>SJYX01002577.1:357751-386756 GCA_006410675.1 Oreotragus oreotragus
CCCACCCCCACCACCACACACACATAGAGTAATATTTCTAAAATGAAAACACTTCCTTTGCACCTCCTATCTATTGGTGGAGGTGGGAATCTAGATGAATGCAAACATCCCACTGTTCCCGGCAGAGACCTTGCTGTAGACTTCTTAAAAATTGATGTACCCTTGACGTACCATATTATATGTCACAGGTGTACACGCTAGTGATTCACAGGAGTTAAAGGTGAAGCTCAAATTTTAGTTTATATAAAATATCAGCTATGTTCCCTGTTTTGTACAATACATCCTTGTAGCTTACTGTATACATAATAGTTTGTATCTCTTAATCCACTATCTCTATATTGTCCCTGTTTCCACACAGAGACTTTTCCAAAGCTGCCCCATCTCCCAGATATCCTACTGGACATTTGGTTAAATTAATGAACTCCCAACCACATTATCTCACTTTATTGACATTATTGCCCCAGAAAGAGGAGCCACGATAAAACCCTATTAAAGAAGAACTCACAGAAGTCCGAAGAGGGGAAATGACTTGACTTGAATTGGACCTGTCTTGCTCTGGGTGCTCACTGACCTGAAGCACTGTAGAGAATACCCCCTGAATCTTCCTGGGATTCCCTCTGGCATTGCAGCTTCCTGAGAACTATCCTGGAAAGCATCAGCTTCCAGAAACCAATCCAGGAAGAAGCTACTCTACAGGCAGAGGCTTAATGTGCACATGCCCAGGCTCTATGCTTCTCTTCTCAGTAGCCATCCTTATGTTTCTAGATTCCTATGCATCTGGTAGAGAGTTTACAGTTGACTGCCTTCCCTTTCACTTTTCACTTTCATGCATTGGAGAAAGAAATGGCAACCCATTCCAGTGTGCTTACCTGGAGAATCCCAGGGACGGGGCAGCCTGGTGGGCTGCCGTCTATAGGGTCGCAAAGAGTCGGACACCACTGAAGTGACTTAGCAGCAGCAGCAGCCAAGAGCCATGATGTCAGTAGCCTCACAGTTTTCACCCTGTGTGCCTCTTTGTAGCTCTGGTCATACTCTAGTCAGAGAAGTCTTCTCAGTTTTGCCATATCCCTGCCCTGTCTCGAGTTCAGCCTACCTCTCTCAGCGAACTGTCTCGGTGACTATAACCTGTCTTATCAAATATGATCTCCATTCCCATCCTGCCACCAAAGCCTGGACACCCTGCCTTGTCCTGACTCTCAGAACAGAGAGACAGATATCATAGATATCATAATTCTTCCCAGGTTATATTCAAAACTTATGACTATACAGCCATTGAATACGGTAGACTGAGGACACTCTGAAGTCTTCTTCTACACAAAATCCATAGAAGAAATAGATGGCCTTGCATCTGTTATCTACAACCACACTCTGAAAGAAGTGGAATTTTCAAAGCCACAGTGTAGCAGAGGTCACTGTCACTTGGAGGTGTGGAAATGGATACTTTCATGAGGCCAATGTCATTGTGGAGACACTCCACCAGAAGGACCGTCAAAACCCACAGATTCTCTGAGATGAAGGCCTCATTGAAAGTCAACTTCTAATAATGTCTTATCTGGCATTTCCTTTCCTCCCATTTTTACTCTTGAAATAGTGTCATGCCTGTCTGCTCCTCTTCCCCCATCACTGAACTTAAAGTTCCTGAAGGCTAGAGGACTCTACTTTTTCCTTAGAAGGGTCTGACAGATCCAGATGGACATACATCAGAGTAAAGGGACCAAATGAAGGACTTCTGATTTCCCCTCCCAGCTCTCAAGTCTGCATCCAGCCTCTAACGTCTCAGGATGTATTTGGTATGTCAATGACATCTGTCATCTGGCATGTTACTTGGATTTGCTCTCATCAAAGCAGTTCCCAGTGGGGTCAAAAAAATGGTCTCACTGAGGTTTCCAGGGGGCAAATCAAGAGTTTTAACATGGGTTGATGTTAGTCCTGGTTGAGAACTGTCCCAGGGATGTTCAAGCATGCATAAATCATCAAAGGATTCATTACCTGTCTCTGCATGGACTCCTTTTGGTCATCCTCCTCACGGGCAGTCAGAGGCATACAAAACTCTGGCTCTGGGGCAGCTGGGGTCCTTGCCTTATGTGTCTCATTGGCTTCCTGTAGAAATGCCTTAATTTCCTCAACCGTCTGAAGATAGGAGTACCTCGACACCTCTTTGCTGTTGCCTGATACCTGAACTAGATCCTCAGTTGTAGGATCCTGTGAAAAAGAAGTTCATGGATCGTACCCAGATCTAATCCCAGCTCCACACTCCGTTCTTCTCCGTTCCTGCTGATACAATCCTAGTCAAGCCCACCAACATATGTTGCCCAAAGTCCGTAATTGCATCTTAATTGGCCTCTATGAATTTGGAGTTGACTCTAGCTCATATGCCCTCCACACACACTAATATTTCTAAAATGAGAACTGTTCCTATGCTACACTCCTCTATCGGTAGAGGTGGGCCTCTGGATGAATGCGTGGGTGCCCCACCATCCCCTGCAGAGGCTTTGCTGCACAGACTATTTTTTAAATTGATGTATACTTGGTGGGTGATATTATATGTTGCAGGGGTACAATATAGTGATTCAGAGTAGTTAAAAGTTATACCCAGTTTTAGTAATTATAAAATATTGGCTGTCTGTTTTGTACAATATATCCTTGTAGCTTATTAAACACATAAGAGTTTGTAACACTTAATCCCCTCTCTCTGTATTTCCTCCCCTCCAATCCCCAGAGAGACTCTTCCAAAGATGCCCCATCTCCTAGACATCCTACTGGAGATTTGCTTAAATCAATGGAAGTCCAAACACATTATCTCGTTTGATTCACACAACGACCCCAGAAACCGGAGCCATGCTTAAACCCTGTTAAAGAAGAATTCAGGACTTGTCTGGTGGCCCACTGGTTAAAACTCCACCTGCCAATGCAAGGGATCACTTCCTCTTCTCTCATTTCCTTTCTTGAAATAGCATTTAGCCTGTCTACTCCCCTTCCTGCACCCCTGGACTGAAAGCTCCTCAAGATTAGAGAGCTCTACATCTTCCTTAGAAGAGTCTGACAGAGCTAGTTGGGTGGTCTTCAGAGAAAAAGGATCCAGTGAAGAACTTCTGATTTGGCCTCCCAGTTCTAGATCCCCATCCAGCCCCTAAAGTCTCATAATGTGTTTGAGGTGTTAATGACATCTGTCATCTAGGGGGTTACTTGGGTTTACTCTTATCAAAAGACTTCACTTTGGGGTTAAAAAAAAAAAAGACCTCACATACGTTTCCAGGGGGCAAATCAAGGGCTTTAACATGGGTTAATGTTAGTTCTGCAGAAAAAGTGTCCCAGGATGTTCAAACATGCAAAAATAATCATGTGGGTCAAAAGATCCATCACCTCATTCTGCATGGATTCCTTTTGGCTGTCCTCTTCATAGGCAGTTACAGGTACATAGGGTTTTGGCTCAGGTGCAGCTGGACTTCTTGTCCCATATGTCTCATCGAGTTTCTGTAAAAATTCCTCAAGCTCTTCTATTGCTTCAAGGTAAGAGTCTCTTGAAGCCTCTTCGCTATTGCCTGACCAATAAACTTGGTCTTCAGTTGTGAAATCCTGCAAAAAAAAAAAAAAAGGTTCAGAGTTCACGTTCTCTACCTAGCTGAAATCCCAGTTCCACACACCATGTGTCTCCATCTCTGATGACCTAAGTCTAGTCTAGCCCACCATCATTGCTTGCCTCAGTTCACTTCAGTTCAGTTCAGTCGCTCAGTCGTGTCCGACTCTGCGTCCCCATGAACTGCAGCACACCAGGCCTCCCTGTCCATCACCAACTCCTGGAACCTACCAAAACTCATGTCCATTGAGTGCATGATACCATCCAAACATCTCATCCTCTGTCGTCCCCTTTTCCTCCTGCCCTCAATCTTTCCCAGCATCAGGGTCTCTTCAAATGAGTCAGCTCTTTGCATCAGGTGGCCAAAGTAAAAGCCTGCAATTGCCTCTTAATTGTCCTCTGTGAACGAGGGGTTGACTTCATCTTGTGTAGCCTCCAAAGACAGTCAGAGTAATATTTCTGAAACTAAAACTCTTCCTATGCTACCCTTATCTATCAGTGGAGGTGGGAAACTCGATAAATGCATGAATACCCTACAATCCCCTGCAGAGATATTGCCTTATAGAGTTTAATAAATTGTAAATTAATTTTGATGTTTAAAGTTTCAGGACCCATATAGTCTGAAAATGAAGACGAAATATATTCCATGGAAATGGAAACCGAAAACCAGGGTAGCTAAGCTACCTCAGAAAATTTCGGTAATCAAAGCTGTTGCATGAGACAAAGAAGGTCAGTATGTAATGAAGGGGAACAATTAATCAAGAGATATAACAACTATAAATTAATGGACTCAACATAAGAACACATAAATATGTTAAACAATACTACAGTTCTGAAGCCAGAAATAGACAATGACACAACAGTAGTCAGGGACTTCATTCTCCACTTTCAACAACAGATAGATCACCCAGACAGAAGATCAATGTAGAAAGGTTGGACTTGAACTGCCTGTTAGCGCCTATGGACCTAACAGTCATACTCACTACACTGAGTTCAGCAGCACCTGATACACATTTTTCTCAGCTACAGGTAAAACAATTTCCAAGATAGATCATGATCAAATTTCACAGAACAAAAACAGACTTAAAAATGTATTAAGACTAAGATCATACCCAGTATCTTTTCTTACCAAAATGGTGAAAAAGTAGAAATTAAACAGAAAGATTGGAAAATTCACAAATGTGTGGAAATGAAACAACACTCCTGAGCAGCCAATGTATCAAAGAAAAGATCAAAAGAAAAGAATACATTTTGAAACAAATGAAAATGGAAATATATATAACATACCAAAACCTAGGAGAGCAGCAACAGCAGTTCTAGAAGAGGAATGTATAATGATAAATGCCCTTATTAAAACTCACAGGATACAAAGTCAACATACAAGAATTGGTAGTGTTTCTATACACAAGGAACTCTCAGAAAGAGAAATTTAAAAAAAAAAAAAAAAGTCCTTACAATGGCATCAAAACAATAAGAAACTTAGGGATGAACTTAGCCGTAGAGGTGAAAAATCTGTGCAGTGACAATTGTAAGATGGTGATGAAATTGAAGACACAAAGAAGTGGAAAGATATCCCCTCTTCTTAGACTGAAAAAATTTAATATTGTCAAAATGTCCGCATTGCCCAAGTTGATCTACAATCAAAGGGATTCCTATCAAAATTCCAATGGCCTTTTTCACAAAATAGAAAAAGAACAATTGTGAAGTTCAACTCAACCCAAAGATACTAGTTGCAAAAACAATTTGAGAAAGAAAATTAAAAAGGTGGAGGCAGAGCACCTCCTGATTTCAAACGTATATTACATAGCTATAGTAATTTAAACAATACGGTGCTGGCTGGGAAACAGACATGCAGATGAGTGAAACAGAATAGAGAGTCAGAAATAAAGCTATGCGTATAGGTCGACTCATCTTTGACCAGGGTACCAAGAAGACACAATGCAAAAAAGACGGTCACTGAAGTAAAGGGTCTTGGCAAAGCTAGATTCACACAGGCATAAGAATGAAACTGGATACCTGTCTTTTAGAACTTACAAAAATTTAACTTGAAATAGACCAAAGAATTAAATATAAAATTTGAAACCATGAAGTTTCTAGAAATAGACATGGGGGAAAATCTCCTTGACATTGATCGTGGCATTGATTACTTTGGATCTGACACCAGAAGCATGGGAAAGAAAAGCCAAAATAAACAATCAGGACTCCATCAAACTGAAAGCTTCTGCACAGCAAACAATGAACAGAGTGAAAAAAGAGCCCATGGCTGGGAGAAAACCTTTGCAAACCGTTTACCTGGGAAGGGGTTCATATCTAAATACATATGGAAGCCATACCACTCCATAGCAAAACAACAGTCTGACTTGTTCTTATAAATGGACAAAGGACCTTCACAGACATTTTTGCAAAGCGATACAGACAGTCAAAAGGCACATAAAAAGATGCTGATCATAACTAATCATCAGAGTAATGCAAACAGAAACCACAGTGAGATAGCACCTCATACCTGTTAGAATAGCTATATTAACAAAAAGAGAAGATATGAATTTGGGGCAGGATGTGGATAAAAAGGGGTCCTTCTACACTGCTGATGGGAATGCAAATTTTTGCAGCTGTTGTGGAAAACAGTACGGAATTTTCTGAAAATTTTAATACTAGAACTACTATGAAATTGAAGTCTCTCAGTCATGTCTGACTCTTTGTGACCCCATGGACTGTAGCCTACCAGGCTTCTCCGTCCATGGGATTTTCCAGGCAAGAGTACTGAAGTGGGTTGCCATTTCCTTCTCTAGGGGATCTTCCGGACCCAGGGATTGAACACAGGTCTCCAGCATTGTAGACAGACACTTTACTGTCTGAGCCACCAGGGAAGTCCTGAACTACTACATGATCCAGTATTCCACTGCTGGTTGTTGAAAGGAAATGAAATTTATATCTGGAAAGAGATCTACTCTCAGAGGTTCATTGCAGCCTTGGTCACCATAGCCAAGATATGGAAACAAGTGTCTGTCCACAGGATGAATGATAAAGAAAATGTGTTCTTTAGGTATCCAGAGTTTTTGGAAAGTTTTGTGGAAAACCTACATTAGTACCTGTTTTCAATGACCTAAAGAAAAAGAAAAAGAAAAACCCAACAAAGAATTTTTGCTTTTACAAAAAGGGGTGAAAATGAAAATAGTCCTCATCGTTTGTTTTGCAGTGAACTTGAGTAGAGTGGCAGCCCCTCCCTGGGGAAGTACACTCAGCATCCCCTTAGCAGCACAGCACTGAACTCTGTCTATGACCATCTGTGGTTTATTTCCATTTGTTTTGCTAATCCATGTGCAAGAAGTGTCCTAAACTAACTGCCTCATTGCTGTATGCCACTTCAGCTTGCACACGTTTTCATAGGAATGTGCCACTTTCTGAGAGCAGAGAAAGCCTGTGTATATACTACAGAACATTATTCGGCCATCAAAAAGAAGGAAATCCTGACGTTTGTGACAACATGGGTGAACCTAGAAGGCATAATTCTATGAAATGTCAGAGAAAAACATGAACTTCATGGTATTACTTACAGGTAAAATAAGAAAAGGGCGTCCCAGGTGGTGCCTGTGATGAAGAACCAGCCTGCCCATGTAGGAGACATGAGCGATGCGGGTTCAATCCCTGGGTAGAGAAGATTCCCTGGAGGCGAGCATAGCAACCCGCTCCAGTATTCTTGCCTGGAGAATCCCATGGACAGAGAAGTCTGGCAGGCTCTGTAGGGTCCCAAAAAGTCAGATGCAACTGAAAGGACTTTACACGCATAGGACTGGAGAGAAGAGTGGTGATTGCTAGAGGCTGAGGGTCGGGGAAATAGGAGATGTTGGTCAAAGAGCACACAAGTCATAAGACAAATAAGTTCTGAGGATCTAAGGTACAGCCCAGTGATGATAGCTAATCACACTGTATTGGATACTAGAGATTTGCTAAGAGAGTGAATCTGGAGCATTATCACGCAAATTAGAAAGGTAACCACATCAGGTGATGATTGTGTTAACCACTTTGAGTGTGGTCATCATTTCACAACATATACATACATCAAATCATCATGTTGTACACTTTAAAACTATGGGGAGTTTGTCAGTTCAGTTCAGTTCAATCCAGTTGCTCAGTCATGTCCAACTCTTTGCAACCCCATGAACCGCAGCACACCAGGCCTCCCTGTCCATCACCAACTCCCAGAGTTTACCCAAACTCATGTCCATCGAGTCAGTGATGCCATCCAACCATCTCATCCTCTGTTGTCCCCTTCTCCTCCCACCCTCAATCTTTCCCAGCTTCAGGGTCTTTTCAAATGAGTCAGCTCTTCACATCAGGTGGCCAAAGTATTGGAGTTTCAGCTTCAACATCAGTCCTTCCTATGAACACCCAGTACTGATCTCCTTTAGGATGGACTGGTTGGATCTCCTTCCAGTCCAAGGGACTCTCAAGAGTCTTCTCCAATACCACAGTTCAAAAGCATCAATTTTTTAGTGCTCAGCTTCTTTATAGTCCAACTCTCACATTCATACTGGAAAAACCATAGCCTTGACTAGACGGACCTTTGTTGGCAAAGTAATGTCTCTGCTTTTGAATATGCTGTCTAGGTTGGTCATAACTTTCCTTCCAAAGAGTAAGTGTCTTTTAATTTCATGGCTGCAGTCACCATCTGCAGTGATTTTTGGAGCCCCCCAAAAATAAAGTCAGCCACTCTTTCCACTGTTTCCCCATCTATTTGCCATGAAGTGATGGGACCGGATGTCATGATCTTAGTTTTCTGAATGAGCTTTAAGCCAACTTTTTCACTCTCCTCTTTCATTTTCATCAAGAGGCTCTTTAGTTCTTCTTCACTTTCTGCCATAAGGGTGGTAGTTATATCTCAATAAATCTGGGTTAAAAAATATAATTTTTTTCAAGGAAATGAGAAATCAGTGCCCCCTCGTGGATTATAACTCCCTCTCTAGATTGTCCAGTTTCTACCAGAACTCACCCAGGCCCCTTCACACATGGCTATGCATTTTGCACATCCTTCTACCCTTCCCACAGTGGTTGCAGCCACCCTGTACCACGCAGTGATCTGGGGACTCTGGGGACCATCCAGGCAGCAGCCTTGCCTTCAAGGGGCATTTGGGAACCGGAACCAACTGGACAAATCTCAACACTGTGCGCTCTGCAGGAATGGGACTGTCTGGACCAGGGCACCCCCTGGTCAGTGCGTGCATGCAGGGTTGTCCAGTCAACAAGGCCCCAAAGAAATGAACCATTTCGAATATTTGAGTTCCTCTTCCCTAAGTCCTAGTCCCCTGCTAGGATTCATGACTGTCCACCTAGGAGTTGCTGACCTTCCACCCCAGCGCACAGACTTTGGCCCCCTGTTTAGCAAGTTCAAACTCACCATTGATGCATCCATCATGCGCTCAGGGTCCTCAGTGTGGTGGGTCAAGAGTTGCCAGGACTGGGCTGCTGGCTGGAGCACCTGGCCTTTTATAGAGCCTGAGAGGGATGTGCTGGGGTCCCAGACCATCATTCTTTGGTTGGCCACGCCCTGATGGGCGGATCCCAGCCGTCAGAAACCAATCACCTGAGAATTCTCAACCTCTCAGGGTACCTACCTGATTAGGTCACCCACAAGGCACTTCGGGACATTTTCAGTCTTTTGCCAGGTATTCAAACAGTGTGGGGTAAGTGAGTTACACAGTTCGCCTATTTAATCCTTACCATAGTCCTATAAGATGGAATTTATAAGTGTCAGCGTACGATGCAGAAACTGAGGCTCAGAGAGGTTAAACAGGTTGCCCGAGGTCACACCCAGAGTCAGTCACGTGTTAACTCAAAAGGTTTAGTGTTTGTAATCCAGGTCCTTAAACACATCAGAGGTGTCAACCCAGGATCCAATCAGCCACTGAGTTCTGTATATTTCATCTCTTGGCTGCAAACAGAATCAGAAGCACCTCCAGGGTGAAATCCTGGATTTGATGAGAAATAATTTCCATCTCCCCTCCCCTATCCCCAAGTGTCACTGTAACTTGTTTCATCCCGGCGCAGTGATCCACGGCTGGGGTCACAAGAGTGACTTCCGATCCTCTTGCAACTCCGCTCCAGGTCCGCGTCTGGTCCCCACCGCCAAAAACAAGCACCCAGGCTTTAACCATTCATAGACCTGCTCAAGGGGCGCCCCACCAGCCTCTGATCTGTAAAATTTTAAAAGCAAGCAGCACACGTCCCTTCACTTGTGCCCCGAGAGGTGAGGCTAGAGAGGCAGAAGGAGCCTTCCTGGGTTCTCCGGCCGACATCTAGGTCCTTGCTTCTGCTCAGGCTGCTGGAAGACCTGTCCTCCTGAGCATCTCCAGTCCTCTTGCCCTCCACTTACTCAGAGGCTACAGCTCTCCTGGGATCACCACTGTATAATCCTAAGGGATTTGATTTAGGTCATACTTGAATGACCTAGTGGTTTTCCCTACTTTCTTCAATTTAAGTCTGAATCTTGCAATAAGGAGCTGTTAATCTGAACCATAGTCAGCTCCGGCGTGTTTTTGCTGACTGTATGGAGCTTCTTTATCGTCAGCTGCAAAGAATATAATCGATCTGATTTCATTATTAACCATCTGGTGATGTCCATGTGTAGAGTCGTCTCATGTGTTGGAAGAGAGTGTTTGCTATGACCAATGCATTCTCTTGGCAGAACGCATTCGCTTGTTAGCCTTTGCCCTGCTTCATTTTGTACTCCAAGGCCAAACTTGCCTATTACTCCAATTGTCTCTTGACTTCCTACTTTTATATTCTGGTCCCCTATGATGAAAAGGACATTTTTGGGGATATTAGTTGTAGAAGATCTTGTAGGTCTTCACAGAACTGTTCAACTTTAGCTTCTT
Organism: Oreotragus oreotragus; assembly: GCA_006410675.1. Lineage (NCBI taxonomy): Eukaryota > Metazoa > Chordata > Mammalia > Artiodactyla > Bovidae > Oreotragus > Oreotragus oreotragus. Next base: position 368,201 of record SJYX01002577.1, read on the forward strand.
CAGCATTAGTTGTTGGGTCATAGACTTGGATTACTGTGATATTGAATGGTTTGCCTTGGAAATGAACAGAGATCATTCTGTCCTTTTTGAGACTGCATCCAAGTACTGCATTTCAGACTCTTTGTTTACTATGCTGGCTACTCCATTTCTTCTAAGGGATTCTTGCCCACAGCAGTAGATATAATGGTCATCTGAACTAAATTCACCCATTCCAGTCCATTTTAGTCCACTGATTCCTAAAATGTTGATGTTCACTCTTGCTGTCTCCTGTTTGACCACTTCCAATTTGCCTTGATTCATGGACCTAACATTCCAGGTTCCTATGCAATATTGNACTTTGCTTTCACCACCAGACACATCCACAGCTGGGCGTTGTTTCCACTTTGATTCAGCCTCTTCTTTCCTTCTGGAGCTATTTCGCTGCTCTTCTCCAGCAGCATATTGGATACGTACTGACCTAGGGAGTTCATCTTTCAGTGTTATATATTTTTGCCTTTTCATATTGTTCATGGGGTTCTCAAGGCAAGAATGTTGAAGTGGTTTGCCATTCCCTTCTCCAGTGGACCACATTTTGTCAGAACTCTCCACCATGACTCATCTATCTTGGGCGAGATAAAATATAATATTCTAACTGATTAGTAACATAGGCAAGGATGTAGCCATTTCATTCTCAGTCATCTTTGCTCTTATGATTGTGAACTAACCAGGTTTTCTGGCACTTTTGACTTAATCTTAGCTTTCTGCTGGATCCTGCTCTCTTTTGCATCCGAATTATTTCTGTGGCAACTATTGAGAACTTATTTTTATTTTTGCTTGTGAGACTGCCCAGAGAGACACTGAATATCACCAAAGGTTTGCTGCTCATCTGCTTGGGCATCCTGAGGCAATGCACCCCAAAAGGGATTTTATGTATGTATGTATGTATGTATGTATATATATATAAAACTACTAGGCTCCTAATTCTTCCACAGTGGTTCAACAGTATGGTAAAAACTGCTTTTATTTGTTATTCTCACAATGTGAAAAAGACTGTTAAGACAAAGAGAAAAATGTCAGGGTTGCCATGAGGTTGTCTCTACCCAGGAGTAACATCATGTTCATGCCATATACCCTAACAGCACACTTCACCTCTGTGATGAAAAAGGGCATACACCCAATTTAGTCATAGAAAACTTCTGAAAAACGTTAACTGAGGAACATTCTATAAGATACCTGGCCAGTGTTCTTCAAAAACGTCCAGATGGGGAAAAACAAGGAAATAGAGAAACTACTATAGATTGGAGAGGATCAAAGAAGCGTGTCAATTAATGCAATATGGGATCCTGGACTGGAATTTTAACCAAACAAAAAACAATAGTGGAAAACCTGTCAAAATTCAAATATAGTCCTCTTAAGCATTCTGGCTAAACGTGTGTCCATTTTGTGAAGCTTTTAGAAGAATCAGCTTTTGGTTTCACTGATTTCCTATATTCTGTTTCTATTTCATTTATCTCTGCTCTAATCTTTATTTATTCCTAAGCTGTCTTTGGATTTAGTTTGCTCTTTTCTAATTCCTTGAGGCAAACATTTAGATTGCTGATTTGATATGTTTCTTCCTTTTTTAAGTGAGCATTCCCTCTTAGTACTGTTTTCACAATACCTCACAAGTTTTTATTGTGTATTTTCATTATTATGCAAATGAAAACTTTTTTTTAAAGATTTCCACTTATCTCTAAGTATTTATTTCTGTTTTTATTTCTTTCTTGACCTGTTGGTTGTTTAATTCAAACAGTTTTGGGAGTTTTCCAGTTTCCCTTTTGGTATTGATTTTAACGTCATTACATTATAGTCAGAGGAAATACTTGGTAACTTTATCCGTCTTTAAAAGAATCTATTGAGAACTGATTGAGGTTTACTAAACTGCGTGTATTAGAGAACATCCCACGTGGAGGTGGAAAGAATGTCTGTTGTCGGCTCTCTTGTTAATACTGACTGGCTTTTTGTGTTGTTCAACTTCTCTTACTTCTGTCTGGTTCTATCCATCCTCTACAGTGTGGCACTGACATCTCCAGCTATATTATTGTGGGACTGTTTCTTCCCTCATTGCCCTCAGTTTTTGCTTTATATACTTTGATGGTCTGTTATTATGTACTTGCTGCTGCTGCTGCTAAGTCGCTTCAGTCGTGTCTGACTCTGTGCGACCCCACGGACTGCAGCCTACCAGGCTCCTCCGTCCATGGGATTTTCCAGGCAAGAGTACTGGAGCGAGGTGCCAGTGCCTTCTCCAATTATGTACGTAAATGTTTGTAATTATAATTACCTTCTTGTTGTATCGAACCTTTTAAAAACTATGTAATAAAGCGCTTTGTCGCTTGTAAACTGTTTTGATTTAAAGTCTAGTATCAGCGTAGCTACTCTTTTGGCTACTATTTGTGGGGACTGTCTTTTCTATTCTTGCGGTTTCCATCTGTTTGCGTACTTGCATCTAAATGGATTCTCTTGGAGACAGCATGTAGTTGGATCATACTTTTTACTTCACTCCACCAGCCTCTGTCTTTGGAGTGTTTAGTCAGTGAAAGTAAGTACTGCCGAGAGGTCATCACTCCTCCCGCTCTGCTGCCTGTCTTCTTCTCCATGCTTCATAGAGGTTTTTGTCGCTCACTTCCTCTATTACTGTCTTCTTTTACATCTAGTTGACCTTTGGTATGCTTAATTCCTTTCTTTTGTATATATTGTACAGCCATTAACTTGTGCCTACCACGGGGACTATGCTTCACATTATAAAGCTTTATACTCTAATTTAAAATTATACTAGCTTAACTTCAAAAACATAAGAAAACTGCACTCCTCTGCAGCTCAATCTCCACCTCCTTTCAGGAAGAGCTAATGGGAACAATATTCCCTAAATTCTGGCCTGTTTAAAATTGCTTTCCAACAGCCTTGATATTATAGGTAAAGCGTTCCACAATTTCTTTCCTTGTGAAGGTGCTATTCCACTGTTTGTTGTTGCTTTTGTTGTTGTTTTTGTGGATTATTTACATCAAGAACATAATTTCAAACTGATTTCTTCCACTTGAGTCTTTCTGCTTGAAGAAAAGGAGAAAAAAAATCTGCTTATGGAAGAATTACTTTTTACTTTTAAAATTTAAGAATTCTATGAGGATACATCTCAGAGTTAACTGTACCAAGTTGATTTCTCTAGGTAAAGATGGTGCCTTTTAAATTTATGCAGATGAATCCTATTTAACATCAAATGTTTTCTTGAATTAGAATTTTAAAAAATTAGTTCCTTGACTTTTTTGGGTGTCCAGTGGTTAAGAATCTGCCTGCCGATGTGAGGGACACAAGTTTGATCTCTGGTCCGGCAAGAGTCCACATTCCTTGGGGCAACGACTACTTTTTTTTTTTCTTCTTAATTTATTTACTTTAGTTGGAGGCTAATTACTTTACAATATTGTAGTGGTTTTTGCCATACACTGATATGAATCAGCCATGTGTTTACATGTGTTCCCCATCCTGAGCCTCCCTCCCACCTCCCTCCCATCCCATCCCTCAGGGTCACCCCAGTGCACCAGCCCTGAACACCCTGTCTCATGCATCAAACCTGGACTGGCAATCTGTTTCACATATGATAACATACATGTTTCAATGCTATTCTCTCAGATCATCCCACCCCTGCCTTCTCCTACAGAGTCCAACGGACTGTTCTGTACATCTGTGTCTCTTTTGCTGTCTTGCATATAGGGTTATCGTCACCATCTTTCTAAATTCCATGTATACGTGTTAGTATACTGCACTGGTGTTTTTCAGCCTGTAAGCCAGCACTCGAGAGTCAGTGCTCTGCAGCAAGAGAAGCAACTGCAATGACGGGCCTAGACAACACAGCTAGGAAGCAGCCTGGCTCTGCACAACCAGAGTTCCTTTCATTGTGTTCTCTATGCCCTTTATTATGTTTCCATCTTATTTATTCGCATTGGCACCCTATTAGCTTAATTTTCATTTCTGAGATCACTTTGTCTTTTTCGATCTATTTCCTGCTTTAGTAAGTAAGCTACATTTTATATGATCCTTTGGTTTGGCCCGTTTTTGTATTTTGGCATCTCTGTTTCTTGTGATCCCCTTCCCCCATTTGACAATTGCCTATTTAAATATTTGAGATTCAGGTTGGGTTCTTCTTTTGCAACTTTCCTCTGCCAGGGACTTTCGGGGGGCTTCCTTTGGTGGCTCAGATAGTAAAGAATCCACCTGCAACGCAGGAGACCTAGGTTTGATCCCTGGGTGGGGAAAATCCCCTGGAGGAGGGCATGGCAACCCACTCCAGTATTTTTACCTGGAGAACCCCATGGACAGGGGAGCCTGGCAGATTACAGTCCCTGGGGTCAAAAAGAGTCAGGCATGACTGAGAGACTAAGCACAGGAGAGGGACTTTTTCGCAGGAGACCTAGGTTTGATCCCTGGGTGGGGAAAATCCCCTGGAGGAGGGCATGGCAACCCACTCCAGTATTTTTACCTGGAGAACCCCATGGACAGGGGAGCCTGGCAGATTACAGTCCCTGGGGTCAAAAAGAGTCAGGCATGACTGAGAGACTAAGCACAGGAGAGGGACTTTTTAATTGTCTTTTTGTCTGACAAAAATAATTGCTTCTCATTTTTAACAATTATTGTATCTTTGTATCAAGGTTTGATTTTTCTTGTTTATGTTTAGAATGTGTTGGGTTTTTCTGGACCATTTATTTGAAAGGAATTTCTGGTGTATGAGGTGGGGAAATTTAGTAATTTTCAGTTCAAGATTGTCCTCTTTTGTTTGCACAATGTAGAGCTATTTCTTTAGTACATGAGCACTTTTATTTCTGCTTGCTTTCTCTGATTCTTAGATCTTCTCTAAGTAGAATCTTTATTCTGAGCTATTTCCTTCCTTCTTTCATCATCTGCTTAAGCTTCTTGGAAACACTACTATCTTCTAGGGTGCCCCCTCTCTCTTTTTTTGCATTCTGCTGCTGCTGCTAAGTCGTTTCAGTTGTGTCCAACTCTGTGTGACTCCATAGACAGCAGCCCATCAGGCTCCCCCNCTTCTCTAAGTAGAATCTTTATTCTGAGCTATTTCCTTCCTTCTTTCATCATCTGCTTAAGCTTCTTGGAAACACTACTGTCTTCTAGGGTGCCCCCTCTCTCTTTTTTGCATTCTGCTGCTGCTGCTAAGTCGTTTCAGTTGTGTCCAACTCTGTGTGACTCCATAGACAGCAGCCCATCAGGCTCCCCCGTCCCTGGGATTCTCCAGACAAGAACACTGGAGTGGGGTGCCATTTCCTTCTCCAATGCATGAAAGTGAAAAGTGAAAGTGAAGTTGTTCAGTCGTGTCCGACTCCTAGCAACCCCATGGACTACAGCCCACCAGGCTCCTCCATCCATGGGATTTTCCAGGCAATAGTACTGGAGTGGGGTGCCATTGCCTTCTCTAATACATTTATTCAACAGAACTCTTTTACTCAGCCCAACAAAGTACAAACACAGTATTATCTAAAATGCTGCGAAGTTACAAAACTCAAAACAAAATTCATAGTATTGAGTGTACAATAAAAGCCAAAAAAGCAATGTGCATGTTGCTAAGGTAACCTGCACCAATACCATGAATATCAACACAACAGGGAGTTCTGTGATGACCAGGCAGTTATTATTGTCAACTTGCCAATTTCAGAGAGAGAGAGACGTGTGTGTGTGTGTTTGTGTGCGTGCACGTGTGTATGCATGCACATGAATACATGTGAAAAGAACCATTTGGGGCAGATAACAGGGTATTTAGATCCAGAGGTCAGAAGAGGACTGAGGCAGGGGAGCAGGGCCAGGCTACCAGGAAGGAGAGCTGGGCATGCCCTTTCCTGTGGGACTCTGCCACACCGATAACCAGATAGGCCTCAGGTCATCTGTGGAATGGGGAAACATGCTCCCAGGTTGGGACGGTGCCACCACCTAGAGCCCTCTGCTCATCCTTGCATCTTTACAAGCATTATTCCAAACCAACAACACTTCTGCAGCCGGAACCCTGCCACCTGGGAAACATCTCAGTTGCTGCCTTCACCTTGGAAGTCTGCCTCAGAGGGAGGGAGGGAGTTCAGCTAGGAAAGAGACACAAGTGAGCTGGCTGAGACATAAGTCACAAGGGCAGGACTTTGGTGGCCCTGCTCATCCAGAGGAGTTGGAGCTGGAATGGCTCCTATGGAGGGAGTGGCAGGGGGCTTAGGCAGAGGGCGGGGGCATGTGACCTCCTTCACCCGAGGGGGTGATGGGTGACCTGCGCCCCACGGGAGGCGGTGGGAGCATTCTCCTGGGAGGGCTGGCTCGCCCGGGGGATGGCTGAGGCCAGGGGGCCGGCACAGCGGTAGCAGTGATCTTCTGGCCATCGAGTTTTCCCCTGGCCATGTGCTTTCAGAACCTTCCCAGCCTCACCTGGATTCTCAAACTTCACATAAGCCTAGCCTTTAGACGGATGGGGGTGCATCTTTTTGGCAGACATGTCAGTCATTTTAATTTTTCCACAGGCNCTGCGTCATGTTCGGGAAAGAGAAAGGTCTCCGGAGGCTCAGTGTAGGGTTGGCAGGCGGACGGGAGGTCAAGCCTGGTGAGGAGAGACCTGCACCCGGGGAGGGTGGGGTGCATGCTCCAGGAGTCGGGGCTCTGGCTCGTAGGCAACGGGGAGAGGCTGAAGAAAGCGAGAGATGGAGAGGACTGCCGCGCTCGCATTTCACGAAGACGCACATGGTGCCGTGTCGGGCAAGGTGAAAGTGGAGAGCAAGAGGCTGGGGTCCGCAGACGTCGAGGCAACGCTGTGTCCTGGTGAGAACTAGCTGGTGGGGCTGGGATTCCAAGAGGAGAGAAAGGCGGCAGTGACGTGCAGGCGGGGCTGGCTCTTCTGACTGCTGAGAGGCTTAGGTGTGCCTTTAGGGACCTGGGCGTCCCTACCCACACTGCTGGCTCCCAGCCCTTCTCGCGTGCACACAGAAGCGGGTAGGATGCCTGACTCTCGGCAGAAACGAATAATTTGCACTTCTAGATTCTACTGAGAAAAGAGAGCGTGATTGGCAAACACGAAGTCTTCCGCCTGCAGAGTTTGTCTCCCTGGTGTTACATGGCAGTCTCCCCTGGAATGTGCTCAGCACATAAACTAAGGGTCATTTTTCAGCCAAAAGGCATCTCTTCACCATTTGTGTCGGAATGGGAATGCAGACCTTTGAAAGGTTTTGTACATAATGGTGATGAGTCTGAGGTGAGTCCTCTGGACGTGCACAGAGGGGACGTGGGGGCGATGAAGCTGCGATCGTCTGCAGAGGAGGCAGTCTTCTCAGCGGTCAGTCCACGCTTCCTGTGGCGGAGGTCGAAACCCTGGGGTGACCTTTGGCTGTGCCCTCCCTCCCCAAATCCTGCAGGCTCTGCCCTCAACACTCGCCCGCTGGCCCAGCTCTCGCCCGCGCTCCCCTGGTTCAATGCCTCCGCCTCCTTAGTGACCCCTGCTGCCCTTGAGCCTTTAGTGCCCAGACAGGCCTGTGGTGAGCTCGGCCAGGGGCGGGGACCTCCGCTCAACCCCCTTCCGTGGCTCCCACTCCACTTAGGGAGAAGCCTGCTGCTCTCCCATGGTCCCCTGCACTCAAAGTGGGACCCCCCACCACAGAGCCCTCCCTTGCACAGACCCCCCCGGCCCTCGCCGGCCGTGTCCACAGCTCAGGGGCTGTGCAGGCTCGCCTCTTGTCCCAGTGGCCCCTCTGGGCATCTTTGTGGGTCCCATGCTGTGGGGGAGCCTTCGCTGGGCCCCATATCCTGAGAATGTGGGAGCCTTCACTGGGCCCATATCCTGAGAATGCGGGAGCCTTCACTGGGCCCATGTCCTGAGAGTGGGGACCTTCGCTGGGCCCGTGTCCTGAGAGTGGGGGAGCCGTCACCTGAGCGTGGGGGAGCCTTCACTGGGCCCATGTCCTGAGAGTGGGGACCTTCACTGGGCCCATGTCCTGAGAGTGGGGGAGCCTTCACTGGGCACATGTCCTGAGAGTCGGGGAACCTTCACTGGGCCCGTGTCCTGAGCGTGGCCCCCCACACCCGGAGCTCTCTGTGGCACGCCCGCATCGCCCCTGCCCCTTGGCCCACCCCGTGTGCCTCAGCTATTCTCGCTTCATCTGCCGCTTCCACTCAGAATATTCTGAGTCACGTAAGAGCGGAGACCTTGCTCATCTTCCACTGCTTCTGTGCCTTCAGCGCTTGTAGGCGAGCCTGGGACACGTGCAGGGCTCGGGGTCCACTTCAGGAGGCGCGGAGCTCTCTGAGGCTCAGGAAGGGCTTGTTGGGTGGAGGGCCTCCTCCTCTTTCCCTCCCCCAGAGCGGGAGGGCTTGAAGGCTGGGGGGCCAGGCCCCGAGCCTGCGGGCCATGCAACTGTGCGCAGGTCCCCTCTTTCTGATTCTAGGTTTGTTCAGATGTGAAACGGGGATGAAACAGCAGTCCTGCCTGAATGAGTGTGGGTTGTGGCTGACGTTCCCGAGCGAGCAGGGCCACCCTGGGCAGAGCGGAGGCACCGGCTAGAACCGCGGTTCCACCCATGTCCCCTCCACCCAGCCTCTTCCAGGAGCTGATGGCCTCACGAGCTAACTTCTGGCAAGGTGGGGGGTCTGTTGTGGACTCGTCCTCCATTTCTTCCTGGGGCGCCTGCAGTTTTTCCTCCTGTGGCTGTGCCTGAGGGTGTGGCTCTGCCTGTGCCTGTGGCTGTGCCTGTGGGTGTGGCTGTGGCCGGTTTGTAGCTGTGGCTGTGGCTGGTTTGTGGCCGTGGTTGTGAGCAGACGCCTTGCATCCTGGATCACCCTGGTGTTTCCACGAAGGGCAGGCTGCACCTGGCTTCATCTGTGGGAACTCTGAACTGTGGCAAATGCTCTGATTAAATCACAGGTTTCTTATCCACAATCAGGAAACAGGAAGTGATTTGACACAGAACATTGCATCAATTATGATCAGCTTGGGGAGATTCTCTCTGATAAGCATTTTCTGTCAGCTGGTGCGTCTAGCACTGCAGGCAATCAGCAGCAGAGGTACCTCTCCCCCCAGGCCGCCCTACCCCAGGCCTCCCGCACACCGCACTGCCCCCCAGGCCTCACCTCTCACCCCCAGGCTCATCCCCTTGGCCCCGCACTCAGCTCCCGGTCTCACCCCCCAGGCCCACTCCCCCCTCATTTGCTAAGCGAGAGATGGAGAGGACTGCCGCGCTCGCATTTCACGAAGACGCACATGGTGCCGTGTCGGGCAAGGTGAAAGTGGAGAGCAAGAGGCTGGGGTCCGCAGACGTCGAGGCAACGCTGTGTCCTGGTGAGAACTAGCTGGTGGGGCTGGGATTCCAAGAGGAGAGAAAGGCGGCAGTGACGTGCAGGCGGGGCTGGCTCTTCTGACTGCTGAGAGGCTTAGGTGTGCCTTTAGGGACCTGGGCGTCCCTACCCACACTGCTGGCTCCCAGCCCTTCTCGCGTGCACACAGAAGCGGGTAGGATGCCTGACTCTCGGCAGAAACGAATAATTTGCACTTCTAGATTCTACTGAGAAAAGAGAGCGTGATTGGCAAACACGAAGTCTTCCGCCTGCAGAGTTTGTCTCCCTGGTGTTACATGGCAGTCTCCCCTGGAATGTGCTCAGCACATAAACTAAGGGTCATTTTTCAGCCAAAAGGCATCTCTTCACCATTTGTGTCGGAATGGGAATGCAGACCTTTGAAAGGTTTTGTACATAATGGTGATGAGTCTGAGGTGAGTCCTCTGGACGTGCACAGAGGGGACGTGGGGGCGATGAAGCTGCGATCGTCTGCAGAGGAGGCAGTCTTCTCAGCGGTCAGTCCACGCTTCCTGTGGCGGAGGTCGAAACCCTGGGGTGACCTTTGGCTGTGCCCTCCCTCCCCAAATCCTGCAGGCTCTGCCCTCAACACTCGCCCGCTGGCCCAGCTCTCGCCCGCGCTCCCCTGGTTCAATGCCTCCGCCTCCTTAGTGACCCCTGCTGCCCTTGAGCCTTTAGTGCCCAGACAGGCCTGTGGTGAGCTCGGCCAGGGGCGGGGACCTCCGCTCAACCCCCTTCCGTGGCTCCCACTCCACTTAGGGAGAAGCCTGCTGCTCTCCCATGGTCCCCTGCACTCAAAGTGGGACCCCCCACCACAGAGCCCTCCCTTGCACAGACCCCCCCGGCCCTCGCCGGCCGTGTCCACAGCTCAGGGGCTGTGCAGGCTCGCCTCTTGTCCCAGTGGCCCCTCTGGGCATCTTTGTGGGTCCCATGCTGTGGGGGAGCCTTCGCTGGGCCCCATGTCCTGAGAGTGGGGGAGCCTTCCCTGGGCCCTATATCCTGAGAATGTGGGAGCCTTCACTGGGCCCATATCCTGAGAATGTGGGAGCCTTCACTGGGCCCATATCCTGAGAATGCGGGAGCCTTCACTGGGCCCATGTCCTGAGAGTGGGGACCTTCACTGGGCCCATGTCCTGAGAGTGGGGGAGCCTTCACTGGGCACATGTCCTGAGAGTCGGGGAACCTTCACTGGGCCCGTGTCCTGAGCGTGGCCCCCCACACCCGGAGCTCTCTGTGGCACGCCCGCATCGCCCCTGCCCCTTGGCCCACCCCGTGTGCCTCAGCTATTCTCGCTTCATCTGCCGCTTCCACTCAGAATATTCTGAGTCACGTAAGAGCGGAGACCTTGCTCATCTTCCACTGCTTCTGTGCCTTCAGCGCTTGTAGGCGAGCCTGGGACACGTGCAGGGCTCGGGGTCCACTTCAGGAGGCGCGGAGCTCTCTGAGGCTCAGGAAGGGCTTGTTGGGTGGAGGGCCTCCTCCTCTTTCCCTCCCCCAGAGCGGGAGGGCTTGAAGGCTGGGGGGCCAGGCCCCGAGCCTGCGGGCCATGCAACTGTGCGCAGGTCCCCTCTTTCTGATTCTAGGTTTGTTCAGATGTGAAACGGGGATGAAACAGCAGTCCTGCCTGAATGAGTGTGGGTTGTGGCTGACGTTCCCGAGCGAGCAGGGCCACCCTGGGCAGAGCGGAGGCACCGGCTAGAACCGCGGTTCCACCCATGTCCCCTCCACCCAGCCTCTTCCAGGAGCTGATGGCCTCACGAGCTAACTTCTGGCAAGGTGGGGGGTCTGTTGTGGACTCGTCCTCCATTTCTTCCTGGGGCGCCTGCAGTTTTTCCTCCTGTGGCTGTGCCTGAGGGTGTGGCTCTGCCTGTGCCTGTGGCTGTGCCTGTGGGTGTGGCTGTGGCCGGTTTGTAGCTGTGGCTGTGGCTGGTTTGTGGCCGTGGTTGTGAGCAGACGCCTTGCATCCTGGATCACCCTGGTGTTTCCACGAAGGGCAGGCTGCACCTGGCTTCATCTGTGGGAACTCTGAACTGTGGCAAATGCTCTGATTAAATCACAGGTTTCTTATCCACAATCAGGAAACAGGAAGTGATTTGACACAGAACATTGCATCAATTATGATCAGCTTGGGGAGATTCTCTCTGATAAGCATTTTCTGTCAGCTGGTGCGTCTAGCACTGCAGGCAATCAGCAGCAGAGGTACCTCTCCCCCCAGGCCGCCCTACCCCAGGCCTCCCGCACACCGCACTGCCCCCCAGGCCTCACCTCTCACCCCCAGGCTCATCCCCTTGGCCCCGCACTCAGCTCCCGGTCTCACCCCCCAGGCCCACTCCCCCCTCATTTGCCTACTGGATGCTCTCCTTTCTGAGCTCTGCCCTGGGCTCTCTGCAGGGTCATAAACCCCAGCTTTGGCTTCGGGAGGTGACTCGGCAGAAGCTGGTGGTTTGGCTGCAGGCAGGCCACATACACCGAATTTTAAAACTGAGTTTTCTCTTTTGGATTGCATTTATTTTTTCGCTTTTTAAAATGTCTCCTGATCAGATGGTTTGTGAGTGAAGACCAGACCCCTGGAGAAAGACAGTGACAGATGTTCAAACAGGAGACCCTGGGAGGGGTCAGGACACTGAGCTGAAGCTGGGGTCGGGGGTCCCTGAGCGGGTGCCTGAGGCTGGCTTTGAATCCTGGCTTCTCTGTCACCCTGGCTCCCAGGGTTGTCGCCGGGCTGGCCGGCGGTGCTGGGCGAGTGGCTGGCGTGCCACCAGGCAACGCGGGGCCGAGGGCAGGCTCGGGGGAGGGGCTGAGCTCGCTGCGATGCTGCTTCAGTTCCTCGCTCCTCTACTTCCAAGCAGCAGATCCCGGGGTGCTGACACCTGGCTCCTTCTTTCCCGTGGGGCCCATTGGGTGAGCAAAGTTCGCATGGCAAGCTTCCATTTCTTCTTAGGTTCTGTGCAGTGAAAAAACCCTACATGACCCAGCTGTCTGTCAATAATAGAGTGGGTTACTGAAGTAAAACGAAAGGCAGGTACGTTTACAGCTCCCGCACTGGATCCCCAAGCTGTCTGCCTCTGGGCTTGGCACCGACACGTCTCAGGTGCCCGAGTGGGGGCACGTTGTCTGTGTCACAGGACACACAGCCCCAGCGGCGTCTCCAGCATCTTCCAGCTGTTTATGCTGTGAACAGACTTCCGTGACTTCTGGTCTGTCTGAATTCTGACTTGCAGAACTGACTTCTATCACGACTGCCTAAGCTGTGAGGTCGGCACAGGTTTTCCCGAAAGTTCTGTTTGGGATGCTTTCTCTTTAGTTTCTCTTGCAGATGCCTTCTCGCAAGGATGTCCCCCGTCCCTGGCTTCCCGGGACAGGGGGACAAAGGGGACTTTCTAGAATGTGCGGTTGGGGCACATTGCAAAGGTGCGGGGCGGGGGGGTAGATCTTTTTAAACTAAAAGGGGAACTGACCTCAGTTGATTTTCTCTCCCTGTTCTCACGCAGGAAATGGAACACCTCCTGGTGTTATACGCGAAGTCGTCCAATATTCTGAGTCCTTGCGTGAAAAACACAAGGGAGCTGCTGGCCTCGGCAGCTCATCTGGCCAACATGTACACTTCCAGGGCATAAACGTTGCCTCCGTGGTGAAGTGTGTTGGGGTTAGGGGCGGTGCTGACAAGGGCAGCCACATCTCCCCACTCACCTGTGAGCTCTGTTCACCCTGACCCACAGCGACGTACGAACTGTGGCTGCTGGATCCAGTGGCTCCATGGCTCTCGGGGGACAGATAGGGGCTCTCACAGCCCCCACCTCACGTCAGAGGCCAATACGGTGACCACAGCAGGTGGTACTTAAGGTCTCGTCTCTTCAACAATGACCAAAGGATTGTAATGATTTGTGCCCAGGTGGGCACCAGCCCATGTTGCCTGTGGCTCTGCCAGAAGGTGATTGTGTGTGCATGTGTGTGTGCACACACATGTGTGTGTGTGTACGTGTGTGCGCATGTATGTGTGTGTGTGTGTGCATGGATGGGGAGTTGCCCATGCAACTGGGGAGGCCAGGCTGGTACTGAAGGCCAGCATTTGCAGACTGACTAATGCAGGGTGAGAATTCCTGTCTGGGTCCATGACTCGGAGCTGGGAGGAGGGACACAGAGGCATGAGGATTTCAGGACCTGGGACAGGGCAGCCTCGCTATCAGGGGCCTCGCTGGGTCCGCAGGGATGAAGGGCGTGACAGGCAGAGGCCGCAGGAGCTCTTAATGGGTGCCTTTGATGGACATGGTAGGGCGTGGCTTGTCTCAGAGTCAGGCTGATCTGGACTTAAATGGAACTCCTCAGCTTACTAGCCTGCAGCCTCCAGCAGCTGCCCGCCCACCCAGGCCTCAGCTTCCGCCCGCTCTGAAGGGTGATGCTGGGGCTACGTGGAGAGCAGCTGTGAGCATGAAGATGAAGTCACGTGTGCAGCGTCCCACGGGGTTCCTGGAGAAAGCAGGCTTTAAAAGACTAGACGTTATCTTATGCGACATTTGCTGTCACTGAAAGCTTTACTTTTACAGTTACGCATCCCTAGACTGTCTGGGAAATGGGCGCTAGTCCCCCAGAAGGAGCACCCTAGTTACCTGGACGATTTATTGACAAGGTATCTGTGCAGGAGCTTCAACCTGGGGTTCTCATATGCTTCCCGGGAGCCAGAGTTGAACTCTGCCCCTAGTGCTGCCTTGACGTTCTAAGTCCCACTACTGAGAACGGGAGTGAATTTGGAAATGGGGCTGTGGGGTCATGCTGTGGGAGGGTGGCCCGTAGCCTGATCCCTGGTGGCTAGAGGAAAAGGGAGGTTTGGACACAGACATGCAGAGAGGGTGGCCTGTGTTGGATGCGGGGAGTAGGGCCTGTGATGATGGAGGCAGAGCCCGATGTGGTGAGCCATGTGGGGAGCTGATACGGGGATCAGACAAAGGGCTTGCCAGCCCCCAGCAGGAGCCCGAGACACACTGGGAGCAGACGGCCTGTCAGAACCGTGATGGACGCCCAGCCCTGTGACGTCCGCATTTCCAGCTCTGGACTCCAGAGTCATGCCGTGGCCTCTGCTCTGGGGATACAGTGTGTCTTACTGTGCTCTGTGGCCTGAGCTTTCCCTCCTGACCTTATAAAACATCAGCAGTTGGTGATCTGACACCCACTCCAGTTCCTCCTCCTACCTTGTGGCTTGCGTCATGGAAAGCTAGGGCTCCTACCACTGGACTCAGCTCAACCCGCGCTAAGTGATCACTTTCGGTGTGCTTAGCACTCTTAGAGGCAGTGGAAGGAATCAACGTGAAGATGACCTCGGTCTTCCTGAAGCAAGGATTCAAGGTGTGTGGACACATTTCAGGCACGTAAGCATGCATCTGATGAACCCTGCTTGCTTTTCTTGTTTTTGTTCCTGAATAAAGTCTTATGAATCTTCCAAGTAAATTTTCCACTGCAGCAGCATTCCTAGGAAACCACTCACTGCGCGCAGCATGTCCCGGTGCAGCCCAGCTCCGTTCCTGTCCTTCTGTGTGCTCCCGTGGGGCGGGGCCTAAGCCTGGAGACTGCTCCCAGCACTGGTCTGCTTGCTGGCTCATCTTCACTGAGGTCATCTTCACTTGGATTTCTTCCTCTGCCTCTAGAAGTACTAAGCACAATGAAAGTGATCACTTAGTGCTGGTTGAGCTGAGTCCAATGGTAGGAGCCCTAGCTTTCCAAGTGGGACAGGAGATTGCCAGGTGTGGCTCTTTGGTTAGCAGGGAAACCCGCAGAGGGGCACGCCCCGTACGACCTCTTTGATAAGAACGTCAGAGCTGGGGCCTGGGGCCAGTGTGCAGGAAGGTCAGTCACGTGGCTAAGGTGTAGGGGAAGCAGGTCCTGGACAGCAGTTCTGAATGACCCGACCACATAGCTTATTCCAAGACAGAAGCCATCACATGCAATGGTTTCCTGGAGGTGGGCTGGGCAGGCAAAGGACTGGAGGGCGAGCACAGGCGATGAGCTGGAAAAATATGAAGACAATAAGACAAAGGCAGGGTGTTTGGCACACTTCAGTGAGGATTGCTCTGCACACTGGCTAGAAAAACTCCCGGAAAGTAGTTAGAACAGCAAGTGACAAGTAGCGAGAGCCGGATCGCCGTGTCCGCCACTGGGTATGGATTTGTGAGCCAGGGCGGTCCTGCTCCCTGTGGCTGATGCTGGCCAGACATGTGCAGGCTCTCTAAATCCAGCTCTGCTAGACGCCAGCCTTTACTGTTTTCCCACTAAACCAGACACGTTCACCTGTGACACAAAGCAAGCGAAAGGACCCAGTCTGTGATCTGGAGACTGGGCGGTAGCCCTGAGCGAGCCTGCACTGAGCCGGGCTGGACCCTGATAGCCTCCGGCCACTGGACCAGAGGGGGCTGGGGGGCAACGCATTGGTGGGTGTTCAGTGTCGGAGGAGCCAGGAGCTGGGGGACGGGAGCAGGGGGGACGGAAGCAGAGTGAGGAGTGGTGGCCGGGCATCTGATCCTGATGTTGGCTGTGCGGCGACCAGGAGCCGGGGCCGTGTGCAACACGGAGCGGGAAAACAGCTTTGGTGGCACTGAGGGGTCACTTTTCGGGGTAGAGGAGGGCCAGCCAGTGTGTGTGTGGGGGGTCACACTGGGTGGGGAAGCAAGGGCTGCTGGGAGCCCACATTCTGAGAGCAGCGTGCAGTGTGCGGGGTCTGTGCCCCACAGGGCTCAGGACACGGAGGGCCTGTATGTTGTTTGACTGCCATTAGCCCACAGTCAGAGGGACCTTTCTCATAAGCAGGCCCTGAATGCTGGGAGTGAGGATGTGAACAAAACGTGCCGTGCACACATCACGCCTCGTTGGAGTGGAGACAGACAGGAAATCTTCTTCACTTAGGGTGCTTCTTAAGCAACTAAAAACCAGTGATTTCTGACAAATCCTCCAAGGAGTCATGGGCTCCCCCGTTACAGGTGGGAGGAGGAGGGTGGGGCGGGGGTGGAGCTGGGACGGCCGCAGACCTTGAGCGCTGGTCAGCCACTGGGCGCGCTGGCCGGCGGCCACAAGGCCACACAGAGCTTCTTGTGGTGTTCGGCCTGCAAGGGGCCGCGTCGCCCCTGAGCCAGCCCCGGCCCCATCAGGTGGTGACTGCTGGCCCCGGACAGTGTCACTGTGTGAGCACCACCTGCGTTCGGAGAGAGAGGTGAGCAGCTCGGCTCTGGGGAAGACCTCATCCACAGAAGCGGCTCACGTGGAATCCTGCCCCAGTCCACGTGGAGCAGTCCACGGCCCCCTCCACAGGGAAGGCGCGATTTGCACTTTATTTGCAACACGCGCTCCCTTTGATCCAGGGCCTCGTCCGTGCTCTCTTGTAAAAAGTGCTCAGTTCCATAACCCCGTAATGACCATGGGGCAGTCGAAACTGGCAGAATGGCCGCATTTCCGGGTGATAAATAAGCCCGCTTACCTGGGCGCGGAACGGCGGGGTCCCGGTGACAGTCCGTGTTCGCGCGTGGGAGGGGCGGGCCCGAGCTTCGGAAGGCTGTGCCTCCAGAGCGGGCGCCGTGGGGGTAGGCCCGCCAGGGAGGAGCTGCACTTGAGCCCGTGGCACCGAGTGCGCGTTTCTGGGACAGCGACTGCCTGTGAAGGCCGGGACAAAGCCGTCCTGGCCGCCCCGCCCTCGCCTCCCCACACCTAGGTCTTTTGCTGGAGACGGAGGACGAGTGATTTCAACCCCGAACATGCTGTTGCTTTGTGTTAAAGAAGGTGAGAAGGGACCGCACTTGACAGATGAGGTGAAGACGAAATGGACGGTTTCTTGCTCTTCCGCGATCCCAGCCTTTCCGGCTGACGCAGCCTCGGTGGAGAGAACCTTCTGCCAAAGGAAACACTCGCTTCAGGCCGGACGTGCTGTGCAACGTCTGCCCGTCCTGGCAGGAAGCCTCAGGAGGAGGACCCCCACTGCTCCCGGACAGGCTGACGGACAGCCCGCGCCGTGGGTCCCCTGGCCCGTGCCCGGCGCAGACCCTGACGGGGCTGGTGCGCCGCACGGGGCCATAAATCTTCGCTGACTCGAGTGAAATGACGGGCCAGACTGGAGGGCTCGGATGCTCTGGTCCAGATGGCGCGGGGGCCGCTTCCAGATAAGCTGGCGGGGCTGCAGAGTCCGTCAGGGATGGCTCTCGAAGGACGCAGGCGTCTGCTGCCTGTGAATCAACCAGCGCAGAGATCTGGCCGCCCAGACCCAGGGCCCGAGGGACCCACTGTGGATCCGGCTGTGGCTTGCTGTGCCTTCATCCACCCCGGGGCTGCAGGCTTCGGGAACCCGGCGATCACAGCCCGGCGATCGGAGGATTCAAGCCGGCCTGTAAGGAGCCAGGTGACGTGAGTGGCACTGAGCTCAGGCCAGACCCCCATCCTGCTCCCGGGAAGAAATGATTCTCACCAGGCCCGGGGGCCTAGTCTCCCCACGCTGGCTGTGGACAAAATTCCCCGGGGAAGGGCTTCCAGCCAGAGCGCTGCTTCCCGAGAGGACGCCCAGCTGGGCAGGGACGTGCAAGGCAGGGTCCTTCCAACCCTCCAGGGCGGGGGCCTCTGGGAAGTGAGACGGGCAGCCCTGGACTCGGTCCATCTTCACGCCGCCCCCGTTAGCTGAGCACCTTGAGCAAGTCACACATGTCATGGACTAGCTTTCCTCTCTGGTATTTGAAGGTTTTCGTGAGAAGCCAGTGAAAACAAAATGTCCGTGAACAATGGCCTTGGTGAGATATTAAGTACAAAGTGGGTCTTAGGGCCCTTCGCCAGGACCCGGCTCAGCGTGCTGCCCGCAGAGAACCTGCTGACCCTGGGCTCTGAGAACCTGACCTTGAGAGGAGGTCTCCATCCTGGGGAGCACGGTGTGCCCCTGGCTGGCTGCTTGGAGGCCCCGCTGGGGTGGGCAGCCCCGGTCTGCAGCGCCTCCAGGCCCAGCACACGGCTGGGGCCCCTGGCTCCACGGCGACCCCAGGGTTCCCCGCAGTGGGGTCTGGCCCCCTTCTCTGTGTGTTTTAGCTCTTCTCCACACCCTCACACCTCCGCACAGGCACAGGTTCGTGTCCCACCTAGAGGGCCCGTGAGACGGATTTGTTTGGGGGGAACTCCCTGGGTTCATTTCTTCATGCCCAAGAGCACCCGCTGTCCTGCTGGGGACACCCCTGGCGACCTGAGGTTCCCAGCACCCTGGGCAGCCTAAGGC
>SJYX01002577.1:389795-406330 GCA_006410675.1 Oreotragus oreotragus
GGCATCTTGGGCCCCATGTCACAGTCAGAAGCCAGGCCCCTGGCGGGCTTCCTGCAGAAGGGACCCAGTTTAGCGGGGCCTCTGGGCACCTCCGGTCTCAAGTGGACAGCAGAGGGAAGAGATGAGTGTGGAGAAGGTGGCACCCTGACACTCGGGCAGGGAGCCTCATCTGCGCCAGTCCGCCCGCGAGAACCGCAGGGCCTGTTTTCGCCACGAGGCGCTGGGTGCCCCAGTCCGCCGCCCCCCACCTCCGCCAAGAGACAGGGGAGGACGGGGGGTGGAGGCGGAGGAGGATGTGCCCCCCACACGAGCTGAGCCCCCCACTCGGATGGGAGTGGCCTCTGGGTCGCGGCGCTTCACCTGAGCCGAATTCGAGAAGAGTCGGGTCCCTGAGCAGAGTGCCCTCAGGGTCTAGGTGAGTCTTGTTCCCGAGGGGTCCTGGGAGGGGTCCATGACCCTGGTTTAGCTCCGTCTCCCTGCTGGTGGTCCTATGCCTCGGGCAGGCACCTAAGAGCCCTTCTTGGCTCTGTTCCCCAGCTGGGCACCTGCCTGGCTCTGCACAGCAGTCTGCTGTGTTAGTCCGGTTCCCAGCCCTCTGCTGCGGGGAGGGGAGGCTCCCAGAGACTCGCGCCAGGGAAGGGGCACCATCCTTCCGCTGCATGTGGGGCTGAGGTCGTCGTGAGCCCTCAGGCAGGCAGGCTGCAGCTGGGGTCTGGGCAGACAAAATCAGAACCCAAACGGCTGATGCTACTGAAGCACAGGTTGTGGGAGGAGGTCGTTCTGCAAACAGGCGCTGGGCCCTCACTGGCGGGACGCCTGTCTGCTGCCAGCTCCTCTTGCTCATCCACATGGGCAGGCGGTGGGAATGGGAACAGGNCAGGGAGCCTCATCTGCGCCAGTCCGCCCGCGAGAACCGCAGGGCCTGTTTTCGCCACGAGGCGCTGGGCGCCCCAGTCCGCCGCCCCCCACCTCCGCCAAGAGACAGGGGAGGACGGGGGGTGGAGACGGAGGAGGATGTGCCCCCCACACGAGCTGAGCCCCCCACTCGGATGGGAGTAGCCTCTGGGTCGCGGCTCTTCACCTGAGCCAAACTCGAGGAGTCGGGTCCCTGAGCAGAGTGCCCTCGGGGTCTAGGTGAGTCTTGTTCCCGAGGGGTCCTGGGAGGGATCCATGACCCTGGTTTAGCTCCGTCTCCCTGCTGGTGGTCCTATGCCTCAGGCAGGCGCCTAAGAGCCCTTCTTGGCTCTGTTCCCCAGCTGGGCACCTGCCTGGCTCTGCGCAGCAGTCTGCTGTGTCAGCCCAGTTCCCAGCCCTCTGCCGCAGGGAGGGGAGGCTCCCAGAGACTCGCGCCAGGGAAGGGGCATCATCCTTCCGCTGCATGTGGGGCTGAGGTCGTCATGAGCCCTCGGGCAGGCAGGCTGCAGCTGGGGTCTGGGCAGACAAAATAAGAACCCAAACAGCTGATGCTACTGAAGCACAGGTTGTGGGAGGAGGTCGTTCTGCAAACAGGCGCTGGGCCCTCACCGGCGGGACGCCTGTCTGCTGCCAGCTCCTCTTGCTCATCCACATGGGCAGGCGGTGGGAATGGGAACAGGNGCTGATGCTACTGAAGCACAGGTTGTGGGAGGAGGTCGTTCTGCAAACAGGCGCTGGGCCCTCACCGGCGGGACGCCTGTCTGCTGCCAGCTCCTCTTGCTCATCCACATGGGCAGGCGGTGGGAATGGGAACAGGGGTGGGAGCAGGGGTCTCGCACACCCCCAACTCTTCCTCTCCAGGAGGCAGCTGGCGCGCCTCTTGCTTACCGACCATGGCCGTGCGCTGACCCGCTCAGGTGGGAGATGCAAGCTGTCCACACCAGGACTGCTTTCCTTAAGGGGTAAAGCCATGCCCCTTGGAGAGACAGAAAAAGGGAAGGAAGAAAGGATGAGGCCGCCTGACTGGGCTGGCGCTTCTCAGCCTTCTCAGGCTGGCTGGAGGAGCAGCGCTCACGTGCTGTTGCAGGTGTTAAATTCACCCCACTTTCTGGTCATCTAATCAGCGCACCTTCATCAGAACACTCGGTTATCCCAGAAACGTATTAAAAAACAGGTAAGAAAATCCCAAGCATCCTTAACTGCCTGCACAGGGATAAGCCCTCTTCCCACCTCCCATAGTTTGTTCGTTTTCTTCAAAGGGACTTTTGTCCACTTTCAGGCTTCACACTTAAGCATAAGCTCCTCTGCAAGAAATTAAAGACTTTAAAAGGTCACGTATTTAATGGTGGTGCCGTGTGACATCCAGTTACATCCGGACGATGACTTAGCTTAGACCTTCCCTGTTGCTGGCCATCTGCCTCCACCTCCAGGGGCAGACTCGGGTCTGGCATCTGATGACACAAACGGGTAATCACACCAGCCCCGCCCCCGCAGACCCCATGGTCATCCACGCTCCCTTCTCCCTGGAGTCCCTCCCACCAGTGACGTCCACCATCTCAGGAGAGGCAGCTGTCCACTGGGCTCGAGCCTACAGTCCTGATGCCGCCTCTGCTGGATCGCCGTCCTCTGAACTTGACCGCATCCCCATTACCGGACCTGCCTGTTACCATGTTCAGGGCGGGGTTCGGCCGTCAAGAGAGCAGGCCTCTAAGAAAGTGGCATAGAAGATTAAGTGCTTTTCTGTTTGCAAAACAGAATCCTTGTGCTTCAGAAGCATGGTTATGCCAGACAGCGCTGCGAGGAAAGCTCTGTCTGCATCCCATGTTCTCACCTTTGATCAAAGAATGCGAATGTTTTAGAATCTCTTGATAAGTACAAGGACATTGCTTTCCAGAACGTTGTAAAAAAATGTAGATCTTCCAGAAGTATCTAAGACAGCGTGGGAGAAATTTTGTTTCCGTGAATACTTATTAACCTGCGTGCTAAGTCGCTTCAGTCGTGTCCAGCTCCTTGCGACCTCAGGGACTGTAGCCCTCCAGGCTCCTCTGTCCATGGGATTCTCCAGGCAAGAAGAGTGGAGTGGGTTGCCATGCCCTCCTCCAGGGGATCTTCCCGACCCAAGGATCGAATCTATTTCTCCTAAGTCTCTTGCATGGGCAGGCAGGCTCTTTACCACTGGCGTCACCTGGGATGATCATCTATTGAAATGTGTATTTTTTTTTGTCTTAGTATCATTTAACAATGGACTTTTCTCTGTGTCATAATTAAGTACGTGGGTCTCCCATTCATTCATCATGGGCATGTTTCCACGACTGGTGGCAGAGGAGCCAGGACGTTCATCAGCCCTGGGGCAGGCACCACGAGCTGACACTGGGCACGGTCTTCAGGCCAGACCCGAGGGGAGGCCGCTGCAGGCTGCATCCCCGCACCCGGTCCCCGGAGGTCCTGGCTCCATGCCGTCCTGGTGACCTGGGAGGAACACACCCCGCAGGAGTTGAGGCCCTCAGAGGCGCCTCGGACGGCATCCCCCTGACAAAGGTGAGGGGCTGGGGAGGACCCCCCAGGGCTGTGCCTGGTGCCCCTGTGCCCAGCCCTGTGCCACCCTTACACCTAGAGTCACGGGCGTGGCAGAGCGCCAGGAAGCGTGCCCACCGGCTGATGATCCTGGAGAGCGCAGGAGAGACGCGTGAAGGCGGGCAAGACACCCTCTGGGTCCCCTGCAGGCTGGGCTCTGTCCACACGGGCAGGGGTGGTGGGAACACTTGGAGGACTGGCATCAGGGGACAGACGCCCTCTGGGGTCCCAGCAGGAAGGGCTCACACATGGGGTCGTGGTGCTCACAGGCCTGTGAGCTTCTCCGGGGGGAGGCCAGGAAGGCCCCCTAGCTCTCAGGACCCCCAGACGTGTGTGAATTAATGGAGGGTTTTAGGAGATCGAGGGAAGCTTTTAGGAATCCACCTGCAATGCAGGAGACCCTAGTTCAATTCCTGGGTGGGGAAGATCCCCTGGAGAAGGGAAAGACTACCCACTCCAGTATTCTGGCCTGGAGACTTTCATGGACTGTGCAGTCCATGGGGTCGCAAAGAGTCGGACATGAACAAGCGACTCTCACTTCACTTTAGGAGATCAGGAGGCTGTAGGACTCACAGGGAAGCTGCCATCGGTCCTGGGTTGGCCAGGGCCCTGGGTGGTGTCCAGAAGCCACTAGAGAAACCTGCCCTCTGTCAGCGGACACGGAGATGCGTGCCCGTCCACCGCGGCTCCTGGAGAAAGTGCTGCATCTCCTTTACTGTCTTCTGAACTTCATCTGAAGCCTCTCACGGGGAGTCTGGGAAGAGGCAAGGGTCGTGTGCTATCAGTGGACAGTCGACAGCATGGTTCTGGGCCCGGGAACTGCTTCCGGTCTAACGTGGGTGCAAAGAGGGGCGGGTGCTCGAAGGCACCCAGCCCAGGAGAGCCCAGTCTGACCCGAGCGTCCTACAGCACCAGGGTGGCACTGTGGGGTCTGGGCTCCCAGCAGAGGTCTCTGGGGGCAGACAGGTGGAGGTCGGGCTTGGGGTTTCCCGAGGTTGTCTCTGCTCTCAGCGAGAAAGCTGGCTTCACGTGGGAACCAGCATTCTGACAAAGGTGATGCCTTGGCCAGTGGGGTGGAGAACGGGTACATTTGAGTCACATTCTGGGTGTGACCCGCCAGGATACAGCCACGCTGAGTGGACTGGTGAGGTCAGGGTGAAGAAACGAGGCCGACGGGGACGCCTGGGGCTGTGGCTTGGATGCGTTGGCAGCAGCGCCGCCAGCTTTGAGGGTGGGGAGGAAACAGAGTTAGGTTTGGGCTTGTGAGTCTCCATGTGTCTGTGGGCGCCCAGGTGACTTGGCAGGAGAGCCTGGCAGCCCGTCCTACGCTCAGGGAGGGGTCCTGACTCCAGCTCACGTCGCCTTCTGGGTTTGAGAACCAGGAGGCGAGGAGGTCAGTCAGCGAGAGCCGGGTGGACAGACACGCCTGGCTCAGGATTCCCGGAGCAGCTGGGCTTAGCGAGGAGGTGACTTTCTCGCGACCAGAATTTTGTAGGGATTGCCAGCTCTTCCCAGCTGGACAGTTTGCCCGCATGGTGGGTGTCCTGCCCCCCACGGGCCCAAGAGGACGGCTTCTGTTTTATAGATGAGGAGACAGGAGTCCAGAGACTTTGGGCCGGAAGCCAGGGAGAAGTCGGGGGGCTGAGCCTCCCGCTCCGCCGCTGCCTCCTCTAACATGCCAAAGCCGCCGCCCACAGCTCGGGTTCAAAGTGGTCAAGTGTCACATGCCCCCTCCCCAGATTTTTGTGCAACTGCTTCACAAAATAGAATAACACAGGGACTCTTTTCCACTTATTTGAGTAAAGGCACCATGCATAGAGCTTTACTGATACTCAATATGGTAGACATTGGATGTGCCAACAGGCGAATGCTGCAATATTAGCAATAGCATGAAAGTAAGGTACGACTTGATGCATATGAGCCTCAGCAGGCTCTGGCGATGGACGGGAGGCCTGGCGCGCTGCAGTCCACGGGGTCGCAAAAGTCGGACACGACTGAGTGACTGAACTGACTGAACTGAAGGTCCAAATAACTGGAAATGGGCTTTTTCACGTGAAAGTGGAAGGTGTTGAGGACTGTCAAGGCTGGGTCTGCACACAAAGAGAAGCACGTGGATTTCTCAACTTCTTGTAGTTTTCAAAGTTGTGAGGTGGCTGTGGTCTGGAGAACATGGTGATGTGTTAGAAGTAAAGCTGAGCATCAAACAAGAGCCCGAGGGTCTCAGGGTCCAGCCCCACCTCCAGCCCTGGTGTCAGTCGTCCCTGTTTCCACATGTTGTCAATTGCAGTTGCTCCTTAGTTGAAATCCCATCAACCTCTTAGGAATGTTGGACAAAATTAATATTATAGAATCTGCTGTGTGGCCAGCTTGTTGGATGGAGTCGTAAGAGTGTACCTGCAAAGAACAGCTGCTGCTTCACCGGGTCCCAGATGCTGTATCTGGGGCTGGCGCTGAGAAGGAGGTGGACGCTGTGACTGCCACTCTGTGGTTCACGCAGTGTGGGGACCAGGAAGTGTGCGCCGAGCTGGCGCCCCCGCCTGAGGTACCTGGGACGAGCTGGAGGGAGGCAGGCAGGAGCGTCTCTTCAGAGTCAGGAGTGTGCTCAGCTGCTGTTTCAGCGATGCTGAGGTCACTCCCAAGCTTAGGACTTGCTTGTGGCCACAAGAGTGTCCAGCGGGGGCTCTGGATGGTCAGCCACCAAAGCCTGTCTCCTTCTATGCCTCGTTTACCTGGCAGCCTTCCCCAGGCCTCCATCCCACCCTCTCCACCCCTGGCTGTCCACACACAAGCCCAAGGGCCGAGGGACCACGTCCACCCCCGCCTGCCCCAGTCCTTGTGGGCAGAGCGCTTCCCTCGGGAACCCGCTTATCTACTCTCTTCTGCAAAACTTGTTCCTTTGCAAACGCCTGTTCCTACATCTAGTTTAAATAGTGTGCTTTCTAACAGGCCTTTTACAAAGGTTTCCTTTACTTTTTATTTGTGACGTGGCCTCAGTTTACATTTAATTCACTTATTTATCCATTTAGTCATGCTTTATTTCACTTGTCCAGCACTTCACTGACTAAATATTTTGGCATCCTCTTAGGTGTGACAGGGCTTCCCTGGTGGCTCAGAGGTTAAAGCGTCTGCCTCCAATGCGGGAGACCTGGGTTCGATCCCTGGGTCGGGAAGATCCCCTAGAGAAGGAAATGGCAACCCACTCTAGTATTCTTGCCTGGAGAATCCCATGGATGGAGGAGCCTGGTTAGGCTACAGTCCACGGGGTCGCAAAGAGTCAGACATGACTGAGCGACTTCACCTTAGATGTGACATGCAGGGGACCCCAAACGAGCGGCCCAGCCTGTGACCTCTGGGCCACTGTGTGCCTGGGAAGATGCCCAACACAGAGAGATTGCAACGAAATAGGGCAGGTGTGGTGATTGCGGGAGACCTGGGTTCGATCCCTGGGTCGGGAAGATCCCCTAGAGAAGGAAATGGCAACCCACTCTAGTATTCTTGCCTGGAGAATCCCATGGATGGAGGAGCCTGGTTAGGCTACAGTCCACGGGGTCGCAAAGAGTCAGACATGACTGAGCGACTTCACCTTAGATGTGACATGCAGGGGACCCCAAACGAGCGGCCCAGCCTGTGACCTCTGGGCCACTGTGTGCCTGGGAAGATGCCCAACACAGAGAGATTGCAACGAAATAGGGCAGGTGTGGTGATGACACCTCGCAGGCTCTGGGCATCTGGAGGGCTGGGTGGGAGTGGGCGTGGTGGAAGCTGAGGGGGCAGAGAGTCGGAACAAGAAAGAGAAGACGGAGGCTTCCCTGCCGCCAGGCAGGGCCGGAGAGTAAGTCTCATGCGTCCAGAAAGGGGAGCAGAAACCTGCGAGGCTTGTGGAACGCCCCCTCTGCTGTGCAAGTGGGGCTTGTGCACACGTGTCCACGTGTATGTGCACACATGTCTGGGTGCACGTGTGTCTACATGTGTGCCTGTGTACATGTGTGCCTTTGTGTGTGTGCATGTGTCTGTGTGTGTGTCTGTTTCTGGGCATGGGTGCGTGTATGTGTGCCTGTGTCTATGTGTGTGTCCGTGTGTGTGTGTGCATGTGTTCATATCTGTGTATGGGTGCGTGTGTCTGTGTGTGTGTGTGTCTGTGTACACGTGTCTATGTCTGCATATGGGTGTCTATGTGTGTGTGTCTGTGTACATGTCTGTGCCTGTGTGTGGGTGTCTGTGTACATGTGTGTCTGTGTGCATATGTCTGTGTGTGTCTGTGTACATGTCTGTGCCTGTGTGAGTCTCTGTGTGTATCTCTGTGTATGTATGTCTGTGCGTGGGTGACTGTGTACACGTGTCTGTGTCAGTGCGTGGGCATATGTATGTGTGTGTCTGTGTCTTAGTGCGTGTGTCTGTGTGTCTGTGTCTGTCTGTGGGTGTGTGTGTCTGTGTCAGTGCGTGGGCGTCTGTGTGTATGTGTGTTTGTGTCAGTGCGTGGGTGTCTGTGTGTCTGTGTGTCTGTGTCTGTGCATGGGTGTCTGTGTGTGTGTGTCTGTTTGTGGGTGTGTGTGTGCATGTGTCTGTATCTGTGCATTGGTGTCTGCATCTGTGTACATGTGTCTGTGTGTATGTGTCTGTCTGTGGGTGTGTGTGCATGTGTGTGTGTGTGTGTATGTGTCTGTGTGTGGGTGTCTGAGTGTCTGTGTCTGTGTGTGGGTGTTTGAGCAAGTGTTCTGTGTGGCCCCTTTAAATGCCCCTGCCCCACATGCTGATAGCTGCTGGCCCTCACAGAAGCAGCATCTTGTCACCAGCAGTGGCCNGTGTGTGTGAGCACACAGGTGTGGTGAGGGGTGTGTGTGAGCACAGGGCTGTGGTGAGGGGTGTGTGTGAGCACAGGGCTGTGGTGAGGGGTGTGTGTGAGCACACAGGTGTGGTGAGGGGTGTGTGTGAGCACAGGGCTGTGGTGAGGGGTGTGTGAGCACAGGGCTGTGGTGAGGGGTGTGTGTGAGCACAGGGCTGTGGTGAGGGTGTGTGTGAGCACAGGGCTGTGGTGTGCAGAGGAGCACGTGTGTGTGAGCACACGGCTGTGCCTCTGTGACTGCTGGGAGTGTGTGTGGTCCGTGTGGCATCTGTGTTCCCCCGTGGGGCTGGTGTGGCCCGGCGTGTGTACTGGGTGTGGCCGGCGGGTGTGCCCAGGGCTCATCCTCCAGAAGGCCCAGCGTTCCTGGGGGTCGAGTGACCCTGTCAGACGCTTCGGGTGGTGGTGGGGTCTGTCGGCTCCTGTGTGGCTGGGGCCCCCAGCCCGCTCTGCTCCTGGTCCAGGGCTGGCGGGTGGCTGGAATTCCCGAACGGGCCCTGGGGGGCTGGGACGCTGTCTCACCGGCTCCGCTGCGGGTCCTGGGTGCCGGCGAGCAGTGGGCTGCTGGTGGGGTCGGGGGTTGGCCTGGAGTGTGTCCGGGGATGCTCCCTGTGTTCTCAGGATGCCCCTCAAAGCGGCCCCGGTCCTGCCGTGGAGGACGAGAAAGGCTCAGGGGCAGCGTGCCCCGTGCCCCTGGAGGAAAGGCCCTCGGGTGGAAACAGCCCAGAGCCGGCCTTCCCCCACCCCCTGCTCTTGCCTCTCACTTTGGTTTTATCAGCAGCCGCTGAGCCCCTGGGTGGTGCTGTGTTCCCTCGTGTGAACCCCTGGGCTCACACGCCCCCGAGGACCCTGCTTCCCGGCCGAGTTCCATTTGTCACTGGACCTGTTAGGGAAGGAAGGCGTCCAGTTGGCAGCATCACCCGGTTCCTTCTAACTCGAGGTTCCTGCTGTAGGGCTTGGTGGGACACGGGAGTCACGGAGCCTCCTCTCATGGAGGAGCCAGTCCTCAGGGCAGGACCACCTGTCTGATGGCTGGGAGAGACCATCTGGGCTCGGACCCCTCCCGGCTGTGAGAAGCTGGGCTCTCCCCATGCCTCGGCGGCCTCCTCGGGGCCTGATGATAACCTGTGAGGGGTGAGGGGTCAGCAAGGCCCCTGCACTTTCCGTGAGCTGGCAGGACCTCACGTCTGCGGGGTGGCTGCGGGGAACACGCGTGTATGGCTGGAGTGTGGGGGCAGGGGCGGGGGGCTGCAGGGAGGAAGGGGCGTTGGCCGTGGGTCCCACCCTGCCCTCTGGGGGAGGCACCAAACCCTGAACCCCGCACCCAGCCGCCCTGGTGTTCACAGGACGTGTTCTGAATCAAAATACCTTCTTTGCAGACACCTTCCTGGAAGACAAGCTTGAGAGTTTGAGATGATGAACAGGAACTTGCTAGGTCAGCTTCGGGCGTGAAGGCCGCTTCACGCGGCTTTCAGTTTCAAGGTCTGGTTCCCGCCGGCTGTGTTTCGCTTTGTAGATGACTCAGCGTCGTCCTGGGGAATCGTTCTGCATTTTCTCTCTTCCAGTCTCTCCTTGGCTTCTTCCTCTTTCTTCCTGGGTTGGGAAGGGGCTGGGCTGAGCCCGGGGATGCCTCTGGAGGGGGAGAAGGTGGCCAGGGTGTGTGCTGTGGATGGAGGACAAGGGAGCTGCCGTCCTCAGCAGGCACCCGGGGGGCGTTGCCCGCCTTGGTCTTACCCGTTTCCTCGGAAGCCTCCTCCACAGTGGGCTGGGGAGGGGACAGGGCCCACTCCTCTGCTCGACTCGTGACAGCTGGTGCTTCGCCACGGAGAGGCAAGGAGGAAGCATCCACAGTCAGCTCCCCACCCCTGGAGACCCGGTGCTGGGGTGGAGGCGGACCCATCCCGGCCGGCCAGCCACCAGGCTGGACCCCCAGGCACGGGGGCACCCAGCATCCTCCGTGCCTGGTCTGGGCGCAGGAGGGCAGCGTGTGCTCCGGGCTTCGGCCGTTCTGCAGCGACAAGGACGGGTGGCCAGAGAGACCTCGAGGGCTTCGGTTCCGTCTCCGGCCGGTTGCCTCCTGCTGCCTCGGGTCAGCTCGGCAACTGTCTTTGATCTGGAAGACACTGTGGAGATCGCTGGGTCCTGCCCTCATCTTACACCCGGAGGAGCTATGGGACTCAGGCCGGGGCGCCCGGAGGTCCACCCCACCCCGGGTCAGCCGGGCACTGCAGGAAGTGCCCTCCTGTTCCCCCTTCTGTTTTCATTGCTGGGGTGACTTCAGGCAGGCACTCTGGGCCCGTTTGATCATCTTCAAAGTGGTGGAAATAGGACTTCTCTCGTCTGCCTTTGATAATCTTTGCTGAGGATCAGGTGGGACGTGGTCACCGCGGTAGGTTACGGGGGTTCCTGTGATGGAGAAGGGGCCAGGGCTGGTCAGCACCCCTCACCTGGTGGAGCACTGGGCCTGAGGCTCTCCTTACTGCTCCCAGGATTCTTGATAGGGACAAGCCGGGTCCCTCACCCCGCTCTCTCCAATCACACACACACACTCGCAGTGTTCCACAAGCATGCACACATGCTAACATGCACGCACACACACACACACGGGACTCTCAGCAGGATGAGAGTGGGCCACGCTGAGCCCAGGGCAGCCTGTCCCTGCCTGGCTCTGTGACCTTGTGAGACTCCTGTGACCTCTTGAGGATCCAGGGTCCTAACAGTCAGCAAGCAAAGGGGTAAGTGGAGGTTTGCACGGGTCAGGGGCCTCACACGCGGCCACCTGAGGAGGTGACACGCAGAGAGCGTGGTTACACCCGAGAGCTGGTGGCCCCGGGGGCTGCTGTTGCTGTTTGCTGGGACCTGTGCCTTTGGCCTGAGGCTGGTGAACAGGCCAGGTCACCACCGCTGATGGGGAGACCCCTCAGGGAGAGGGCTGTTGGGAGACTAGTGGCTTCCTGACTCATCCCATTACCTGGGCCCCATGGAGCCAGAGGGTGCAGGTCAGCCGAGGTGCCAAGGAAGAGACGGGCCAAGATCTCCAGCCCGGCCCTGCGCGTGTGTGCAGGTGTGTGTGTGCATGCGGCGGTGAATAAGGTCGTGACTAGGTCGGCCTGATAGAAGAGCAGACCCAGGCTGGGCCCCATCGCAGGACCTGGTGGCCCTCCTGCACTAACGGCCCCTCAGGGTCACAGCCCCGCAGGGTCACAGAGCCCAGGGGGTCAGCCCTGCCTCAGCCTGACTGGGAGCTGGTGCACGTGCCCCACGGACCAGGCAGATCCCGAGTTTGGCGCAGCTCCGCCCTCACCACTGGGGACACTTCCTCCAGGTCCCTCCACCCCAGCCTCCGCTCCGAGTCTGTGAGCTTGGCACCCACCAGCCCAGATCACTTCCTGGCTGTGGGTCTCCCATCACGGGGGGTGGGGTGGGGACTGTGGAACAGCTTATGGTTTCGCCCCCCCACTGCCAGGCAGCCTGTGGGTGGCAGAGCTGAGCTGGGCCAGAGCCTGGGTGACCCCTGGCCCCCAGCAACCCCTGACCCTCACCGTCTGTGGTCATGGCCCCGGCCTGTCGCCTCTGCCTGTCAGTCTCCCAGGGGAACACAGAGACCTCTCTCTGCAGGATGCCGTTCTCAGCTCATCTCGGCTCCAGAGGCTGGCTGGGCCACCACCCCTTCCAGCAGTTCTGCAGTGAAGCCCCTGACTTGGACAGTGTCCCGGGGCGAGCGTCCACTGCAGCAGCCTCACGGGCAGGCTTGTGGGCAGAGACACCTGCGAGCAGAGCACGGTGGGTGGGCTTCCATCCACCCTCTAGGTGGGCAGAGACGCTACCTAGGGGTCAGAGGCACTGTTAGGGCTGGAGGCAGAGAACCTGAGCCTTCTCATCACAGAGCTTCACGTGACTGCAGAAGGGAAGGGCCCAGCTGTCCCCTCACCTGGGACCCCCCTGTCCCCTGGTGGCTCTGCAGGAGGCTCAGGTCAGGAGAACCACGGTCAGGACAGAGTCCTGTCCTGATTCACTCTGGAGCCCGGGCACCAGGCTGCAAGGAGCCAGGCCACGCTCAGCTGACATAGCCCATCCGGGGAAGGTTCTGGGTGGGGAGACATCCCCCTGATCCGCTGGGGGAGGAGGCCCTGAGGTGGATTGCGGGGGGTGGGGACGGCCCCCAGGCCCTCTGCTGGCTTCTTCACCTGGGGTTCTTCCCTTTGAATCTTGCTGCCTGGAGAGGAAAAGGAAAGATGAATAAAGAAAGGGGATGATCCCCAGGGGTTTGTTTGAGACGGAATCAAAGTGAGGAAACAGATCAAAGCTGTGGGAAGACAGGTGCTTTCCCCTGCTTGGCTCTGCCAATGCCTGCACGGTGGCCGACAGTTCCAGCCCCTGGGACTAATGGCACACGTGTGGGTGCACACATGTATATGCCTGTGGTGTGTGTGAACGCACGTGTGCCAGAGAGACAGACAGAAACAGAGACAGCTCCATGTGCTGGAGCCCAGCACCCCAGGACTGGAGGGAGGGTTCTGACCCGGGGCCCCGGGGGCACGGCCTGGGGTCTCCCCTGCCCTGGGGGCCCGCTGAGGACGGAAGGATGCAGGGAGCCAACTGCTGATGTCCGGCTTCCCGGCCACCTGAGGACAGTCCATCTGGAGAGACACAGGGATGGAGGGGGCAAAGGTCTTGGCACATCAAACATAGGGTTTAACACAGTACCTTAAACCCGGGTTAAAGCACAGTACTTTCTTTGCAGCCAAGGCAGACCCCGACAGTGCCAAAATCCAGGGGGCTGGCCTTGGCACCCCAGCGTGCCCACTGGTTCCTCCCCGTCCCGCCTCTGCCCCCTTGGCACCTGCTCCTCTGCTGCTTGCTGAGGATGGCTCCTTGGTCACTCCTGTCATCCTGGGGAAGTGTAGGAGTTCAGGTGCATCCCTCCTCCCTGCCCCACCCTGGAGCTGAGGCCTGGCTGTGCCCGCGAGGGGAAGGGCTTTCCACCTGGAGAGGAGATCTGTGTGCACCCAGGACCAGCGTGTGTGTGCACATGCACATACACAAACACACGCACGTGTGCAGAGTTCTATATCACTTTAGCACTAGCGTGTGCACAAACACAT
Organism: Oreotragus oreotragus; assembly: GCA_006410675.1. Lineage (NCBI taxonomy): Eukaryota > Metazoa > Chordata > Mammalia > Artiodactyla > Bovidae > Oreotragus > Oreotragus oreotragus. The sequence continues at coordinate 403,230 of SJYX01002577.1, forward strand.
GCACCTCATACACACACGTGTGCACAGCATTCTGTATCACGTTAGCACCAGCGTGTGCACACACACATGCACCTCACACACACGTGTGCACAGCGTTCTGTATCACGTTAGCACCAGCGTGTGCACACACACATGCACCTCACACACACGTGTGCACAGCGTTCTGTATCACGTTAGAACCAGCATGTGCACACACACACGCACCTCACACACGCATGCGTGCATAGCATTCTGTATCATTTTAGCACCAGCGTGTGCACACACACACGCACCTCACACACAGATGCATGCACAGCGTTCTGTATCATTTTAGCACCAGCATGTGCACACACACACGCACCTCACACACAGACGCGTGCACAGCGTTCTGTATCATTTTAGCACCAGCATGTGCATGCACACACACACGCACGCGTGCACAGTTCTGTATCCCTCTGTCTGTGCTGATGTCCCAGTTTCATCTCCAGCCCTGACTACTCCTGGCCTCCAGCACCATCTGGGAGCCACGGGGAGGGGCTGAAGACAGAGCCAAGGTGGGTCTGACCCCGACACTGGGGGCATGCCCAGGAGAGGCAGCCGCACGGGCCTTGGGAGCCGGGGACTCAGGCAGCAGTGACAGGCAGGCCGGATGTAGAGACAGGCTGTTCTGACCCTGGCAGATGCACGAGAGCGATGCCCTCCTGGAATTACACGCTCCCCTGGTCCTGATCTCCAGTGCCTGGGGCGCTGCCATACCCTGGGGGACACGGGCAGCTCAGTGGTAACGATGTCCTGCAAGTTCAGGTAGACGGTTACAGCCATTCCTGCAGGGGTCTAATTTTTTTTTTTTCCTTATTTGGTACTTATTGAAACAAAAAGAAAATGACCAGGGAGTGACTGAACCCGCTTCCTGGAGTGCAGACGGTGTGCATGTAACCTCAGAGCCCAGTAGCAAACATGGGGAGCCCCTGCTGACCCTGAGGATGGTGTGCACGTGACCACAGAGCCCAGTAACAGCAGGGCCCAGCCCCCTGCTGACATCTTCACCAGGGCCTGGTGTGGCCTCCAAGCACGACGGGCAGGAAGGAGTGTTCTCAGGGGCTGCTCTTCCGCCCATCCGAGTTTCTTCTCTGGTTATAAGTGGCCACACGGGGACCAGCCATCGACTCATCAAGGGCCAGCACTCAGGGACGCCCACGGAACCTGTCCAAGCAGCCCTGGCCGTGGACCAGTCTCCCTCGAGCAGTGATGTGGACAGGAGCTCAGCGCCTCCCAGGCTGCCTGTGACTCTGGCCTCTGGCTCTCCTGTGCCGGAATGAGCCGGAATGAGCCGGAATGAGCTGGAATGAGCCGGAATGAGCCGGAATGAGCCGGAATGCCTCTCGAGATGCTCCAAGGTCGGTTGCCACCCACCTCCTCCAGAGCCACAGCCTCCTCCCACCGCGATGGGTCCCGGGCCCTCCCCGTGAGTCCGTGCCATCTGCCCGCTCTGGCGCCGCGTCAGCCTCCTGACTGCAGCTGTGAGCCTTGCAGAGCGCACGCGTGATGAGTGGGAAAACGAATCTGAAATCTTCCCTCCGGGCTTTCCTCTTGCCTCCTCCGCCTCACCCCCCTCCAGGATCAGTTTATCTGCCAGTCCGGCCTCCAAGTGGAGCCAAGGCCAAGTTGGCGGCATGCCCTTGCTTGTCAGCTTCTCTGACTGGCTGACAGGGAGCGAGTCTGAGCCAGGAAGAGCTGTGCGTCCCCACAGCCTGGGAGGCAGCCGGCGGCCAGGAGGTTCTGCTGGGCTGTGAGGAGCTGCGTGTTTGTGTGGGGGATGTGCCCGGGCCTGGCCTGTGCAGAAGCAAGTGCGCATGTGTGTGTCCGTGTGTGCATGGGTGCTCATGTGTGTGCACAGGCATGTGTTCACGTGTGTGCATGTGTGGCACTTGGGGTGGCATCTGAACATGCCCAGGCTTCTTGCAGCCCCTGCAGGTGACTCGGGGCACCGACGCCTGCCTTGGCCTTGACAATGGACCCTGCTCCAGGCCCCTCCCCCTGCCGTGTCCCTAGGGGACCTGTGCCTGGGACCCGGATTCCGGACACTTCTGCATCTGTGCGCAGCGGAGCCGGGGGCCTGGCTCCGGGGCTCCCTCGGGAGGAAACGACAGCAGAGGCCACCTGCTCTGAGACCGTCCTCTAGGTGGGTGGTCCCAGGTGTGCAGACACCTGTACTGTGGGGGCGCTGGAGAAGGTGTGGAGAGGGGCTGGAGCCACTGGGAGTGGGTGGAGGAGGACAGGAGTTGGGGGGGAGCCTCAGACGTCTCCCGGTGCCACTGGACACTCTATGGAAGTGTGCTTCTCCTTCTATAGACTCGGACGCTAGTCGGCTCCATCCCTGTGGAAAACCCCTTGGCTTTTCGGGGCCACGCCCGCCTCATTCATCCCTCCCTTCCCGCCCCCCTCTCTGCTCCTGGGCTTCCATGCTTGGCCTCTTGCACCCTGGGCAGTCTGGGGGTCTCAGCTTCACGCCAGCTGCAGTCACACCCACGCAAAGACCCCACCTCTGTTTCTATCCCAAAGTCTCTGCAGAGCTCCGGAACGGCACTTTCAGCTGCCCCTACCACTCTCCACCGGGAAGACCCACCGGTCCTCAGAAGCAGCAACAGGGGGCCGGGCTTGCCTGGCTTCCTGCCTCACCCACCCAGCCCTCTCTTCTGTCCTGGGGAAGCCCCGCACCCCCGTTCTGGAATCAGGAAGCCCAGCCCCGCTCTGTCTCTCCTTTCCCTCTCCTGGCTCCAGCTCTCATCACCTGGGGTCTTGACTACTTCTGAAGTCCCTGGACCTGCTTCGGCCTCCGGTCTGGCCCAGTGCTCCCCGCTAACGCTCGTGTTCTCACCCGGCGCCACATCCCGCCGTGGAGCGCCTTCTCCTGCGGGCTCGGGGCCCCTCTGCTCGGAACCCGTTCCGGCCTCTCCGAGACCCTCAGACACAGCCTCAGGCTCTGCGGGCCCTCCGATCCGCTCTGTCCCCTCCTGGCCTCCTGCGCACCCACCGTGCAGTCTGGGAGAAGATGTCTGGGCGCTGAACCCTGCCCTCCGCAGGCTCCATGCCCTCCTGACCCTGCGCTGTGATTGGATAAA
>SJYX01002577.1:406916-429772 GCA_006410675.1 Oreotragus oreotragus
GTGGTTGGGTAGAGACAGAGGTGGGGTCTGGGGAGGGGGGCTTCCTCCTTCGTGGCCCTGAATGCTGGGGCGTCACCCTCACAGACGGGTCTGCGTCCCTGTCCTTCCCCCAGGGCGCGCAGTGTCCCCTCCTTTCCTGCTGGACAGCCCTGTGGTGTCCCCCACTGTCCTCGAAGCCGAGCTGCCTGGCACTCGGGGAGACGCAAGCAGAACTCATGCCCTGCTGGGTGGCCGGGATCAATCCTTCCCCTCCTGCAGGCCCCGGGCACACCGCCATCCTTTGACCCCGAGCTGGCCTGGGTCTGCACTTCTCACAGCTTGAGGTGAACGCCAAGCAGCTGGTCATCTAGAGCTGAGGGGGCCTGGGCTGGGCAGCCTCACCCCCCAAGCCAGGAAGACAGTCCTCTTTCCCCATGAAGTGCACACGCCTCCCCCTACCCCCCCGGCCCCCCGCCGCCGTGTGCGTCCAAGGTGCCTAAGTACTGAGTCACCAAGTTACCGATCTGGGGCATCGCGAACACCCCCCACATGCAGACCACCGGCTCTCCGCTCCTTCCTCTCCCCACCAGAGCCGAGAATGATCTGAGAGAAATGAGGTGCTCATCAGAACCGTGTCTAAATTTAGCAGATAATTTCAGAGCTTTAAATTACTGTTTTAAGGATGACCTCTGCAATTTTGGCAAGCACTAATGGATTCCCCCAAGCAATGGTGGCTCTAAGGAAGAGGATGGATTCTGGCAAACCAGGGCGAATTTGCTCCTTAGGGAGAGGGCGGCACAGCGGGTGGGTGACCAGGCCTCTCAGAGGCTCCCCCGGCTGCGTCTCAGGCAGCTCCCCCGCCAAGGAGCACAGCCTGAGTTGCCTCGAGCCTGAGCTGGGGGCATGTGACCCGCGTCCTGCACTGAGCCTGGCGCGCATGCGCTACCCGTCCAGCCCCACCAGCCCGAGCACCTCCGAGACCATTGCCCAGGGCGGCGGCTTTCAGACGTGGACGTGCGGACCTGCCAGGCGCTCATGGACCTAAAAGGAAGCAGCTGGGCTGCGGTGTGTCTTTTAGAGGAGCCCTCATTTTAAGATGCTGGGATGAGTATTTTTTAAAAATTCAGTGCTCACAGGCCAGGGATCTTTCCAGGGTGTCCTGCTGACTTAATGGTGCATCTTTTCACGTGCAGCTTTGGGGAACCAGATAAGCATAAGGCAGTTCGCCTGCCAGTGGGTCCCAGCAAGCCAGGGTCCTAGGTCTGGAAACCAGCATCCCAATCCTGTTGCTTCTCTGATGGTTGCAGCCAACGTGGAATCCCGGTCGCTGTTCCTGCCCTGAAGGTGTCTAGCTACCAGGTCCCATGCCTGGGAAATCCCGTGGACAGAGGATCCTGTAGTCCATGGGGGTCACTCAGAGTTGGACACAACTGAGTGATTAACGCATGCTGGGAAGCACGGGTGGAGTGTGGGTTCTGACCTCAGTGCGGAGCTGCTGGCAGGAGGCTGCCCTGCCTCGTGGGACGCTCAGCTTACAGTAGGAGGGGAGCAGCTTTCGTCACTGTGAGCCCTGGAGTCAGCCGGCGTTTCCCACTCCCGGCATCTTCCCACCTTTCCGCGCCATGCAAGTCAGGGCACAGGGCCCACGGGTGCTGCCACCGCTGCCCCCAGGCAGGCACGTGAGCCCTCCTCTGTGCATTGCGATCCTGGTTTAAAAGGACGGCCACGGCTCTTCATCCCTCTGCTGGGGTGGGCCCTGTGACCTTTGGTCTCCCATCTGGGTGGGTGTATGTCTGCTCTGACGACAGAGGAAGGGGAGTGAGGTGACCTTCTGAGCTGGGTGCTCTGCCTGGGTTTGGGGACACGGCCCCTGGGACCCAGCAAGCTGTGTGGGAGCCTGGGGTGCAGAGAAGGGCCACGTGTTGACACTGGTCAGCTGGCTGGCGAGGCCCCCACTTGAGTCATCCCGGCTCTGGTGCCAGATGTGAGCCAAGAATCTTCTAGAACATCCCAACTCCTGGCCATTCCGGCCACTTACAGCTGTTTGAGTCTTCAGGGAGCCGAGGCTGACACCCCCGGTGGTGCCTGATCCAAATGGCCGACCCACAGAATCCATCCTGAGCTTCGGGATACAGCTGGCTTGTCCTGGAGCAGAGGGGCACTGGCCCACCATGGTAGGCCTCCCTGTTCACATGCGTAGCAGATTTTGCTGAGAAAATCGTATCTGCCAGGCCTACCCCAGGGCCGGCTTTGTCAAGCTGAGCGAATGCTGTGCCCTGAGCATGGGGAGTGAGGTCGTCCGCTTGAGGTCTTCAGCCATGTGCCCACCCCTCCCGGCACAGACCTGGGAGGGCGTGTAGAGCCTTGACCTCCTGGGGTCCTCGCGCTCTGCCCACTAGGGTGTAGTGGGCAGTCGAGCCCTCCGCCCCTAACCAGGTGGGCAGATGGCCTCACCCTGCATCCCCTGTCATCCCCCCGAGGTCTCCCAAGGACCAGGGCCCACAACTCGGGCATACACCCTCCCACGTGGCTTTATTAGCCACGAGGGTCTCGCCTTCTCACGGCGAGCAGAGAGTATCAAGGAAGAGAAGGTGTTTAGGGCCCTGACTGTGAGGAGAGGGCGTCAGGGAGCCGACAGTGATATCAACGGGGAGGAATCTGAGTGTCGTTCTGAGTGCAGAGGGTGGGTGCCTGCCCAGAGCTCTGCTTCAGGGTGGCCTTGCAGCTGCCAGGAGGAGGAGTGGGCGCATCTAGGGGTGTCCTGGGGCGGCTTGCAGAGGGCGTGGCTGCACGAAAGTGGGGGTGGGAGTGATGGGGTCCCTGCAGTTTGTTCCCAGGATGGCTGCTGGGCATGGAGAAAGTGGAGTGAGCCCCGCCTCCCTGCTGCCTGGAAAATGCAGAAAACGGGGTTTCTGAAGTGGGTGTGGGAGAAGCAGGCTCCCCTCTGGACAGGTCACACACGGTGCGGCCTTGGCACAGCTCAGTGGGAACGCTGCGCTGGCTCGGGCTGTTTGCACCTGGAGCTCAGGGACATTCCAGACTGGACAAAGGTGGGGCTGCTTGACTGAGGGCTGTGTGAGGGTGCAGGCCAGCCGCTGAGGGGTGGCAGGCATGGCGCAGCCCGGTGCCGCTTCTCAGAGTCCACGCCTCTACTCTCCAGTGACTGCCTTGTGGCTGCCGCAACAAAGGGCTGCCAACAGGCGGCCTTAGGACAAGACAAATGCACTCACTTACGGCTGAGGAGGCCAAAGGGTCACAGCAAGGTGCCGGCGGCCCGCGCTCCCTCAAGGGCTCCAGGGAGCGGCCTTCTCGCCTCCCCAGCGTCTCACGCCCAGGGGTCCTCGGCTGGTGGCCGCATCCACCCGTCTCGGCCTCGATCCTCACATCGCCTTCTCTGTTATTTGAGCCTGCAAATCTGCACTTCTCTAAGCATGCTTGTGACTGGACCGAGGCCCCACCCTGATGACCTGGTATAGCCTCTTCACGTCAAGGTCCTTCATCACATCTCCAAAGACCCTCCTCCTTGTGAGGTCAGTCGCAGGTTCTCACAGTTTTCTCCACGCACGGGGGTCTGGGGAGACAGTATGGAGAAGAGAGAGCTCGAGTTTGCAGTCAGAGCTGTGCTTGGAATTGAGTGCCTGGGCTGACAGAACTGGTCTGGGAGTCCTGGTTATGTGCCTGAGGCCCGTCTCCGGGCTGCTGGGGCCTCAGTTTACTCATCGCGCGGGTGATGACCTTGCCTGTGTCCGTCTCCTCGGCTTGCTGAAGGAGTTTTATGAGCACACTCATGTCAGGTGTGTGGTCGGGAGCTCAGCACACACAGGACTGGACAGATCTGAGCCCCGGGCACTCAAGGCCCCCCTTAGAGGTGCCCTGGATGGTTTAGCTGTATCTCAGGCCGGGGGCTCTTCTGGGAGGGACCTGCGTGGAGAAGGGGAAGCACGGTGTCTGGGTGACCTCCAGCACTGCGGCAGGGCTGCACTGGGGAAGGGAGGAGGTGAAGGGCCAGACCAGGCTGGGCGGGGAGGCTGCGGGGGAAGAGGGCCCGCGGGCCCCAGCACTAATGAGCCTTCGCTGCCCGCAGCTGACAGGGGGCCTCCTAGGGGAGGAGAGCCTCAGAGGCTCTGCTGAGCCTGGTTCTCCCCACGCAGCTTTCTCCATGGCAACGGGGCGGGTGGGGGGCAGGATGTGCCAGCTTGCTGGGAAGCGTGGGCGCTGTTGTCTGCAGGCAGCTGGTGAGGACAAAACCAGGGCCAGCAGCCCTGATTCCAGCCTGGAGCTTAACATGTCCCCACCACGGCTTCACAGGGAAGCTCAGGGGCAGTGGCCTCTGTCTCGCGTCCCAGAAGAGGCAAGAGAAAGAGGTGGAGGAACTTGCCTACAGACACAGCTAGGAAACAGACTCAGGGCCAGAGCAGAGGGCTTCTGGCTGGTGGGTGACCTGACCCCAGGGGGACCCTGCAGGGCCCCTCCAGGACCCTAGAGCCTTATTAGACCACAGGGCAGAGCCAAGCATGTCTGATGCTGAGAAGGGATGTCTAGCGGGAGGGGGGGGATCCTGAGAGGGTCTGCACCCCAAGTTCATTTTGGGGACTGCTAGTGTATCTTCACTTTCCTGCATTGGAGAAGGAAATGGCAGCCCACTCCAGTGTTCTTGCCTGGAGAATCCCAGGGGTGGCGGAGCCTGGTGGGCTGCCGTCTATGGGGTCGCACAGAGTCAGACACGACTGAAGCGACTTAGCAGCAGCAGCAGCAGCAGTGTATCTTCTCTTGGAGGCAGGCATGGCAACCACTCCAGCATTCTTGCCTGGAGAATCCCAGGGACAGAGGAGCCTGGTGGGCTACCGTCCACGGGGTCACAAAGAGTTGGACACAACTGAAGCGACTTAGCACACACGCACACACACAGCATGTCTGTTGGCATGTGCACGTGTCCTGTTCAGAGGCATTACAAATCCTTTCAGAGCAGGGGACCACTGTTCAGAGACCACTGGAAGATGGAGGTCACGGGGCCGGGCAGTGGGGCCAGCTTCTCGGCCTGAGGTCACTCAGTGCGGGTGAACCCAGCTGGGAGACAGCCCCCTCTCCACCACCTGCCCGAGTCTGAGCAGCGTCCATGCTCACACAGGCTTTACTGTTCAGAGACCACTGGAAGATGGAGGTCACGGGGCCGGGCAGTGGGGCCAGCTTCTCGGCCTGAGGTCACTCAGTGCGGGTGAACCCAGCTGGGAGACAGCCCCCTCTCCACCACCTGCCCGAGTCTGAGCAGCGTCCATGCTCACACAGGCTTCGTCGATTCCAAATAACCCTTCCTGCACCTTCCACCCAGACTCCTGCCCCGAGGATTCTTGTTCTCTCCAGTGATGGCACTTGGGTGTTTGAAGACACCACTCACTCTCCTGTGTTCTCCCCGCCCAGGGGTCTGACGACAGGGGTCTTCCCGGGACCTGGGTGCCATGGCTGACCCCAAGGTCTGGGGGCTCTCAGGGGAGCCAGACTCAACCCTGGGCTCGAGGTAACACAGAAACTTGTCACTGGAAGGCAGGCAACTGTCCCCCGGGCAGGATGTAGCCTCTGGGGGGTGGGGGGGAAGAAAAGCCTGGATGTGAGACATTGAGTCCAGAGCAGAACCCTGGTGATCGGGGGATGCAGAAGCTGTGGTCACGCTGCAGGAAGGGACAGGGGTCCTCTACCCCTCCCAACCCAGCTCAGGAGTCAACGGCCGTCTCACCTCTGCCAAATGTCCTTGAGGATGGTGGCAGATTAGCAGTGAGGTGACACCTTCGCTGGTGGCAGGTTTCTTTTTAGAGTGTGCTATGGTTTTTCCAGTAGTCATGTATGGATGTGAGAGCTGGAGTAAAAAGAAAGCTGAGTGCTGACGAATTGATGCTTTTGAGCTGTGGTGTTGGAGAAGACTCTTTAGAGTCCCTTGGACTGCAAGGAGATCCAATCAGTCCATCCTAAAGGAAATCAGTCCTGAATGTTCATTGGAAGGACCGATGCTGAAGCTGAAACTCCAGTACTTTGGCCACCTGATGAGAAGAGCTGACTCATTGGAAAAGACGCTGATGCTGGGAAAGATTGAGGGCGGGAGGAGAAGGGGATGACAGAGGATGAGATGGTTGGATGGCATCACTGACTCGATGGACTCTGGGTAAACACCAGGAGTTGGTGATGAACAGGGAGGCCTGGCGAGCTGCAGTCAGTCCATGGAGTCAAAGAGTTGGACACGACTTAGCAAATGAGCTGAACTGAACAACGTGCAGCTGGGTCTCCGGTCCTGGGGACTTCGTTCCAGTCACTGGAGAGGGCTGTGCTGGCCCCGCCCTCCTCTCGGCCCCGCCCTCCTCAGGCCNGGCTGCCAGCTGTGGGAGTCATTGCTGCTGCTGCTGCTAAGTCGCTTCAGTCGTGTCCGACTCTGTGCGACCCCAGAGATGGCAGCCTACCAGGCTCTTCTGTCCCTGGGATTCTCCAGGCAAGAACACCGGAGTGGGTTGCTGTTTCCTTCTCCAACGCATGAGAGTGAAAAGTGAAAGTTAAGTTGCTCAATCGTGTCCGACTTCGCCATTCCATGGACTGCAGCCCACCAGGCTCCTCCATTCATGGGATTTTCCAAGCAAAAATACTGGAGTGGAGTGCCATTGCCTTCTCCGGGGAGTCATTTCAGACCCCCTTGAACCGGAGGAGATGCGTTCAGCTCACGATTTTACATCACTGGGGACGTTTGCCAAGTTCCAAATCCGCCTTCCCCATGACGCAGAAGGTCACCGTCAAAACCATCAGAGTGGCCCAGCCAAGGGAACTGAGGAAGCCAGTCTGGGAACAGTTCTGGCCCCTCCCCTGCCCGCAGGATGTCACCTCCTGTGGGAGGACCCCAGACCTTCCAAGGAGCCCCACGACCCTCGATACTCAGGGAAGACCACCGATGAGGGGACAGGAGATGGTCTTATTCTCTTCATGTTCATCATTATTTAAAGAAAAGTAATCCCATCTCATGGGCTTCCCAGGTGGTGCCAGCAGTAAAGAGACGTAAGATCAGTTCAGCTCAGTTCATTTCAATTGCTCAATTGTGTCCGACTCTGCGACTCCATGGACTGCAGCGCGCCAGGCCTCCCTGTCCATCACCAACTCCCGGAGTTTACTCAAACTCATGTCCATTGTGTTGGTGATGTCATGACGCAGAAGGTCACCGTCAAAACCATCAGAGTGGCCCAGCCAAGGGAACTGAGGAAGCCAGTCTGGGAACAGTTCTGGCCCCTCCCCTGCCCGCAGGATGTCACCTCCTGTGGGAGGACCCCAGACCTTCCAAGGAGCCCCACGACCCTCGATACTCAGGGAAGACCACCAATGAGGGGACAGGAGATGGTCTTATTCTCTTCATGTTCATCATTATTTAAAGAAAAGTAATCCCATCTCATGGGCTTCCCAGGTGGTGCCAGCAGTAAAGAGACGTAAGATCAGTTCAGCTCAGTTCATTTCAATTGCTCAATTGTGTCCGACTCTGCGACTCCATGGACTGCAGCGCGCCAGGCCTCCCTGTCCATCACCAACTCCCGGAGTTTACTCAAACTCATGTCCATTGTGTTGGTGATGCCATTCAACCATCTTATCCTCTCTCATTCCCTTCTCCTCCCACCTTCAATCTTTCCCAGCATCAGCGTCTTTTCCAATGAGTCAGTTCTTCACATTAGGTGGCCAAAGTACTAGAGTTTGAGCTTCAGTATCAGTCCTTCCAATGAATATTCAGGACTGATTTCCTTTAGGATGGACTGGTTGGATCTCCTTGCAGTCCAAGGGCCTCTCAAAAGTCTTCTACAACACCACAGTTCAAAAGCATAAAATCTTCAGCGCTGAGCTTTCTTTATACTCCAGCTCTCAAATCCATACATGACTACTGGAAAAACCATAGCTTTGACTAGAAGGACCTTTGTTGGCAAAGTAACATCTCTGCTTTTTAATATGCTGTCTAGGTTGGTCACAGCTTTTCTTCCAAGGAGCAAGCATCTTTTAATTTCATGGCTGCAGTCACCATCTGCAGTGATTTTGGAGCCCTAAAAATAAAGTCTGTCACTGTTTCCTTTGTTTCCCCATCTATTTGCCATGAAGTGATGGGACTGGATGCTTAGTTTTCTGAATGTTGAGTTTTAAGCCAACTTTTTCACTCTCCTCTTTCAATTTCATCAAGAGACTCTTTAGTTCTTCTTTGCTTTCTGCCATAAGGGTGGTGTCATCTGCATATCTGGGGTTATTGATATTTCTCCTGGCAATCTTGATTTCAGCTTGCACTTCATCCAACCCTGCATTTCGCATGAGATACTCTGCATATAAGTTAAATAAGCAGGGTAACAGTATACAGCCTTGATGTAAACTCCTTTCCTGATTTATAACCAGTCTGTTGTTCCATATCTTGACCTGCATATAGACTACATGGGTTCAGTCCCTGGGATGGAACGATCCCTCGGAGGAAAGCATAGTAACCTATTCCAGTATTCTTGCCTGGAGAATCCCATGGACAGAGGAGCCTGGTTCATGGGGTCGCACAGAGTCAGATATGACTGAAGTGACTGGGTGCACGCACAGGGTCCATACGTATAGATGAGAAAGTCACATTGTCCCACTCCGGCTACCAGCTGGGGGACAGTCCTGGAGAGGCCTTTCCCACACCTGTCCTCTCCCTGAAGGGACAGAAGACCAACCAGCTGGCAACTCTGCCCTGGGCTTCCCTCCTGGGACCAGCCTCTGCAGGGGGCATGTACCTCACAGCCGAGGTACTTCTGGGTTGCATTCGGATATTTTTACGGTGTCCACTTCTGTTCTAACAGCTGCTCTTTAAGGCCACTTAAATCTCCTACTTGGAGTGGCTGTTGCTCACCTGCTCAGTCGTGTCTGACTCCTTGTGGCCCCATGGACTGCAGCACGCCAGGCTCCCTTGTCCTTCACTATCTCCGGGAGTTTGCCCAAACTCTTGTTGTTTCAGTCAATGATGCCATCTAGCCATCTCATCTTCTGTCGCCCCCTTCTTTTGCCCTCAATCTTTCCTAGCACCAGGGTCTTTTCTAGTGAGTCAGCTCTTCACATCAGGTGGCCAAAGTACTGGAGCTTCACATCAATCCTTCCAATGAATGTTCAGGGTTGATTTCCTTTAGGATTGACTGGTTTGATCTCCTTGCAGTCCAAGAGTCTTCTCCAGCACCATGACTAAAAAGCACTGGAGGAGGGAATGGCAACCCACTCCAGTATTCTTACCACAAGAACTCCATGAACAGTGTGAAAAAGCAAAAATCTGCTCTAATCGAATCTATTGATTTCCTACTATAAGCAATGAAATGATTACAGTATATTTTCAAAATATTTTTTCTCTCTTTTTTCTACTTATCACATTTGTACTTGCTCGTTTTTCTCTATTTACTTTTATATGTTTACATATACTTTTGTCTCTCTCACTAGATTTATCTACTATAAATGATGACTTCTGACTCTCCCTCTATCAAAACAAAACAAATGAGATGTCAGTGAGCCTACTTCCCTAGCCATAAGATGTGCTAAATAATCTGATTTGTCTTTTCGTATAATTTCCCCCCATATAACACACACACAACATATTTCCATGATTTACTGATGAAAATAGTATCACTGATGCATAGTTTCAACCTCTTGTGTTCTTGCTCAAAAACGACTTGTGGAGATCACCTTAAATTATCCAGTGCAGCTAATTATTTTTAATGACTGTATGACGGTTGCTGGTACAGCTGTAATAAGTTTTTTTCCGGCTTCTCTCTAATTGCCCTGCATGCAGTTTCCTTTCAATTCTTGTTAAAGCAACTGCAGTGAGGACCTTCGTGCGTCAATCCATCCGACGGGCGTCTCTGGGTGGACGCGTCTCCCGTTGTGGTAGCTTCACTTCTGTCTACATTTTTGAGGGGATCTCCAATAGGTAGTGCCTTTCTTCTCCATCCAGATTCTAAACACAGAGAAGAAGTGAGCGAATGTTACGGCCGCAAAAATCGCTTACATCACTGGGAGCAGCTGAGCTGTTGGATCCAGCAGGAGGTCTGTTTGCCGAGGGTCTGCAGGGGCCGTGACTGGGCCAACTTCTCCTCTGAGCTGCGTGTCCAGCAGCGGCCTGGTTCCAGCAACGCCTGGCCGTCCGCCCCAGACACACCAGCTCAGCAGGCGCGGAAGCAGAGCCGAGCGTGCTCTGAGCCGGGGTGGGAGCCACGGCTCCTTCTCACTCGTCCCTGGGAGGGCCCTCCGGGAGCCCGCTGCAGGGAGTGTGCACGGCCCCTCCACTGTGGCCCTGGGTGGCCGCCACAGTGAGGCCTGTGGCTTCTGCCAGTGTGGCCGGTGATGGGAGTCGGGACACCCGACTCACCCCGTTCCCAGAGCCCTCACAGGCTGACTGCGTGCGGCGCCGTAGCCATGTGGGATCTTCTCGAGAAGGACCCATCTAGCAAAACGCTCTGGACGCTGCTGGGCGCCAGGCCCACCCCCAGGCCCCGCGAGCCTGCCGAGCTCATCTCGCTTCGTCTCCACTTCATGTCCTGCTTCCCAGATGCCTCTCCTCCCTGGTGTCCACCCGCTGGGCGCCTCCTTCCCGCTGCTCTTGGCTGAGCATCCCCGTGCTGGAGAAGCCCCCTTGACCACGGATCTGCATGGACGCCCGACGCTGCCCTGGGTGCTGGCCCATCACTGCCTCCCTGAGCCTGTCCCCACTCGCCTGACGCCTTGAAATCGCCGCTCACCTATGTCCATGTGTTTCTCATTCCACTTTATGTAACTGTTTATCTGCTCACCTGTCCTCTGGATTTCCCAGCTGGGATCAGAGCTCAGGGAGGGCAGGACCCCTCTGTGCTCCCCAAGGTGCCTTCTGCGCAAAGCCTTCCTCCCCGCTGCCTCTGAGGCCGGGCGTCCCTGGGCTCCTGGCGGGCGGGCCGGGCTCGCTCGGTGTCTCTCTGTGCCCTGGGGTGCCGAGTGTCCCTTCTTTCCTTGTCCCCCTCACTGGGCTGCGTCTCCAGAGATTCCCGGAAACTCTCGTCCACTGTTCTCCTGCCTCTTCGCCCTTTAAAAGTCCGAGGTGGCAGCAGGGTTTGGGGAAGGGGTCGCTCCCCATGTGTGGCTTCCTCCTTGTTGGCCCTGAAGCCTGTGGACTCCATCCCAGGCAGCAGGGGACAGACGCTCAGAGGCAGAGGTCAAGGCGCTGCCCACGTGGCCAGAGCTGGCCAGGTCTCGGGCCCCTGGAGCCCCTCCCTCAGGTTCAGATCGTGTTCTGGAACCTTCTGCTCCCCACGCTGAGGCAGGGTCTGGACTCCCCCCGGACTCCCCGGGAGCCTGTGGTCTCTCCATCCACGGACCATCCGGGGCCCTGGGCAAACCCAGGGGCATGGCAGAGCGGCCCCCTCGTGTATTTCCAAGTCCTGGCGTCCACTCTCCAGCTGCGCCTAAAGGACAGCAGGCTGGTGTGCTGCAATGCCGGGAGGCGTCCTTGTCACTGTGCTGAGCGGGTGACGAGCGGCGACGCCCAGGAGAGGAAGTGACAGAGGGTGAGCTTTGGGCCCGACCCGGGTCGTGCCTGGATGTGCAAGAGATCATTTTCTCGCCGTCTGGCGCAGTATTCATTGTAGATGAAACGATCCAAAGCCTTCTTAGGTATATTCTGAACACAGTTGAAATCCAAGGGGATGCCACGTGGGGAGGAGTGGCTTCCATCAGAGCAGGGTGCTGCAAAGCCTCGCATGGTCCTGCTCCCCGGATTTAAATGGCTTGAAACATTTGGGAAGGGGGCGCCTCATCTGGAGACTGGAAGCCTGTGGAGGTCCTGGGCATCCTTTCCCCCCAAGGGCGGGAGGAGAGGCAGATGAGACCCCAGGGTGAAGGGTGTCGGCTGCTGGAGCTGCAGGAGGAGGGGTTGTCCTTGGGTGGGCGAGGCTTCTTCTCAAGGACTTTGCAGACTGTTTGGATCCTAGCGTCCCTCCTAGAGGCAAGTTCCTTCTGGATCGGGGCTCTGTCCTGAGGCCAGCATCCGCACCCCACTTCCCAGTCCCTAGGCCCCTTGTTAGCCTCTCCTCCAAGGGGGAGGAGGTTAGCGAGGTGTCCAGACCGCCCACCCTCACACTGATCAAGGACGTGGCAGACAGAAGTGCGCTTTATTAAGAAACCCCAGTTTTTTACCAAAACACTTAGTGGCTTGAACAGGAAAGCATATCCACCAGTTAGGGGGTCAGGGTCCTCTCTGGTTTAGCTTGCCCCCTAAACCTCTTATGAGCCAAAGAATGAACTCAGAGGAAGCAGGATGCACTGACTTGCTGGATCTCGGAGACGATGTGGGGGCTTTGCCAGCGCGTTCCTGTGAGAGTCAAGAGCCGGGGGTGGTGTTTGCGTGTGCTCACGTCCGCAGCTCCTGACAGAGGTCTGTACATTGGTGGTTTTGAGTAGATGTCTCTCAAACACTGACTGGAGCGATTCTCACTGTGAACTGGTTTTACCGACGCCCCTGAAGCGAGTTGAATAGACAGGTTTCTGGGTCACTGCGTCCACACTCAGCAGGACTCAGGTCTGAGCCCAGCAAGTCTTCCATCTCGGGTCACGCTCTTCGCCATCATAGGTAGTGAGAACTGGTTTCATTTGTCCTGAAACAGCATCCTCAGGGTTTCTAGGAGTGCGTTTGCAGCTGGGGTCTCGATGGTCTTGGAAACTTGGTCGACTCCCACCGTCCCTGTCGCCCTCTGTCTGCCCCGTGAGTTTAAGACCTTCACACGCAGAAGGGGTTCTGTTCAGTGCAGTTCGGCTTGAATGAACAGCTGGGTACCGCTTCCGTGTAATAAACTACTCCCAAGCTTGGTGGCTTGAACAGAAGAGCGTGGGTGTCTGCTAGTTTGGGGGGTCAGATCCTCTCTGGGGTCTCTGTGGTTGCCTTGGGCAGGGCTTGGGGGCAGCCCCATCCAAGGCCCCTCACGAGGCTCTGGTCCCAGCTGGCCGCTGCCCAGGGCCCCTCCCTGTGGGCTCACGGGGTAGCGGCGGCTTCCCTGGACAGCGCTCTGGCGGCCTCCGTGGGCTAGTGAGGACAGTCATAGAATCTCAGGAGAGATGCCAGTCACTTCCTGCTCTGTTCTCTTGATTGGCAAAGCATCCCCAGGTCCAGCCTGCAGGCTAGGTGAGGGGCCACATGGGGACAGGAGCCCCAGCAGGTTTTGGAGCTCAGAGGCTGCTGGCCAGGTGCCTCCTTGGTTCCAGGCACCCTCGTAGAGGTGTGGGTGCAAAGATGAGTGAGATTTGGTTCTGGCCCCAAGGATGTTATAATTTAGTATGAGAAATGGATATATAAGCAGAGTCCTGGAATAGTATTGTAAGTAAAATAATAGAAATAGTGAAGAGTTATAATGGTAGCTCAGAGAAAGAATGAGAAGGAGCCAAGAAAGAGAAGGCAAGGAGGACTTCCTGGAGGAGGTGAAGCGTGAACTGACTTCTGAAGAATAAATTCCCTCCCCAGCGCTGGGCAGCGGTACTGCGGCCGAGGTGAACACAGAGCCAGCCCCCCGGCAGGCCCGAAGTTTGAGGGACTCCTTTCCTTCTGGGACATGCCCACATTTCCCTTCAAAACACCCCCGAGAACTGGCTAAGACCAGCACAGCCACGTTGCTCATCGGCAAAGTCTATATTGAAAGTGAGAGCAGTGTTTCTGTCGGGCCCCACCAGCCTGCACGACGCTCTTGCCAAAATAGCCTTGTAAACACCAAATTTTGAGGAAGTCAAGGAAATTATGCTAATCGTCTTCCTGAGAGCACTCAAGCCAAAGGGCTCTTTGCTGAGAATGTTGATGCAGGAGACGCCCTGCTCCAGTGAGTGTCCCGGCGGGCTCCCGGGCCTCCGGGGATTCCAGAGGCCCTGCTGGAGGCCGGGCGGCTGACCAGCGGGTGGGCGGCTGGGGCTGGGGTGGAAGCTGGGGGGCCTGCGCTGAGACTCGGAGTTGGCTGCCCTGGAGGGACACGCCTCCACCGTCGGTTCGGGGCCTCAGGGCTGGTGGCCGCTCACTGCCCTGCCCGTGGTGGAGGCGGGTCAGGGCCGAGAGGGAGGGGTGCCCCAGGCCCCCCATCCAAGCTGGGGGTGTCCCAGGCTCACATGCACAGCTGGGGAAGCCGCCTCACCTGAGCCCCGGTCCCCGGGCATCCTGCCAGCCCCCCACACTGAGGGTTACTGGCAGGCCCGCCCCCGGAAACCTGCTCCCCGACCCCGCGGCACCGTCTCACCTCTGGTTTTCTGGGTCTAGGGCGGTGCCTCCTACAGCGTGGCTGCTCGCCGACATTCACCGGATGCCTCGGCTGGGCAGGTAGTTGGCCGCCCACCTCAACCCTAGAAGAGGGAGGGGGAGGAGAATGTCCTGGAAGCTTCTGGAGCACAGGCCTCCACCATCTGTAGTCCCTGCAGTTGCTGCTGCTGGCAGGTGGGCGCCCAGAGCTGAGGATAGACTCTGATCCCACAGTCATCCCCCGGCTCTGCAACCTGGGCCGGGGTCCCTCCTCTGCGGGGACGTGGGGACAGCAGAGGGTCCCCCGTGGGGCTGCGGGTGGACTTGCCCACGGGTGAGTGCCCACACAGAGAGGTTCCCAGGGACAGCGGCCACTCACACGGCCTCCCCTCTGCACCGTCTCTGCCTCCTGCTCCCGCCCCTTCTGCTTGCCCATCTGCCCCAGGACAGGGCCCGCCAGATGCTGCGGCGGGCGAGCTGGCCCCTCAGCCCCGGGGCCACCAGGCCAGGCCCCTGTCCCCCCGCAGGCTCAGGGCCATGGTCACTGGCAGAGACGCATGTCTGCCTCCTGTGGGGGTGGGCGAGACGGGCCTCGGAGAAGGGCGCCCCTGGGAGCTGGCCCTCTCCCCGAGGCGGTGGCCCCCCCGTGTGGCCAGTGCCCCACGTATTATGACGTATTGTGATACCTTCGTTCCCTTTTAGTCAGGGAGGCGGAGGCTTAGAAGGACCAGAGTGATGTCTGGGTTTTGGGGTGATGGGGCATTTTTGTTTTCATCACGCTTTTTGCTTTCCCCCTTCTATTTCCTAAACATTTTGCCCCGAGCAAATGTGGCTTTTATAAAAACAAAGCTTTATCAGGGTCTCTCCTCATCACAGCTCCCTGAAGGCTCCTCTGGGGATGGAGCACAGACTGGCACTGGCTCTCTGGGGAGCCCTGGGTCAGACATGACTGAGCGACTGAGCTGAACCGCACTGGGGCTCCTGTCTGGGGGCATGGGCCCCTGTCTGAGAGCTGTGTGCATCTCAGCACGGTCCATCCTGGGCCCTGTGCTCAGCTGAGGCATTTCTATGGGCAAATCATTATGCCTTGTTTAAAAATACCCTCTCCAAACCCATAACATGACAAGTATTTACGTTTGGTTAAAAATAGATCTTTTATTATAAAGAAACATTAAAAAAAAATCCATGAAAGTTTTAAGAAATCTTTAAAGGAAAGATGCTTGTGGAAGTGGTTAATTACATGCTTCTGCAGAGCTGTGGGGGTGCATTGATTCTTTTGTTTCAGGGATTAGATGTGAGATCCTTGAGTGAGCACAATGGCATCTAACAAGAGCGTCAGGAGGAAGTCAGCGCCCCGGAAGGAAACCACCTCTAAGTGGTCTGGGGGCCAGGGGGCGCCCCGCGGGGGCTGCAGTTAGCTGGGGAGCTCGGCCACTCCTTGACCCTTGTCAGAGCCCTGCTCCCTGCCCAGTCTCCCCGAGCTGTCTGATCTGACACAGCAGGCCTTCTGGGGGCCTGGGCTGGCCACCCCCCACTCACCTGCCTGCACCAAGCTGCCCTCCAGGCACCTCCAGGCCCCTCCAGGCCCCTCCAGGCCCGGGGTCGGGGGTGGGGGCTGCTCCTTTGCTGGAACCCACCTGGTGCTGCTGCCTCTGCACGGCGCTGTGCCAGCAGCTCCCCCAGGCTGGCTGGGCGCTCGGACGCTGCAGGGACCCCGGGCTGCGGGAAGCAGGGGGCTCAGGAGCCAGGAGCAGAGGCAGGAGGCACTTTCCTGCCCNGCTGCTCCTTTGCTGGAACCCACCTGGTGCTGCTGCCTCTGCACGGCGCTGTGCCAGCAGCTCCCCCAGGCTGGCTGGGCGCTCGGACGCTGCAGGGACCCCGGGCTGCGGGAAGCAGGGGGCTCAGGAGCCAGGAGCAGAGGCAGGAGGCACTTTCCTGCCCTTTCCTCCCTCTCCTCCCCAGCACCCGCTATGGGACTCCTGTCTCCAGCTGAGAAGAACCTGAACAAGGTCATCTGAAGGTCCTTGAACTCCCTCTTCCCAGCATGAACCCCTTCCCTGAGGTGGAGGGCTTCAAAGTCACGCATCTGCCCCAGTGAGTGAATCCGGGCCAGCCCTGTGTGGGCCTCTGGCCCCCTGCTGGTGTCTGCAGCAGCCGGCCTCCCCGCCTGTGCTGAGCCCCATCAGGGTCCGAGGAGCCCCGGCTGTGGGCACAGCCTGCGACACTCAGGTCCGCTGCTGTAACCTTCTTCTCATGATCGAGCTTGTGGTCTAATTCTCGGAGAGTTCATCCTTCACCAAGTGCCTGGCCTGAGAGTCAGACCCTCCATGCCCGCGGCCGCCCTGGCCTCCCAAGCCCTTCTCTCCAGCACCCCTCCTCCCAGGAGGTGACACGGCCCCCACCCACCCGTACCTGCCAACCGGAGACTCGGAGATGTGTATAAGAGACAGTCTGTAGTCCCTGCAGTTGCTGCTGCTGGCAGGTGGGCGCCCAGAGCTGAGGATAGACTCTGATCCCACAGTCATCCCCCGGCTCTGCAACCTGGGCCGGGGTCCCTCCTCTGCGGGGACGTGGGGACAGCAGAGGGTCCCCCGTGGGGCTGCGGGTGGACTTGCCCACGGGTGAGTGCCCACACAGAGAGGTTCCCAGGGACAGCGGCCACTCACACGGCCTCCCCTCTGCACCGTCTCTGCCTCCTGCTCCCGCCCCTTCTGCTTGCCCGTCTGCCCCAGGACAGGGCCCGCCAGATGCTGCGGCGGGCGAGCTGGCCCCTCAGCCCCGGGGCCACCAGGCCAGGCCCCTGTCCCCCCGCAGGCTCAGGGCCATGGTCACTGGCAGAGACGCATGTCTGCCTCCTGTGGGGGTGGGCGAGACGGGCCTCGGAGAAGGGCGCCCCTGGGAGCTGGCCCTCTCCCCGAGGCGGTGGCCCCCCCGTGTGGCCAGTGCCCCACGTATTATGACGTATTGTGATACCTTCGTTCCCTTTTAGTCAGGGAGGCGGAGGCTTAGAAGGACCAGAGTGATGTCTGGGTTTTGGGGTGATGGGGCATTTTTGTTTTCATCACGCTTTTTGCTTTCCCCCTTCTATTTCCTAAACATTTTGCCCCGAGCAAATGTGGCTTTTATAAAAACAAAGCTTTATCAGGGTCTCTCCTCATCACAGCTCCCTGAAGGCTCCTCTGGGGATGGAGCACAGACTGGCACTGGCTCTCTGGGGAGCCCTGGGTCAGACATGACTGAGCGACTGAGCTGAACCGCACTGGGGCTCCTGTCTGGGGGCATGGGCCCCTGTCTGAGAGCTGTGTGCATCTCAGCACGGTCCATCCTGGGCCCTGTGCTCAGCTGAGGCATTTCTATGGGCAAATCATTATGCCTTGTTTAAAAATACCCTCTCCAAACCCATAACATGACAAGTATTTACGTTTGGTTAAAAATAGATCTTTTATTATAAAGAAACATTAAAAAAAAATCCATGAAAGTTTTAAGAAATCTTTAAAGGAAAGATGCTTGTGGAAGTGGTTAATTACATGCTTCTGCAGAGCTGTGGGGGTGCATTGATTCTTTTGTTTCAGGGATTAGATGTGAGATCCTTGAGTGAGCACAATGGCATCTAACAAGAGCGTCAGGAGGAAGTCAGCGCCCCGGAAGGAAACCACCTCTAAGTGGTCTGGGGGCCAGGGGGCGCCCCGCGGGGGCTGCAGTTAGCTGGGGAGCTCGGCCACTCCTTGACCCTTGTCAGAGCCCTGCTCCCTGCCCAGTCTCCCCGAGCTGTCTGATCTGACACAGCAGGCCTTCTGGGGGCCTGGGCTGGCCACCCCCCACTCACCTGCCTGCACCAAGCTGCCCTCCAGGCACCTCCAGGCCCCTCCAGGCCCCTCCAGGCCCCTCCAGGCCCGGGGTCGGGGGTGAGAGCTGCTCCTTTGCTGGAACCCACCTGGTGCTGCTGCCTCTGCACGGCGCTGTGCCAGCAGCTCCCCCAGGCTGGCTGGGCGCTCGGACGCTGCAGGGACCCCGGGCTGCGGGAAGCAGGGGGCTCAGGAGCCAGGAGCAGAGGCAGGAGGCACTTTCCTGCCCTTTCCTCCCTCTCCTCCCCAGCACCCGCTATGGGACNGCCCTGAGAAGGACGCTTGTTCACGTGTGAGCTGACGGGGAAGGTCGCGTGTGGCCCTGACCCAGTGGAGCTGGGGCAGTGTGTCTGCAGTGTGTCTGCAGCGTCCGAGCATGACCGTGAAGGCACGTGGGTGCTGACTGCAGGTCACCAACAGGTCTCAGCGACTGACAGACGGATGTGCGAACACGGCCTCCCAGACCCACGAGGGCAGGCTGTGCACCGCCTGGCGGGGACTCAGGGTCGGGTGGAGCTGGGAGTGGCCGTGAGGTGGAGCGGGACAGTCAGGGCCAGGGACACGCGTGGGCTAAGTGACTTTCCCGTGAGCCTGGACGGGGGGTCTGCCCTTTCATTTTAGAGCATTGAAAGCGAGCGGTAATCTGACTTGTACTTGTGATGCGCGTGGCTGTTTTCACTTATAAAAGTGGATGAAGAGGGGGCACTGGAACTGGGGGTCCTGATGAAGCATGCTCCCAGGACCCCGGGAGAGAAGGTGGTCCTCTGTGGGGTGGGGGAGGGAGGGATGGAGCTGGGAGGCGTGTCGGGGGTGCGGCTGGAGGAGGAAGCCTTGGGGAGGATTCTGGGGCCTCCAGCCCTGCAGCCCCGGGTCCTGAGCCCCTGCCCGACTCCTTCAACCTGCTTCCCTCTCCCGCCCCCCAGACTTCCCCGGGAGACCCAACATCTCCCATATTTCCCCCATACTCTACGGAAAGGGCTGCAGAGGCCCTCAGCTGTCCACCCTTGGGGACAATTCCATTCAAACCTGTCAGTCCAGCATTTAACAAATCGGGGCCCTCTGCCCTGGGTGGTGGCTCTCAGTCCTGAATCGGATCCCTGTGCCCTGGGTGGTGGCTCTTAGTCCTGAATCAGGTCCCTCTGCCCTGGGTGGTGGCTCTCAGTCCTTTCTCTGCCGGGAGCTGCCCTGCAAGGCTGGAGGGTGGAGGTCCCCGCTCGGCAGCCCCTCTGTGGACTCCGTGGCAGGGACAGATCTAGGGGAGCCGCTCGGGCGGCTGCAGGCCTGGCCTTTTGTTCACCTCTGAGCTCTGAGCTGAGCTGTGTCTGGAAATGCATCACCACCCACTTCTCGTCTGCTCTCCGTCGGACCCTGAGAGCCTGCGGGCTCCGTCCCCATCTGTTACTGTCAGCCGCACCACGGATGCGCCTTCTCCACCCCAAGTTCATCTCAGGCCTTTAAGATGCCGGGCGCGTGGAGAGGCTGAGACACACGCTGCAAGGAACGGAGTTTCCATGATCAATGGCAGTCAGCTGGGTCTCTCTCTTCTTCCCCGGCCCTTGATCTGAGTATTTGTGGGGAATTCTGATCAGATGCTCACTGTCCCAATTGGTATGATTTCATCTGGAAACACAAGAGTGTTTTTGTCCAAAATCAGCTATTATTTTGAATCTCATCAGCACATTAGGTGGCAAAACACACGAGAGGAAGGTGGCAGGTGATGGCATTTGACACGCTGGTCAGTTATGGGGAGGGCAGTGCCAGGACTGTCTCTTATACACATCTCCCCACCCCCGGGTCTCCCGACCTGTGCTCCCGCCTCCCCCCACCCCTGGGTCTCTCCACCCGTGTTTCCGCCTCCCCCGGGTCTCCCCACCTGTACTCCCACCTCCCCCGCACCTCGGGTCTCCCCACCCGTGCTCCCGCCTCCCCTGACCCGGGTCGGATCAGCCCTCCTCAGCGGCCACTTAGTCTTCCGATGCATCTCTGTGTCTCCTGATCTGTGTGAAAGCGTTAGCCACCCAGTTTTGTTGGACTCAGCGACCTCGAGAACTGTAGCCCACCAGGCTCCTCTGTCCATGGGATTCTCCAGGCAAGGATACTGGCGTGGGCATCCATGCCCTTCTCCAGGGGATATTTCCAACCCAGGGATCAAACCCGGGTCCCCTGCATTGTGGGCAGATTCCTTACCATCTGAGCCACCAGGAAGCCCATCAGATGAGGCTTTACTGACATAAATGAGATCCTGTCACTCCTCTGCCCAGAGCCCCCTTGGTGGCTGAATGCCCATCACCCCCAGAAGGAGACGTGGGCACCTGGCTCCTCCCAGCTTTTTCGCCTGGCCGCCAGAGACCCTGTTCTGAGCCCCAAACACCCCACGAGTTCTTCGGTTCCTGTGGTTGCCTCTGGCACTTCTTCCTGGAATGCGCCTTTTCTAGCTTATCACGTGGCCGAATCCTGTTATCCGTGTGCCCAGAGCAGCTGTCCCGTCCCAGAGGCCATCCCGACCACAGGATTCTCAGCGTCCACTGCCTGGCCCCCAGCTCCGCACCCCCCCCCACGCTTACTGGGGTATTAGAGACACCGTCCTTGTAAATTACGAAACCCCAGCCCTGAGTGACGTGAGAAAAAGGGGAATCAGTGGCTCTTTTAAGCAGAGAGGACTGGTTTGACCCCGGCCGCAGGGAGGGACCCATCAGAACATCCGCCCTCCTCTTGCTGGGCCTGTGGTGGGGCTGACCTCCTCGTTTTGGGGCAGGGCTGCAGGGGGCTTCCTCCATGCGCTCAGGATCCGATGAGCAGCTGGTGGAGAAACCAGCTCTTTCCTGGTTTCCTAAGACAAGGCCCCGGGAGGAGCCGCCTGGCCTGGCTGGTGGCCGGGGCTGGTCCTGGCGTGAAATGAGCTGAGTGCTCACATCGGGGCGTGTGCCCCGCCAGAGCTGAGCGCGGCAGCCCCCACCTGCTGGACTGAGCGTGGGGGGCTGGGTCTCTAGGGGGCTTTGGACTGAGCGTGGGGGGCTGGGTCTCTAGGGGGCTTTGGACTGAGCGTGGGGGGCTGGGTCTCTAGGGGGCTTTGTGACTGACACGTCAGCTCCTGCTCGTTGTCTCCCTGAGACGCAGTGGTTTTTGTTCTGTTTACTGCTGTGCATCTCCCCACCAGAACATAAGTGCCGCGGGGCAGAGGCCACCCCCACCTTATTTTTGAAGCATCGTGGTGTACGGCTGACAGCAAACATTTGTTGAGTGAATGAGTGATGGAGGAAACGCAGCAGCAGACCCGGGGTCCAGGCTCAAGCTCCTCTTCCTCTCTCCCCTGCCTCTCACGTCTCGGGTCTCAAACTCACCAGGGTCAAGTCCCCCTTTGAGCTTGCAGGTCCCGTAAAGGTGCCCCACGTTCTGTCAGTGACCGCGGGCCTGCCGTCAGTCTGTGGGTCGGTTTGACCCTTTGACCTGAGTCCTCCTTGGTGTGAGAATGGCTAGAGGTGCCACGTAGATCAGAGTCAAGGTGAGCACCCACGCAGAACGAATCAGAATGCTTTGGTCCAGGAACTTGGGTCACCCCCTTTCTGCAGCGTCACCTCAAAGCAGCGTGAAGGCCCTGGATTCAGGCACTCACAACTCCCCTTTCCCCTGCAAAACATTGGCATTGATCTACCTGTCTCCTAAGGCTGTTTGAATATTCATTAAGCTGGTCTCTCCATCACGAAAGGATGCATTTCCACCTGTGATTCGATTCAAGGAAGACTTGTCTCCTCAGTTTGGCTGAGCGGCAATGGCAGAGATTACCGGCTGTTGGCAAAATGCATGTTTTCTTCTTTGCGGGCGCACAGTGGGATGCGGTTTACCGGCCTCCCTGGCAAGGAGGAGTGACGGGACTTAGGGTTAGCTCACAGGATGTGAGCATGAGAGGCTGGGCCACTTTTGCCTGGCCCGGGGAAAGCTCAACGCAGGGCCCCTCCACCTGCCAGCGGGAGATGGGCCGGGACAGCCTTGGCGGCCACCTGCCGAATGGCAGTTGGGCCCGTCTGAGATCCTGAAGTCTGTCCTCTCCGCCCCGTTATATGGAGAGAAATGAGCTTCCTCTGTGCTCGAGTCTTTATACTTCTAGTGGTTTATTCGTTTCACTAAATAGATTCTAGCTTCACTCCATGATGCCCAGTGATGTTGGAAGGAGACTCCAGTGAAATCTCAATCTTAGGATTTTTGCTAAAGAGAAGTAGTGGCTGGAGGCTAAGTGGATGAACAGAAAGATAGAAATTATGTCAGCAGCTGCTTCCAGATGTCAGCTAGTAGCGAGCTGCTGATATGCTGCATTTGCTCATTTACCTGTGTGCCGTAGATCTGTGTGCATGTGTGTGTGTGTGTGCATGTGTGTGTGTGTGTGCATGTGTGTGTGTGTGTGTGTGCGTGCGCATGCTCAGTTGCTCAGTCATGTCCGACTCATCATGACCCCATGGACTAGCCCGCCAGGCTCCTCTGTCCGCGGGATTCTCCAGGCAGGAATCCTGGAGTGGGGTGCCAGGCCCTCATGCGTGCACTGTAGATCTATATTATTGTACACACATGAATGTGTAAAATGGTGTCCCAGACCCTCTCCAGATGCAGAAATCTGAGAAGACCCCATTATCAAACACATTTACTTCAAAAACTAGCACCTTCTTTGAAGCTCATGTTCAGCATTTTTTTCCAACACAATTAATTGGAGTAACATCATAAAAGATGAAAAAAACTAAAATATTTTAATGAAAAGTGATACGTGTTATGTGATAATTAAACAGGCTAATTAAGACTGT
>SJYX01002577.1:429897-449573 GCA_006410675.1 Oreotragus oreotragus
GTCCCGGATTTTAGTCCCAAAGACTGGGTGGGGGGGGGTGGGACCTGAAGGGGGTCCTGCAGAATAAAGTGTGACTGAATATCTGGACATGTGTGACCCAGTCCAGATATTCAGACCCTGAAATGGACAGTTTCAAGGCATCAGCAGATTTCATCACTAAAAGCAGACCATAAAATCCTAGGTTTGTGAAGTGCGCGGCCTTGCTCAGAATTACTCAGCTCTTCTGCCACGGGGTGAAAACTGGCAATGACAAAGCACAAACACATGAGGGTTCCAATAAAGTTTTACTCATATGAGCAGAAAGAGGGCCAGAGTTGGCCGAGTCCTGACACAGATAAATAGTGACTGAGCCCTTGGAAGGCTCTCTAAGTTCTGTCCATGCATAATTGATTAAACCCTTTCAAAAATTCCCTGAGAAGATGCAGGCGCTGGCATGACTGGGTAAGCTGCCCAAGGTTATCGGCTGGTTAGTGGTGGAACCAGTACCCTAGCCGGGCACAACAGCCCCCAGGTCTCGGCTGCCAGGATAACCCGACTGTCCCAGCTGCCCTGTTCCCAAGAGCAGAGGACTCAGCGGAGGCTCCGTGCGGCGTGAGGCCCCTGGCGTCCCTCACTCTCCCCTGACTCTGGCTGTGGACTGTCCCGTGATGGGCACCTCCATTGGCGTTTCCAGGAGACGTTTCTCCTCCCTGGAGCCCCGAGGCAGGAGGTCTAGCGACTTTGCTTCTGTGAAGGGATAATCATGTGACGTGAATAATCACAGCCGGGCAGGGGGCCGATGCCCTCTCTTCTCCTTCCTCACAACAGCCACGCTCCACAAAGTGGCCAGAGCCTTGAGTCAGGGAAGCTGAGCTGCAGCTCCTGGGAGACACGGGGTCCGTGTGTCGGCCGGGGCTCCCTGAGGAGCAGGGTGTGCATATGCGGAGGGTGCGGGCTATCTCAAGGACTGGCTCCGTGGCGGTGGAGGCCAGGGACTCCTGTCGTCTGAGTGGTCAGCAGGCTGCAGGCCCAGAGCAGAGCAGCTGCTGCAGGTCAAGTGCAAAGGTCACTGGCTGCAGATTCCCCCCCTCGCTCCAGACGGCCAGGCCTCCAGCTGATTGGCCGAGGCCCCCCCACACTGGGCGGGGCAATCTGCTTCACTCTGGGCCCGGTGGACACGGGAAACAGCACCACAGCTTCCTGCCAGCGTCTGGTCGCAGCATCGTTACCCCCCAGGCCACCCAGCACTTAACACTGCTGCTGCACTGACGCTGAACTCAGGGCTCACAGCCCACGCTCCTGCCAGACGGGAGCTTCTCTGTGAGGCCTGCCACACCCTTCTTACACCTCGGGCACCGACAGCATCCCATTGTGACCCCGGGGCCACCTGAGGCGAGAGCACCGGCAAGATCGGGCTCCCTGGCAGCTCAGACAGTAAGGAATCTGCCTGCAACGCGGGAGACGTGGGTTTGATCCCTGGGTCGGGAAGATCCCCTGGAGAAGGGGATAGCGACCCACTCCAGGACTCTTGCCTGGAGAAGTCCACGGACAGACAAACCCGGCTATGACAGCTTATGGTGAACGATGCTGGATTCGTGATCTCCAAAGAGGATTTAGCTCTGGGACCAGGGACCAGGCCTGATCACTCAAGAGCTTTTGTGTAGCAGAGTTATACTAAAGTATAAAAAGGGACAGGCAGAGCTTTGACATAGACATCCGAAGGGGGACAGAGTACCCCCCACCCCGCCAGTCTTATCAAGGCCTTACATACTTTTACCAGACCCCCTCCCACAACATCCGTCTTAAACTGACAAGATGAAGATCGACAGCAGAGGGGTCTTACCCAATCCCACAACATATGTCTTAAGATAACAAGCTTAGTCAAAATGTGCTCAAGAAGGAGAAACGCATCCTCAAGCAGCGTGGTGGTGCTCGTGGCTTAGTCGCTCAGTCAAGTCCGCCTCTTGCGACCCCGTGGACGGTAGCCTGGTGAGCTCCTCTGTCCACGGGGTCTCAGGCAAGAATACTGGAGCGGGTTGCCATTGTTATATAATCCTTGGTACAGAGTTTAAGGAAAAACTATCCTTGAGCAAGATGAGTTGTTTTGTTGTGCTCTGGGCTTAAAGAAAAAAAGTTTGTCCTCTTCTTCTCCTTGAGAGCCCCAGACCCCTCTCTCCTCCTCGGGGACCCTGGACTTCTTATCAGCCCGCCTAGGAGTTGACTCTCTCAACTAGCTACAGTCCATGGGGTCACACAAGTGTGAAGGACACGGCACCGTGGAGGCCCTGAGAAGGACGCTTGTTCACGTGTGAGCTGACGGGGAAGGTCACGTGTGGCCCTGACCCAGTGGAGCCGGGGCAGTGTGTCTGCAGCGTCCGAGCATGACCGTGAAGGCACGTGGGTGCTGACTGCAGGTCACCAACAGGTCTCAGCGACTGACAGACGGATGTGCGAACACGGCCTCCCAGACCCACGAGGGCAGGCTGTGCACCGCCTGGCGGGGACTCAGGGTCGGGTGGAGCTGGGAGTGGCCGTGAGGTGGAGCGGGACAGTCAGGGCCAGGGACACGCGTGGGCTAAGTGACTTTCCCGTGAGCCTGGACGGGGGGTCTGCCCTTTCATTTTAGAGCATTGAAAGCGAGCGGTAATCTGACTTGTACTTGTGATGCGCGTGGCTGTTTTCACTTATAAAAGTGGATGAAGAGGGGGCACTGGAACTGGGGGTCCTGATGAAGCATGCTCCCAGGACCCCGGGAGAGAAGGTGGTCCTCTGTGGGGTGGGGGAGGGAGGGATGGAGCTGGGAGGCGTGTCGGGGGTGCGGCTGGAGGAGGAGGCCTTGGGGAGGATTCTGGGGCCTCCAGCCCTGCAGCCCCGGGTCCTGAGCCCCTGCCCGACTCCTTCAACCTGCTTCCCTCTCCCGCCCCCCAGACTTCCCCGGGAGACCCAACATCTCCCATATTTCCCCCATACTCTACGGAAAGGGCTGCAGAGGCCCTCAGCTGTCCACCAGCAGGCTCTTCCTTCACCCTTGGGGACAATTCCATTCAAACCTGTCAGTCCAGCATTTAACAAATCGGGGCCCTCTGCCCTGGGTGGTGGCTCTCAGTCCTGAATCGGATCCCTGTGCCCTGGGTGGTGGCTCTCAGTCCTGAATCGGATCCCTGTGCCCTGGGTGGTGGCTCTCAGTCCTGAATCGGGTCCCTCTGCAGTGGGGTGATGGTGCCTAGTCCTGAATCAGGTCCCTCTGCCCTGGGTGGTGGCTCTCAGTCCTTTCTCTGCCGGGAGCTGCCCTGCAAGGCTGGAGGGTGGAGGTCCCCGCTCGGCAGCCCCTCTGTGGACTCCGTGGCAGGGACAGATCTAGGGGAGCCGCTCGGGCGGCTGCAGGCCTGGCCTTTTGTTCACCTCTGAGCTCTGAGCTGAGCTGTGTCTGGAAATGCATCACCACCCACTTCTCGTCTGCTCTCCGTCGGACCCTGAGAGCCTGCGGGCTCCGTCCCCATCTGTTACTGTCAGCCGCACCACGGATGCGCCTTCTCCACCCCAAGTTCATCTCAGGCCTTTAAGATGCCGGGCGCGTGGAGAGGCTGAGACACACGCTGCAAGGAACGGAGTTTCCATGATCAATGGCAGTCAGCTGGGTCTCTCTCTTCTTCCCCGGCCCTTGATCTGAGTATTTGTGGGGAATTCTGATCAGATGCTCACTGTCCCAATTGGTATGATTTCATCTGGAAACACAAGAGTGTTTTTGTCCAAAATCAGCTATTATTTTGAATCTCATCAGCACATTAGGTGGCAAAACACACGAGAGGAAGGTGGCAGGTGATGGCATTTGACACGCTGGTCAGTTATGGGGAGGGCAGTGCCAGGACGAGCGTCCACTCTCCATGCCACGCCCGGTGCTTCTTCGAGTCCAGAGTGGCCTGCCGTACTCTCTCCTCCCCTCTTCTCAGCCGGCAGCGCAGCCCCCCTTGGGGTCTTCCTAGAGGGGTTCACGACCCTGGAGAGGGGTCAGCCAGGCACCCCGGGCCCCAGTATCCATTTTCACTTTTATTACAGTCTTCAGGGGGTTGGGGTTCCTTGGCGGCTCAGCTGGTAAACAATCTGCCTGCAATGAAGGAGACCCTGGTTCCATTCCTGGCTCGGGAAGATCCATTGGAGAAGGGGTAGGCTACCCACTCCGGTATTCTTGGACTTCCCTGGTGGCTCAGCTGGTAAAGAATCCGCCTGCCATGTGGGAAACCTGGGTTTGATCCCTGGGTTGGGAAGATCCTCTGGAGAAGGGATAGGATACCCCTTCAGTATTCTGGCCTGGAGACTTCTATGGGCTGTGCAGTTCCTGGGGTCGCAAAGAGTTGGACATGACTGAGCGTCTTTGAGTTTCCCTTTCACTCGGGGGGGTCGCCTCACAGCAGGAGTGAGGAGCAGAGTGTGGGGAGCAGGAAGTCCTCTCGCTCTTCAGATGTCACAGCGGTTTGACAACCAAGCGGCCGGTGGGGTGGGCTTCTAGGTCGGGGGTGGCGCGGGAACAAGACGAGGTCCAGGCGGACTCGAGTGGGGACGGGCGCTGCTGCTTGAGGGCTGTGTGTATGGGCGTTGGGGAGCAGGAAGTCCTCTCGCTCTTCAGATATCACAGCGGTTTGACAACCAAGCGGCCTGTGGGGTGGGCTTCTAGGTCGGGGGTGGCGCGGGAACAAGACGAGGTCCAGGCGGACTCGAGTGGGGACGGGCGCTGCTGCTTGAGGGCTGTGTGTATGGGCGAGCAGCCGCCTCGGGCAAGCCCGCCTCTGAGCAGCAGGTCCGAGCCCTCCTGTTCCCGGGAGACCACCGGCTCCTCCCTTGTCCCCCCCTCCCCTCCACCCCCGCCCTCTCAGTGTCCAGTGTCCTGTGCATCCAGAGTGCAGACGGCCTCCTGGGAACAGGGTCCACGTGCAGCATTTTGACAGATTCTCACATCCTTCCTTCTCTCCTAATTACAATGAACTCAGAAGGCGACTTAGTCCCATCTGTATGGGAACTGGAGTCAGGGCGTCTCCCGCCCTGGGACTCCAGCAGCCACGTCTCCTGGAGGCTGAGGCTGAGGTTCTCCTGTGTTTGTGCCCGTCTCCCTGGCCCTTATCTCACCAGTTCTGGTGTCTTCCTAACATTAAAAAAAAAAAAAAGAATCCCAGTCCAAAGTGGTACCATCTATGGGAGTTCAATCTGCAAGTGAGATTTTCTTGAAATGGTCTTAATAAATGCAATATCATGGACACAGAAGAGCGTGGAAGAACCCTGTGTTTGTGGGGTCCCTGTGTCCTTGGTCATGACCCCCTGGGTGACAGTGGGGGGGTCAGTGCTGGGCTCCCGCTCAGCACTTATCTCCGTCTCTGATACCAGCTGCTCGCCCCCTGGAGAGCCCCCTCCCCTCCTAGACGATCAGGCTCCAGGGCTGTTAGCTGGGGAGAGTAAGGAGCAGCTCCCGGGAGTGTGGTGCGGCTGTTGAGGAGGGGCCTGCCGGGCTGAACTGGCCCGGCCCCCGAGGCCTGCTGCCGCGCCCAATGCTTGAGTCCACCCGCGTGCCTGTCCGTGTGCCCCTGCTCACGGTCTGCAGCTTTGTGCACTTGTGGGCTGGCTCCATCCCCCAGGGAAGGGGCTTCCCCCAGGCCAGGCTGGGCAGACCCTTCCCTTTGCCAGAGGACGTTTTTGACTCAGGGTTGTTGTGCAGTCTGGCCCTGAGGGGCGGCGGCCAGGACATCTGGAAGGACTTTCCGTGGAGGTCAGAGAGGAGGCTGGGGTGCCAGGGCCCCCTCTCCCTTCCACGGCATTTCATTGACAGAAGCGCCAGGTGTCCCCGGAAGGGCCGTCCCTGGGGGACAGGCCACACCTAAGGGTGGCAGAAAAGTCCTGACCTGCCAAAACTTGGTCAAGCCATTCACA
The DNA here is from genome assembly GCA_006410675.1 of Oreotragus oreotragus. NCBI lineage: Eukaryota > Metazoa > Chordata > Mammalia > Artiodactyla > Bovidae > Oreotragus > Oreotragus oreotragus. Next base: position 435,793 of record SJYX01002577.1, read on the forward strand.
CGCCCGCTTCTGGAGTGAGCAAGGGACAGAGTCTAGAAAACCGTGCCTTAGCAGCCGCACTGGGACTCTGCACCGGCTTCCTACCAGCCCAGATACGTGACACGCAGTGGTAAGCCAGCTGGAGAAGTTGCTGGGAGATTCTGAACATGTTAGGTTCTTAGCCAGGGTGATTCCACCCGTAGAGGCACTCGGCAGCGTCCAGAAGTGGGGTTGGCCGTCGGGTCAGGGGGCTCCCACTGTCATCGGTGCGGGGCTATCCCAGGTGCTGCTAAACATCTTATAGTGCCCGGGACGGTCCCCACAGGGGTAACCTGCCCGGCGAGTCGGCACTGGAGGGGAGAGGAGCCCAGGCTGAGAGCCTGCGGAGGCCGGGAAGGCATTCCCTCTAATGCAAGAGGAGGAAGGAAGGGAGAGAGCGAAGTCCTGGAGAGGCTGGAGACAGGCGTGGTCCTTCTGAAGTCTGCATGGGAGCCCTCCTGCCACCCCCCTCCCACAGGGGTGCAGGCTGAGGGTCCAGACCAGAGGCTCCCGGAGAAGGGCCTTTGCCGAGTGGGGACCCAGTCCTGGTCACGTGTCACTGAAGAGGAACTGACTTCACGCAGATAGCTGGCGATGGATGGTATGAGCTTACGGAGGTGAACCTTAGGGTGATGCCTCAGGCCAGCTGCCACGCAGCTGCTCCTCTGCGACCACACACAGTCTTTCTCATCAGAATGCACCTAGCCGTGCTCTGGGCTGGGAAGTTCAGTGTCTTGGTTCCGCTGGTTCTATCCTGACGTCTCTGTTTTGCCCACAGACCATGACCTCGCCGCAGCAGGCCAGCCCGTCCCGCGCATCCGCACTCCACCCCAGCCCCACCTCGCGAGGCAGGCCCTCAGCTGCCCCTGCCACTGAGACTTACACAGGCTTCCGCTTTTTCATTTCCTTCTGATCTAAAAAAAACGAGGTGGAAAACTGGTTCATGGTGTGGTTGGCAGGAAACGCGTTATCTGCGCTGTTCAGACAGGCCGTCCTGTGGCTCCTTACCTTATAAGATTCTATCATCTCAATAAGGTCACGGCTGCAGGACAGATGATGCTGGGGCAGGCCTGCAGGGAGCCGGCTCGGCGCCCTGGGCGAGATCGCAGGGCCGGGCGCCTGAGCACTCGCCCCAACAGGACCCAGGCCTGCCTGGCAGAACCGCTGCAGGTGGAGCCGGGGAAGCAGCCGGAGGCCGGCCGGCTGGGGCTGGGGTGGGACCGTCTGCCTGCCGGCTCCCCCCCGGCCCCTCCCGCTGGGGTCCAGTCTGTTTGTCGAGGGCACTGTCCCTCAGGCGGGTGGCGGAGAGGCTGGTGGTGCCGCCTTCTCTCTCTGTCTCGAGTGTCAGGACGTGGAGTCCCTGGCTCAGACAGCACCGCGGGTGTGCGCTTGGCCTGAGGACTGGAGGGGCCCTGCCGGGGTGGGGCTGGGGGCCACGAAGCCAGGCTGAGGCCAGCAGGCCCACCACGGGTGGCGTCCTCCACCTTCAGGGTCGTCCTGGGGGCCAGGCACAGACCCTGGGGGCCACTGGGTCTGGTGTCGTCGGTTCCTGCCCACGGGAGGGTGGGGGTTCAGAACGGGCTCAATTCCACGGAGGCCCCCGGGGCCCCCAGACAGGTAACGCCATCCCCAACAGCAGTTACAGGTTTTCAAAAACCTTGTTTTTGCATATGCTACACAATTTCCTTTTAAAAGGAAACCTAGGTTCTCTCTTTTTTTAAACTGCCTTAGAAATGGACTCTCCCTGCCCCCGCCCCCGAGTCCTGATTGTCGCTGCCGTCTCCCCAGCCCCTGGGCATCCCAGCACCGCAGCATCGGTCCAGCGGCCGGCATCTCCTACTCTAGGTCCGGGGAGCGTGACCGAGGCTCCCCTGGCTCTGGGCGTGGCTACCGCAGTGGCTCCGCCCACGAACGAAGGCCTGCAGGGGACCTTCCTGCAGAGCCTCAGCCCTGACCACCAGCGCTCAGCTACTTAATCTGGGCCACCTCCTCTGCCAGGAGGCTGACTTCCTGGCTTCCTGGCTGGCCTGTCGTGGAGATTCAGCGGCATCTGGTCTGTAAATCACAGAGCCAGGGACCCACCGCAGGTCCCACCCACAAGGAGAGGTCCCACCCTCTCCTGTTCCCCTTAACCAAGATGCTCACGCTGGAGCCGGGACTCAGGGCTCAGGACGTGTGGCTGTGAAGACCCCCGACGGGCCTCCATCAGGAGGCTGCCTTTGGGGTCAGGGCGCCCTGATGGGAGAATGAGCTGACTGTGACACATCGGGCAGCTGAGAACAGCAGCGTTCTGACAGCTGTCTGGGGGAAAGGAGAGTGTTTGCTCGTTACTACTGAAAAGTTTCACAACACACACAAGTAGGATAATGAAAACACTGACGCTGAGTGGCCGCTTGCAGCCCGCCGGCTACAGGCTGTGTGACGACGGCTTAGAGGCAGCATTTTGTTTAGTCTTCATGATACCTTTTCTTTTTATACAAAAGAAAAATGAGGTGCAAGCAAGGCATGCGGCTTCCTGACCACACATACGGGGCCCTGGAGTCGAACCTGGACTGCGCCGACCCTGCAACCCCTCACTTGCCAGGAAACGTGTGGCGACGACTTGCAATCTACGGGGCTTTATTTTGCTTTACAGTTTCCTGTTTGCTTTTGTATGAAATGACGCGAAGCTCGTCATTTGAATTTTTCCCTCTGAGACCACGTTCAGTCCGTCCTTCCCCATCATTTCCTGATTCTCCGCTATCGTTCATTTCTTAGTCCTCTAGGCTCTGGTGGGTCTTTCTGTTCTTGATGCGCCACTGTCTCCATGAAGTTCTTTCTGCTTGTCCAGACCACACCCCCTCTTCTCGTCTTTACTGAGGCGAAGGGGTGGGCTTTTGTGTAAGTCATCACGAGTCACACCCCCTCAGAACTTCAGCTGTGTCTGAGGGTCCTGGTCCCACGCATGCGGCAGAGGGGAACGTGAAGTCCCAGAGGTAATGATGATCTCATGGAAGGAGCCCCTCCTCGGTGTGGACGGCCCCCTACAGTCCCACCTGGGCCCATGGAGCACACGCCCCCAGGTGTCCTGGGGACACAGCTGGGGGGCCTGATGTTTACAATCAGAGCAGATCTGTGCGCCCCCACCCCCCAGGAAACAAAACCTTCTCTCCCAAGTTTTCTTGTCTCTGTAGCCTGTCTCAGCATCCTCTAATCCATGTGGACTGAAATGTCTGTTCCCCCGGCTTTCAAATCCAGCTGCTTTTCCCATGACTCTGTGCCCCCAGGTTCTCGACACCCCAGCCTCACCCGCCCCTGGTCACACGCTCATCCGACCTGGGATGGCATCCGACCTCCTCACCTGCCTTCGCCTTCTGTCCTGCCCACGCCTACTCTCCCCAGAGCTGGGAGAGCTTTTCAGAAGCATGAACTGCTTGCTGGCGCCTTTCTGCTCAAAGCCCCTGCTGCTGCTGCTGCTAAGTCGATTCAGTCGTGTCCGACTCTGTGCGACCCCATAGACGGCAGCCCACCAGGCTCCCACGTCCCTGGGATTCTCCAGGCAATAACACTGGAGTGGGTTGCCATTTCCTTCTCCAGTGCATGAAAGTGAAAAGTGAAAGTGAAAAGTAAAATTGAAGTCGCTCAGTCGTGTCCGACCCCCAGCGACCCCATGGACCGCAGCCTCCAGGGTCCTCCATCCATGGGATTTTCCAGGCAAGAGTACTGGAGTAGGGTGCCATTGCCTTCTCCGCAAAGGCCTTTAATGTGTCTAATTTTACTTGGGTAAAAGCTGAAGTCCTCTTCCTGGCCTCCAGAGGCCCTCAGACGTGCCGGAGGGTCCCCACCTGGGGCCCACCTGGCCATTCCCTGGACACAGTGTCCTCCTGCCGTGGGAGGCTCCCTGGTGCGGCCTCCGCTGTGCTGGCCATCAGAGCCACACACGGAGGCTGTGCTGACAACTTGTCCCTGTCGGCAAAGCCGGCCCGCTGGCCCCGGGCCCTCGATGCGTCTCTTCTGCTTCGGCTGGAATTGTCCCCAGTGCCCGGCGTGAGGTCAAAGATGCGAGGCAAATATGAGAACGGACGTTGGGTTTGGGGCCAAGCTTGCCCCCACACGAGTCCTTCAAATGCTCCATCTAAAGGGCATCTCCAGCCAGACCTGGGTGGTGGCAAAATCCAGGGCACATGCCTGATTTCATCTACCTGCGGGTGTTTGCTCACCTCCTCTGGCAAAGCTGGAGGGTGGCAAGGAGGAGGAGAGACCAGGGCCGCGGCCGGTGCACTGGTTTCCTTTGACGAGCGGGCAGGGGGGCCCCAGCACCCTCTCCAGGCCTCAGGACTCACCTATCTGCACTGCTGGGAGTGACACCCGATCCACTTCGTGGAAGAACTGCATGCAGGAATTCAGTTTGGAGGTCTCCACTGCGTTATGTCTGTAACAACAGGAACACCTGAGTGGATTCAAGAGGACGCCCCCTCCCGGGCATCTGGACCAGCCTGACCTGCGCTGGTAGCGATCTGTTCCGCAGCTTTCTGAGAATGCTGATAAAATGGAGAGCCTCCCTCTTGGCTTCCAAAGAACATTAGGGCCCTATACCAAACTGTTGAATCTGGTCTTCCGGCGACTCTAGAGCCTCAGAGATGCAGGTGTGATGAACCGAGGTCTCGCTGGGCAGAGAGATGACGCTAAAGCCTTGCTGCGAGCATCTTGCACTTTGCTCCTCGGATGCTGCAGAAATGAAGAGAGAGCTTCATTAGGCTCGTTGGGGCATCTTCACTCCCCAGGGCTTCTGCACATGTTTAGCTGCTTGTTACACCCTCTTCCTTCCGTGACCCTAGAGTCTGCTGTGAGCAAAGCACTTCCCAGCAGGCACGGGAGTCCCAGGGGAGAAGGCAGAAGCCTGGGTCCTGTCAAAGCGGAGAGCTCAGGGCAAGCAGGCAGCTCTGGAGGAGCTGGTTGGGGGGCAACCCAGGTGGGGCAGGGGCGCTGTGCCTACAGAGACCGGGGCTGATGCAGAGCAGGGGTACTTGTCCTACAGACCCCCACCTCCAGCATGCCTGCTGGTGTGGCAGTGTGGAAGCCCTGCCCCTGAGACTGGCGTGCACCTAGGAGAGCCTTCCACTAGGAGAGCCTGCCCGTGGGTGAGCCTTCTCGTGGGTGAGCCTTCCACTAGGAGAGCCTTCCCGTAGGTGAGCCTTCCCCCCGGCGTGCCTTCCCCTGAAGCCCTGGGCTTGCCACCCCGTTGTGCTGTGTGTCACCTTTTGACTGTGAGCTGGAGAGGGGAGCGCATCGACCCTGCAGGGGTGTTCTCCAGACCCCTTCGCTCGGCTCTCCCCAGCAACAGGAGGGGCAGGGCGCCGCTGGAGGCAGGAGGCTCTGGGGAGCCCTGCCCTCTGTTCCCCTCTCTGATAGCCCCTAATATCAACCTGGGATCAGCGTGGCACTGAATTGCTCTGGTGGTCAGCTGCTTGAGTCGTGTCTGACTCTTGAGACCCAGAGACTGTGGGCACCTGGGTCCGTGGGGATTCTCCAGGCAAGGGTCTGGCAGCGGGCTGCCATTTCCTCCAGGGGGTCTTCCCGACCAAGGAGCGCATGCAGGGCTTCTGTGTGGCAGGCGGATGGATTCTTTACCATCTGAGCACCAGGGAAGCCCAGGAATGCTGGAGTGGGCTGCCGTTTCCTACTCCAAACTGCCCTCAATACATACTCTTAATCTTTAATTCAGTCCTCTCACACGTATTTGGCTGTGGAACCGTTTCTGCACTTAACTCTGATGAATGCTCATGGTGAATGATTTTCCACATAGAACGCCCCAAAATCATGTTCAGAGACAGACTCCGATGGCGGAGGAGGGAGGTTGGGTCTCAGGAGTGGTCCTCGTGGACTGTGAACCCCACCCCAAGGCTGCTACGGAGTGTGCAGAGCGCTCTGAAGGTGAAGCTGTTTCCAGCCGGAGGATGATGACCAATCTGCTTTCTATTAACCAAGCGGAGTGTGTAATTGTTTCAGATGATCATTTTTTCCCTACAAGACAGGGCAGAGCTGGAAATTAGGTGGCTGCTCTGAACAGCCGAACCTAATGAATCCTGCAAAGGCTGAGCTCTAAGGGACGTCTGGAATTGAAGCAGATTGTGTGTTCACGAGAGAATGGCGTTCGGGCATTAGCTGCGTGCCCGAAAGGCAGGCTGTGGTGCAGAGAGTGACCGGGCCTGGCTGACCCAGTGACATCGCTGAGCTCGGCCCCGAGCTGGGCCACCTTCCTGCAGAGGCGGGAGACGAGAGTGCAGGCCACAGAGCCCGCTGAGGCAGCTGCTGCAAGTCCGAGCCGCCGGAGATGAGGCCGGGCTCCTCGAATCTCCCCGGGGGCGGGCGAGGAAGGGCCGCTGCGGGCAGTGCCCGCCCTGGGCACCTGACTAGGCCTGCATGCCGGGCGGGGCACTTCCAGACTCCCAGCCACCCTCCTGGAAGGCTCAGGGGTGAGTGAGACACCTGCTGGAGAGGGAGCTTTCACCCAGGAGGGCTCATAACCTGGGAGGGCGCCGCAGGGCGAGGGGCGGCCCTGAGGCCCGGCAGGGGCCCTGTGATGGCCCCGCAGAGCCGGGCGCGGGCTGGGTCTCGGCACTGCACTCCTTGCTGGCTGCGGGCCGCCGACGGTCTGCCTATGGTCCCAGGGCTTGGCTGGAGATCTGGCTCCCGCCGACCTTTCCTACTTGCCCACTCTCAGCTGGGCTCAGCAGAGCTCTGTCGGGCCCAGGGCGTGAGTGCCCCATGCACCAGGCGCTGAGCTGCAAGGAGGTGTAAGTGCGGGGCAGCCTCTCTCCGGGAGGCACACAGGCTTTGGAGGAGAGGCACTGACTTCCTAACCGAGACGTGGCGGGCGGGCTCTGTGCGGATGAAGGGGGGTCAGTGAGCCTGGGGCTGGGAGCGTGGCTCTGCTTCTCTGGACTACCGCAGGGCTCAGATCACAGGAGGGGAGGGTCTCGCAGCCCCTTCCCCCTGGCAAGCCCTGTGATCGGGTCACATCCCTGGGCGGGGGCGGCTGGAAGGGACTCACCTGGTCGGAAGGTGCCTTGCTGGGGGTTGAACCTGGGGCTCTGAGCTGGGGTCTCCCACAGCCTGGGCTCCCAGCACAGGACTGAGGGGAAGGCAAGACTCTCAGGACCCACTGACTCTGGGGCTGGGGGTGGACCACGGAGTTCAGAGCAGAGCCAGGTTCCAAGATGCTTCTTTGGGCCCCTCTGTTCACGGCTGCCCAGGGGTGAACGCTTCCTCTCGTTCCCTTGCCTCAGAAAGCCCTTGCACCTGGTCCTTGACCTGATAATCCAGTTTGCACAGCTGCCCATCTCCCCGTATTTCCTACACCTCTGGTCTTTTCCCCTGCCATGTTTCCTGAACAAAACACAGATGCCCCAAACGACCTCTTTTGCAGGTTTTAGACCCAGTGGTTTCGAACGTTCTCAGAAAAGCCTGCCACAAAACCAAGCAGCACTCCCTCCGCCCGGGCACCCTTGGGCACAGTTTGCTCTGCTGGTACGCAGGCTGATTTTAAAGACAAGCTTCTGTAGCGCAGGAGAACCATGGCGACCAAGGAAAGGAGGGGGTTCTGCAGAAAACTGCAGCCCTGAGCACAAGGCCCTGATCGCGCCCCAGGGCTCGAAAGGAGGCTTGTGCCATGATTCATTCATCCTGTCCTGGCGCGTGTGTGGAGCATGGCGTTTCCTGGAGTGTGGGGCTGCACACTGGCCGCAGGGCAGCATAGGCCAGCCCGCAGGCCCGGCGGGCAGAGAGTCCAGCTCGTCCTCCGCACAGAGTAGGGGTCTGCGGGGCCCTGGGCAGAGCTCTGAGGTTCAAGCCTAACTTTGGGAGTGAACAAGATCAGAGGTAGAAGCAGGGGAGTGGGAATTCCCTGCTGGGGAGGCCTCACGTGCAGAGCTAGGGGCACTACGCACACAGAGGTGGGGAAGGACCCTGAGTGTCAGGATCGCTGGATGGAGCAGGTCGGGGTCCAGGGCCTGTCGAGGGCCTGGAGCCGGGAAGGCAGCAGAACCCAGGTGGGGCCAGACCAGGACAAACCCCTGGCCACTGCAGGTGGATTGTTTCTGGCAACCCTGAACCTGCAGCTTCCGGGACCTGGCTGGGGCCTTCTGCGGTGTGGACGTGCGTAGCCAGGGCTCCCCAGAGAAGCAGAGGCAACAGGAGGTGTATAGGTAGACAGATGGATGGACAGACACATAGATAACAGGTAGATAGATGGATAGGTAATAGACAGATAGTAGGTAGACGGACAGACAGACAGATAACAATAGGTAGGTAAGTGATGACTAGACAGACAGACACGGATGGGAGAAACCCTGCATTTTAGGAATTGCCCCCTGCGATTACGGAGGCCCACGGTCCCACGGCCCGCCTGCTGTCCACAGCTGGAGACGGGACAGTTCAGCCTGAATCAAGGGTGCCAGAGCCTGCGGCGAGGCTGACGCCGTGAGTCCTGGTCTGAGTCTGAAAGCAGAGACCCAAGGCAGTGGTGCCTGAGGGCCGGAGAAGATGATGTCCCCTTTGAGCAGGAAGAGCGAGTTCACCCGNGTCCACAGCTGGAGACGGGACAGTTCAGCCTGAATCAAGGGTGCCAGAGCCTGCGGCGAGGCTGACGCCGTGAGTCCTGGTCTGAGTCTGAAAGCAGAGACCCAAGGCAGTGGTGCCTGAGGGCCGGAGAAGATGATGTCCCCTTTGAGCAGGAAGAGCGAGTTCACCCACTCTCTGCCATTTGGTCCCACTGCAGACCTCCTGGGATGCCGAGGCTCAGCCCCTCCCGGGACGCCGAGGCTCAGCCACTCCCGGGACGCTGAGGCTCACCTCCTCCCGGGACGCCGAGGCTCACACACTCCTGGGACGCCGAGGCTCACCCACTCCCAGGATGCTGAGGCTCAGCCCCTCGGTTTGCTCACAAGCTGATCTGACCTGAAACCCCGCTGACCGGCTCCCCGGCCGCCCACAGTCAGTCAGGGCGACACTTGAGGAGGGAGGGGGTGCCCCATCCCTGTGGCAGCACCCAGGGTGCTGACCTCGTGCCTGCTTGTGCCCCTTAGCAAGACAGGGGTCTCTTCTCAGAGACTCTGGGGACCTCCGCAGACCTGGCCCTTGTCCCGCTGGTGGTGGGGAGCATTGAATCTCTGTGTGAACGGGCGGCTGGGGGCCGGGGCCCTGTGGACAGACAGACTGCTGGAGGCAGACACGGTGGCCGTGGGAGCTGACGGCGCGTGGGGAGCAGGCAGGGCCCGGCTCCAGCCCACGCGAACCTGTGCTTCTCCAGCAAGTCCGCAGCTGCAGCTGCGGGTCAGTTCAGTGCTGACGGGCCTGCCACATGGCGGGCTGTGGCTCAGACCCACCCGACTCCCGCCTCCAGACCCTGGGGTCACCACACGTTAGAGCAATCAGCTCTAAATCCAGGAGTCCTTGCGCTCGCCCCCAGGCTGGGTGATTTGTTAGAACGACTTGCAGAACCAAGATCCAGGAGGCGTCTGTCCTCATGATGGCTGGTTAATTACGGAGGGTGTGGAGAAGGGGCCGTGGGGGCCACACGGGCCGGGTCCAGCGTTGGGGGCTGAGCTCCTTGGCCCTCTCGGGGACCCCATCCTCCCAGCCCGTGAGGTGCCCACCAGCCCAGAGGCTCCCAGGACTTTCCCCAAGGCTGCACCACGCAGGCGTGATCACTGTTCGTCGCTGGTTGAACTCGACTGCCTGTCACCTCCACCTGGAGGGTCGGGGTGGGTGGGAAGGTTCAGCCTGCTCCTCAGAAGCTTGGCTTCCCCAGGGCCAGCCCCAGTCCCAGCCTGACATGAAGTGGTCCAGGTCCCCAGGTGGCATTACAGTAAAGAACCTGCCTGCCAGTGCAGGAGAAGTAAGGGATGGGGGTTTGATCCCTGGGTCAGGAAGATCCGCTGGAGGAGGGCATGGCAACCCACTCCGGTGTTGCTCCCTGGAGAATGCTATGGACAGGGGAGCCTGGCGGCTCACATGGGCTCACACAGAGTCGGGCACGACTGGAGTGACTCAGCATGCACGCGGGCCCCTCCTGGGAGTCTCGTTAGCACAAACCCAGGTGTGGGGGAGAGGAGCTCATTGGAGTAAAAGACGCCCCATCTCGGGAGACCCAAGGGCGTATATCCTCGGTGCTGGGAGCTTGGGAGAAGGACCTCAGGTATTTCCTGCCCCACGGACGACTGAGCTGACAGGGACGCCACCACCGCTGATGAGATTCTGACCTCGAGCCCCGAGAGGGCGCCGGCCTGAGTGGCTGCTCACGAGAGGCTTCCTGGCCTTGGCGGGGTCGGGGGAGCTGTCTGGGGGCAGCTGGCTTTGCTCTCGCACCTGCTCAGGCCGGCCCGAGGCTCCCTCCAGACTCAGGTTCCGTTCTGCCCTTTTCCACTGGCACAGATTCCCGTGGAATAGACGGAAGGAGACACGCGTGTGTCTGTGCTTGTGGGCACGCCAGTTAGAGGGGACTCTGCTGCAGAGGGCATGTCAGTGACATCTATACGACCCTGTATATGAAGCAAGTCCAGGAAATGAAGAGAAAAATACGTTTATCCTAATAAATAAATACAAAGTATTTCATAAAGTCTATGAAATAAACAGATGTGTTTTTAGACACAGTTTACAGACCAAGTGAGATTCAAAGAGATGGAGTCCCCCTGAGCCCGAAGAGCCGGCCCCTGAGCCACACGATGGGATGAAGAGCCGGCCCTGAGCCACACGATGGGATGAAGAGCCGGCCCCTGAGCCACACGATGGGATGAAGAGCTGGCCCTGAGCCACACGATGGGATGAAGAGCCGGCCCCTGAGCCACACGATGGGATGAAGAGCCAGCCCTGAGCCACACGATGGGATGAAGAGCCGCCTGGAGCCACACGATGGGATGAAGAGCCGGCCCTGAGCCACACGATGGGATGAAGAGCCGGCCCTGGAGCCACATGATGGGATGAAGAGCTGGCCCGGAGCCCACATGATGGGATGAAGAGCCGGCCCTGAGCCACACGATGGGATGAAGAGCCGGCCCGGAGCCACATGATGGGATGAAGGGCCGGCCCTGAGCCACACGATGGGATGAAGAGCCGGCCCGGAGCCCACATGAAGTCCCTGTTGCCCCATGAGGCCTCACTCACAGCAGTTCTACAAGGAGTCATGTGCTGCTTCGAACTCAGCACAGACTCTGCTTGTTGGGGGTAAAAACATCCCGAGAAAGACTTCCCATTGTCTGGAGAAAGAAGACACTTCCATCAACCTGCATTTGAGGCTGCCCTCTACTTGTGGGAGAAAGAGACGCATCACTTGAGCGTGGATTTACCTCGAGTCCCAAGTTTCGTCTGCAGGGAGGGAAGCCCGCACCCCACTGCATCGGAGGCTGGGACAGCGGTGCTCAGAGCGGGTTCAGGCCCACAGGAAGCAGCCATCCACGAGGCCCAGCCCCGCGGCGCGGAGCTCCCGGTGGGCCTTCCAGGGACGGCACTTGAGACAGTCACTTGGCCGGGCCTCCAGCTCCCATCAAAGGGACCTGTGCAGACTCACACAGACGCCAAGACGAGCACGGGTCTACTTCAGAGCGTTTTCTTTTCTCTAATACCAGAAAAGAAGACAGAGGCTGGGACTGCAGGGAACACCTGAATTACGGTTCTTTGAAAATAAGGGCCTTATAAACCCACCTTTATTTATATCTCTTTTTATATGGGAGCTTGTGCTGGGCACTGGCAAGGGGGGCCTGGTCAAACATCCTTTTCTTTTCTCTAATACCAGAAAAGAAGACAGAGGCTGGGACTGCAGGGAACACCTGAATTACGGTTCTTTGAAAATAAGGGCCTTATAAACCCACCTTTATTTATATCTCTTTTTATATGGGAGCTTGTGCTGGGCACTGGCAAGGGGGGCCTGGTCAAACATCCTCCTGCCTCCAGGGAACTCAGACTCTGAAGGAGGGAGGTTTGAAAAACAGCAGCAGTGGCAGGATATGGGCTCATGCTTCTGGGACGTGTCGTCCATGGGCGCTGGGAGGAGGTGCTTGGTGCGGGGTAGGGGCCAAGGCCGAGGGGCCCAGCCGAGCCTGGGGAGGCATGCACTGGGCGTGAGCCCAGAGGCATCAGAGCACAGGTGCGTGGGCGTGCATGTGTACTTCTGTGCACGTGTGCCTGCGTGCGTCTGTGCGGCTCGTGTTCCTGTGTGCTCACGTGTCTGCATGCACGTGTCTGGGCTTGTGTACATGTGTGCACACATCTGTGCTTATGCGCATGAGTGTGCCCAGGTATGCTGTGTGCATCTGTCTGTGTGGACTTGTGTACATGTGTGCCCACGTGCCTACATGTGTACATGTGTGCCTGTGCGTGCATGCAAGTACTTGTGTGTCTCACGTGTGCCCACATGTGTATGCATGTGTGCACACATGCATGTATACACACGTGCAGTTCAGGTGCATGCATGTGTGGGCTTGCATGTGTGCCTACGTGCCCACGTGTGCCCACATGTATCATCTGTGCATCTGATTGTGCATGCATGTGTGTGTCTCTCTGTGTGCTCATGTGTGCACATGTGTGCATGTGTGCCACTGTCTGTGCATGTGTGAGAAGCCTCGGCAGAATCTCTTGGGGCCCTCAGGGCCCGGCTCAAGTCAGATCCCAGGAGACACAGTTGAGTCTGCAGAGCCTGTGCACCGCCTGGCAGAGTGAGCGCGGACGAAGGGCAGTGTGTGTCCGGAGTCGGGCAGTGTGAGTCTGTGCTGGAGGAAAGTGGTGAGGCCCCCAGAGTGGGGTCACTGGGGTTAGGTGGCTGCTCCCACGTTAAGCTGCAGGTGCGGGCTTTGTCCTGTGGGCTGTGGGGGAGCCGCCGAGAGGCTTTGGGCAGCAAAGCAAGAAGAATGTGATTATGTTCTGCAGCCTGCCTGCCTCACATTTCTGCGGTTTCTCTCCAGGTCAGAGCCGGCCTCTCCAGCCTCTTCTGGCCACGTCAGGGCAGCAGTGCTGCGCTCACAGGAGGCGGGTGGTCCCTGGAGTCAGGGTGCCACACTCTGCTCCTTGCCACCCTGGGCCTCCAGTTCCGGCTAGTTGGGGCCCTGATGAATGAGAGCCACTAGTTAGAACCCTGAATTCCCAGAGTTCTGGACGTGGCTGGAAGCCAAGCCCGGAAGACACGATTCCCTGTCAAATTGCTGGGAGAAGCTGGCTGCCCCAGGGAAAACCAGAGGCCAGTCTTGAGATGCCGCCAACTGCCATCACTGACCCTGCCCGCCCACCAGCCACATGGGCGCCGCCCTGCCCAGGGCTGAAGTCTCCTCTCTGCTGGGTCGAGTCCTCCCCACTTTATGGCCCACGTCCCCCCATCATGGTGGGGGCAAAGACGTCTCTGCACAGACGAGGGCGTGGGGAGGGGGCCCTGCGGGAGGGACACTGGCTGCTGTCACGGCCCGGATGGCCCTGGGGCCCAGGCAGGGTCGCGGTGGACAGTGGTTCTTGACCTCACCTGCTCAGAACCATCCGAGAGCCCCCAGGTCTCCGCCATCCAGCCGAGCAGGGTCTGTGGAGGGAGCCCAGCCCCAGGTGACGTGATGACAGGGGCCGCCTGGACCTGCCTCCTCCTCTGGCTTCTCCTGGGCTCTGACGGCTGATGGAGGGGCTTCAGTTGCTGGTTTCTAGCAAGCCTCTGACGTCTAGGGAAGTTTCACACCTTTCCTGGTGCTTATTTCCAAAATGTGCTCAGAGTCGGACTCAGGAGATCCCTCCCCTTCACTCTGTCCCCCCAC
>SJYX01002577.1:456416-501491 GCA_006410675.1 Oreotragus oreotragus
ATACACATCTGGTCCCCCAGCCCCCGCCCAAGGGGTCCCTCAGCCCCCTGACCCACCCACACCCATGCCCCGCTGTCTTTGGCAGGTGGGCTCTCTGCGCCAGGCTGTGCCCTGTGGGTGGTCTTGTGTGGCCGCTCGAGGGCCCCCTCCCCCAGGCAGACCTGGGCCCCTGCGCCCCCGCCCCCGGGCCCTCAGGGCGCATGCTCCCTTGGAAGGGCCTTTGCTGCTCCCTGCAGCCCTGACCTGTGGCAGGGAGTTCTTGCTGCCGCTCAGCCCTGCGCACTGTGTTAGAGAAACCCAGAGGTGGTCCTGTTTCTATGGCGACACTGTCTGGGTGACGGGAGGGATCGGTGGCCGCCTTTCCCCGGGCAGCCGAGTGTCTCTGCTCCGTCTGGGCGGCCCTCGCTCCCCTTGTGCTCCCCCGGCACGGGCCCTCTGCAGCCGTCACCACAGTCACGCTGCCTCCTGGAGACCCGAGCCCCTCGCAGGGCGGAATAGGAAACAGGCCTCACGGAAGGCGGCTGCCAGGTTCACACGCTGGGTGCCTGAGACGATCAAGAAGAGTCGGGTGTGGAGCGCTCCACAGATGCTCTTTGTTCCTGCTTTTCCTTGTCGAGTGAGGCAAGCTTTCAGCTGAGCACAGGAGCATCTCAGTTCAGTGTGGGCAGCTCAGTTCTCCAGGAAAGCCTGTCAGTGTCTGCCCTGGACAGTGCCCATCACTTGCACACACACACACACACACACACACTCACACACTCTCTCACACACACACTCACACACTCACACACACACTCATACTGACTCACACACACATTCACTCATACACTCACACACTCATTCACACATACTCACTCTGACTCACACACACACACACTCACACACATGCACTCACATACACACTCACACACACTGACTCACACACACACTCACTCATACACTCCCACACTCCCACACACTCTGACACACACACACACGCACTCACACACATGCACTCACTCATACTCACACACACTCTCACACTCACACAGACACACACACTCACTCATACACTCACACACACACTGACACACACACTGACACACACACTCACAAACACTCACACATACACACTCTGACATGCACACACTCAGACACACATGCTCACATTGACTCTCACACACACACACACTCATGCACTCACACACACACTCAAACTCACACACACACACTCAAACTCTCACACACACACACTCACACATAAACATACACACACTCACACATACACTTTCACACACATTCACACACACATTCACACATACACACTCATATACACACAAACTCACACATACACATACACACTCACTCACACATACACTTCCACACACATTCACACACACATTTTTTCTCACACACACATTCACACACAATCACACACACACACACTCACATACACACAAACTCACTCACTAGTAGAGAACCACGGAGCCCCACGCCAGCCACACCTCCAGCAGGCAGGGTCCCAGAGCCGCCCTGAGCTCCAGGACAGGGAGTTGCCAGGCTCGTGGCTTCAGGGAGGCGAGAACTCTGCGCCTGCGTGCGGGTCTGGGCTGATTTCCTCGGGGTGCGGGGCACAGGTGAGGGCCCAGCCACTCCGCCCTGAGGGTCTGGGGGCGGGACGGCCAGAGGCAGGGGACCGCCGGGCTCCCTGTCTGAGAGGTGAGCTCCCTGTCTCTCGGGAGTTGGGTCAGAACCTCCGTGTCACAGCCGTGAGCGAGCTGGTGGCGTCGAGGCCTCACACGGCCAAGGGCCCCAAGGTCTAAGGTCCTGTGGCCAGCCCCCCAAAACTAGGGCCCCCTCTTGGTTTCCAGTCACATCACTCATGGTCCCAGTGCATTTCCCCAAGACAGTGTCAAGGAAGTGTGTGTTTAAGAGGGAGTTAAGCGTCTTGGAGAAACGGCTCATCCCAGGACTGAGGCAGGAAATACACCAGGTGCGCCAGGAAGCTAGGAAGCTCACAAACAGAAATAAATGCAGGGCCCGACAATGATTTGGGTGAGACCAAGGAGCTCAGGAGCCGGCTGGAGGAACTTCCCACCAGAACCAAGTCCTGTGGGATCATAACCCAGAGGATGAAATGCAGCCCCGAAGAGCTCAGGTCAGCTCAGTCACTCAGCCGTGTCCGACTCTTTGCGACCCCAGGGACTGCAGTACAATCAGGCCTCCCTGTCCATCACCAACTCCCGGAGTCCACCCAAAGTCATGTCTGCTGGGTTGGTGACGCCATCCAACCATCTCATCCTCTGTCGTCCTCTTCTCCTCCCACGTTCAATCCTTCCCAGCATCACGGTCTTTTCCAATGAGTCAGCTCTTTGCATCAGGTGGTCAAAGTATTGGAATTTCATTTTTAACATCAGTCCTTCCAGTGAACACCCAGGACTGATCTCCTTTAGGATGGATGAGCTCATAGGGATACAAATAAATTTACTGAATATATACGTAAATGAATGAGACTAGGCAAATCTCTCGTGTGGAGGAATCCCAGTTCATGTAGATATTCTGCCCCAAAGAGCGTGGAACGTCATCCCAGCTCCTGAAGAGTGAGCTGTGCTCCGGCTTCCTTCCATAAGGGACAGGGCGGGGAGGGAGCAAGGCGACCACATCACCACAGGGAGGCCCGACAAGGCCGCAGTGATGAGGCAGGCTGGCACTGTACCGTGGACACAGGGCGACTGAAACGTTCCTTCACCCAGGGGCCCTGAACACCCGAGCGGGACAGGAGAGGGACACGACAGAAAGGTGGGACCCGGGCCCCACGGGCATCTCAGAACAGGTCCAGAAGGCAAGAGTGTTGTCCTTTCATTGGTCTGGCTCTCAGCACTGGCACCTTCCTGGAAATCGGGCCACGTTTGGGGGCCCAGAGGCCCGTGGTAGCCCCATCGGCACCCCCACTGTCTTCCTGTCCACACTGTCTGCGTCCTCCCCCTCCACCCAGAGCTGAGAACACCGAGGAAGCCCCCTGCAGCCCCGGGTCTATAAACCCAGGACCCCTCCACCACCCGGAGGCTGTGAGCCCGCCCCCAGGACAGCAGACACAGCCTCCGACGAGCCGCATTTCCATGGAGACACTGGCCGGAAGGAGGGCAAGGACCATCCACACGAATGTCCAGTCCTGCTTGTCTCCCTTTCTTTGCCAAGGAAAGCTGGACGAGTTGGTCCTCCTTCTG
The DNA here is from genome assembly GCA_006410675.1 of Oreotragus oreotragus. Taxonomy (NCBI): domain Eukaryota; kingdom Metazoa; phylum Chordata; class Mammalia; order Artiodactyla; family Bovidae; genus Oreotragus; species Oreotragus oreotragus. The sequence continues at coordinate 459,620 of SJYX01002577.1, forward strand.
CGTCTTCCTGGCCGGCTGATCACGCTGGGTGGACTCCTCCAAGGTTGTCCCCGGGGCCCTGACCTGCTCCCTGGTCCCAGGCCCATGTTCCCAGTGGCAGTGTCTCCAAAGTGGAGCTGACCTCCATTCCTTCTAAACGGGCACTCCTGACTCTTTCACTTCAGTTCACAGAGGAGGGCCATCAGCTTAATTCTCTGACCATAAATTGAGCATTTCCTGTGTGCTGGTTTTTTTTTTTCTTTCCCCATATGGTTAAGAAACTAGAGATAAGCTGGGAAGACAGGAACTAACTCTGATTGCCTACCTGCCATGGGATGGACTTGTTAACACCTTGAAGAGTTAGCCATCATCAAACCCTGAGAGACACCTTTTTATTCCCCTTCAGAGGAGACACTGAGGCTCAGCAAGTGAGATCAACCCCTCTGGTCCTCACCGTTAGGACCTGGCCTGAGCCGAAGCCCAGGGTTGCGCAGGTTCTAAGAGGATCCTACCGTCCTCTATACTGGTCCTCACCTAAGGCTTTTCGTGCAGTGGGAATATGAGATCAGGAGCAAGCCAGCATAGCTGGGTTTGAAAAAAGTCCTTTAAAAAAAGTTCACGCTGAAATGTTTCATTTTCTCCAATGAGAACAGATTTAGGAGAGCAAAGACAAAAGCAGGGGCAGCCACTCTCTGAGACAGGAACGGGGCTAGCAGGCCAGGGGCTGTTGTGCTGGGAAGTGTCTTTCCTTTATTAATTCAAGCTTGTAGTAAGATATTCATTGAACTCTTATACACCAGACATTGTCTTACTAGCTGCGGCCGAGACTCACAGCTTGCCTTCTAGTGGACAGACATAAAACGCGCTGTGATGCTAGGAAGTATTTGAGTAGAATTCTGCCAAGTTCCGGAAGGAAGTATGCATCCTGCCCTCTACGGGAAGAGAGCAAAGATTCATCCAGCCAGGGGCGGCCGTGGGAGCCTCCCTGAGGAAGCGACGGTCCATCCCCGTCCGCAGGTGGGACGCCAGTTTGCCCTGTGAGGCGGGACGGGACTCAGGGGCGTAGGAGAGGTGATCCCGGCTCGCACCGCAGTGGCTCTCAGGAGGCAGGAGAGACAGAGCGAAGGCGGGTGAAGGGCGGCAGGGTAGGGGGCAGGCGCTGAGCACAGTGTGCAGGCTGATGGTGGGCGCGCCCCCAGCCCCGGCCTTCCCTGCAGGCACGACCTGCTCGCTCTCTGTCTGCCCGACCTCTCCCCTCCAGGGCTGGGATCTGCCCCATCCCCAGCCCTGCATCTGAGCTGGCCTTGCTTGACCAAGAGAATGTGGTGAAAGTGACCGCGATTCAAGAAGCTGCAGTCGTGTCTCCAGTCTTAATCCCGCCACTGTCCAGGGAACGAGCTGAGGCAGAGGTCCAGCCACACAAGCCAACGGCATCCTAGAGCAGCCAGCCCCCAGCTGACGCGCCAACAGGCACAGATTCGTGTGTGGGCCCAGCTGAGGTCAGCCCAGCCCGGCCCTCATTAGACCTGCCCAGCTGACTCAAGAAACGACAGGAGGTTGCTNTAGATCTAAGTATCTAAGTATTTGGTAAATATTCATTGAATGAACAAATAGCCGAATGACTACATAATCATTTGCTGAGTACCTACTGTGTGACAAAATCAGGTCTGCCAATTTCTCCTTGCTCGTGAATCCCATCACCAAAGTTTGAAGGCAGAGGAGTCTGCAGGGCCATGTGCAGGACAGGGAACGTCCAGCCCTAGCGATGCCAGGGGGCCGCCTGGACGTTCCTGCGGGAGGTGAGCTCAGGGCTCCTCCCCTCCTCCCTTCATTTTGCAGAAGAGTTGAGAGGCCTGGAAGTGTCTCATCTTAGCGCCCATCTCGTGCCAGGAACTCTGTTAGATGTTTGTAAAGATCAGGGCTTGCTGTTAAGAAGTGCAGGGATCCTCTTCAACAGAGGGAGGGCTTGGAATAACCCTCCCGTGGGGCCTCATCCAGCTTCGGGACCAGAACATCTTCATCACCCTGTCCTGTGGCTCCCTGCTCTTTCCCCAGGCACCTCCACGTTCCCACCCCAGAATGTTGGCCTCTGTGCCGATCAGCTTTAAAATACCAGATGCTGGCACTCCTGGACTCCCGGTGCGGCTGGAGGGAGACCCGCACTGAATGGTTAATCACTCCTCTCGCAGCTCCTGCTGAGCCCTGCCCAGGTCAAGGTCAGCTCTGAGGCTGGCTGGGCTCTTTAATAATCACTACCTTTACCGCCCACTCCCAGGGTTCAAAAGGAGGCTCAGTGTTCGCCCCATTAATATTAATTCTTATGCTGTGGGGGCTTGTTCTGGTGACACATCTTCTTGTTTAATATTCATGGCTGGAGCCAGCGGTGCCCCGCAGAGTCACTGTTGCTGGGAAAATTGGAGCAGATCACCATTAGCTGCTCCTGACAATTGTGCCTGTTTTGTCTCCCCGCCCTTCGAGAGGCAGCCTCCCTGTCAGGGATGACAGGCCTGGGTCCCTCGGGGTCCTTGGGTTCCCTCCGCTGTGCGGAGGCCACAGTGTCACGCACTGCTCAGAAGTGGGCGCAGGCATCGGAAACCCCCAGGATCCAGGCTCTGCCACATCGTAGCGCCCTCTTTTTTGCTGCCATTGCAAACGGTGGGCTGCTCGGGTGGGAGGAATGAGGAATGATGCTGAGAGCCGTGAGGGGGTTGGGTGCAGGGTCAGAGTCGTGTGTGAGCGGGGGAGGGGTGGAGAAGCACCCGGAACACGGGCACCTACTCGTAAAATCGAAACGGGGCACCTACGTCCTGGGGCAGCTGGCTCTGTTGTGTAGCACTCAGATCCCCACAAAGACCCTCAAGGTCAGTCTGCTTGTCAACCAACCGTCAGGATTTGGCCGACCGCTCACGGGATTTCCAGGTCTGCCTGGCAAGGGAGCACCGATGTCCCTGTCTGCAGAACCAGGCGCAGCTGCCAACACAAAGCAACGCAGCCCAGCAGCCCGCAGACCCTCTGGCACGCCTTCATTCTGTTCTGGGTCTTAAATGAGACCAAACCAGACTCTACTGCCTGCCCCATGGACCTGAATTAATACCAAAGGTTTGCAGGAAAGACCTGGGACAGATTCCTTCCAGCACAGACTCCTGCCTGGGGATAAACCGAGAGCTTTGGTGCCAAGAGTCTCTCGGTCTGGAGACCTAGCCCCCGGGTTAGTGGCCCTAACCCCGGCCACAGCCACCCCTGGCTTTGGTCTGGATCTTCTCTAATGGGTCACACTCGCTCAGTCCCTACAAAAGTTCCCTCATCTGATGCTAATTTGGAGGGACCTGTGGGCCACCGGCAGCCTGAGTCCTGGAGGGTGGCAGGTCCCGGCGCCCAGGCTGAGCATGTCTGTCCCTCTGTCTGTCTCTCTGTCTCTCTCATGCTCTCTGTTTCTCATGTGTCTCTCTGTCCATCTGTCTCATTCTCTCTCCCATTATCGCTGCACAAATGTGAGCCCAGAGCAGTGTGACGGCTCTGTAATCGCCAGAGAGTTCCCTCCCTCCCTACTTTTCCCGCTGCGCCCGGTGTTGATGTCCCCGCAGGCGGGTAATGACCTCCCATGGCCACCGGCAAAGTCAGGTGTGATGTCTCAGCTCATTCTTGACTTTGTGGCTCAAAGTCTGTTTTCTCCAGGTTTCTTAGTGACTCCCCTGGACACTTTTCTCATTAAGCTTCTGGCGCTAATTATTGCCCATTGTGGCAGAATTTTGTCTTGATTTGATGTCTGCTAACTGGGGACCTGCTGTTTTTTCTGTTTTATTTCTAAAATGGGCTATAAATAGGGGGGATAAAGGGTCCCGTATGTTTTGAGGCCCCGGGACTCCAAACACCCTTGCGCTGTAGAGCCCGTCTGTCCTGGTCCCTGCTCTGAGCTCCCTCCGCACCCTCTCTCTGCAGGGCCTGCTGTCCCCTGGGTGCTGGGAGGGTACACATCTCTAGACCTTCCCTGCCATCTTCAGTTGTTGGCCTAGAATTAAAAAAAAAGCCCAGTGATGAGAAATGTCCTGGTTCCCCAAATTTCAGCAGTGACTTGGTCTCTCCAGCCAGTAGATTCCCTGAGCCCATCTCCCAAGTCAGATCAGGCTACCTCCTGGCAGCCTCCTCCTGGCAGATACTCAGCATTCAGTCTACAACTGTCCCCTTAGCCCCACCTCCCCCCACCCCAACTCAGNCCCCAAATTTCAGCAGTGACTTGGTCTCTCCAGCCAGTAGATTCCCTGAGCCCATCTCCCAAGTCAGATCAGGCTACCTCCTGGCAGCCTCCTCCTGGCAGATACTCAGCATTCAGTCTACAACTGTCCCCTTAGCCCCACCTCCCCCCACCCCAACTCAGGGCCCCACCAGTGGACTTGCTCTCTGATTATTGTAAATCACAATGACAATCAGTTCTTCAAGACTAATTATGTTCTAGGCATTTTTCAAAATGATAGCATAGCAAGGAATTATTTTCCCAGCTATACAGAGGAGGGTCTCTTTTTCACAAATATACAATTTACCATCTTAAGCATTTCTAAGTGTACAGCTCAGTAATATAAAGGCACTGTCGTGTAACTAATCTCCAGAACTTTTTCATCTTGCAAAACTGAAGCTCGGTCCCCATTAGGCAGCACTGGGCTCCGCCCACCACAGGGCTGACATCAGCTATTGGACACCCCAACTTTGCAGCCAGCCATGCCAGGACCTGGTCCTGCGCATCAGCTCATCAATTAATTCAGCAAAAATGTAGGATACAAAATTAATACACAGAAATCTGTTGCCTTTCTATACACTAACAATGAGCTATCAGATAGAGAGATTAAAGAAACAACCCCATTTACAATTGTATCAAAAGGAATACAGTGCCTAAGAATAAACGNCTGCGCATCAGCTCATCAATTAATTCAGCAAAAATGTAGGATACAAAATTAATACACAGAAATCTGTTGCCTTTCTATACACTAACAATGAGCTATCAGATAGAGAGATTAAAGAAACAACCCCATTTACAATTGTATCAAAAGGAATACAGTGCCTAAGAATAAACGTACCCAAGGAGATAAAAATCCTTGCAGTCAGAAAACTATACAACAGTGATGAAAGGAGCTGAAGATGGCACAAACGGGTGAAAAGACAAACCAGCTCATGGGCTGGAAGAATGAGTGTGGTGAAACTGTTCATACGTCCGAGACAATCTACAGAGTCATTGCAGTGCCCGTTAGAATATCAATGACAAGCTTCACAGAACCAGGGCAAGTTCCAGTTCTCGTTTCAAACATACAAAAGACCCCAGATGGCCAAAGAATTCTTGATAAAGAGCAAAACGGAGGTACCACAGATTTGAAATGATATTGTAAAACTACAGTAGTTAAAACTTCACGGCACTGGCATGTCACAAACAGACCCACAGACCAATGGAACAGGGTAGAAAGCCCAGAAATAAACCCACAGCTTTAAGAGCTTATCAAGCTATGATGAAGGAGTAAAGACTACACAATGAAGAGAAAACAGTTTCTTCAGTAAATAATGTTGGTAAAACTGGACAGCTCCTTGGAGAAGAATTAAACTGGACCACTTTCTCATACCATACACAAAAATAAACTCAAAATGGACCAACAATTTCTGAAACCATAAACATTCTAGAAGAAAGTGTAGGCAGTCTTATCTTTGGCATCAGTCTTTTCAGTATTTGGGGGCTATATCTCCTCAGGCAAGGGAGACAAAAACAAATATAAACAGACAGGGCCACACCAAGGTAAAGGCCTTTTGCACAGCGAGGGAAAGTGTGACTCAGCAGAGTGAAAGAGCAGCCTGCTGAGCGGGAGCGGGTCTCTGCAAACAGTCGAATACGGGTAATAGTCAAAATATGCAAAGAGACACCACTCAACATCAGAGAGACGAACAACGCCGTCAAAGAGTGCGCAGAAGACCTGAATTGACTTTTTTTCTTAAGAAGACACACAGATGGCAAATAGGCACATGAAAAGGCACTCAGCATCACCAGCTGTCAAGGAGATGCAGATCCAAGGAGACACCATCGTATATCCGTCAGAACGACCATCTCCAAAGAGACACCAAACAGGGAGCCTTGGTGAGGGTGCGGAGAAGAGGGACCGCTTGCACAGTTGTCGTGAGTATCGCCACTGTGGTGCACAGTCGTCGTGAGTATCGCCACTGTGGCGCAGTCACTGTGGAGACAGCATGGAAGCGCCCCAGAAACTTAAAAATAGAACTTTCTACGATCCAGAAGCCCCCTTCTGGGTATTTATCCAAAGAAGAGAAAAACACTGATTAGAAAGGACGCATGCCTCCCGATATTCATCACAGTGTGACCTACAACAGCCAAGGATATAAAGCAATGTGTGTCCATCCAGATGACTGGAAAATACACTGTGTGTGCATGTGTGTGCGTGCGTGTGTGTGGTGTGTGCATGTGTGTGTGTGTGCACGTGCACATAGTCCTGCCCAGCTCTTTGCAGCCCCATGGACTGTAGCTCACCAGGCTCCTCTGTCCATGGGATTGTCCAGGCAAGAATACTGGAGTGGGTTGCTCTTTTCTCCTTTGGGTGATCTTCCTGACCCAGGGATCGAAAACACATCTCCTGTGTCTCGGACATTGGCAGGCAGATTCTCTACCACTAACCTATCTGGAAAGTCATATATATATGCATACACACAATGGAATGTTACTCAGCAATAAAACTTTGAAATCTTGCCATTTGTGACAAATGGATGGACCTAGAAAATATTATTGGGTAAGGAAATACAACCCACTCCAGTATTCTTGCCTAGGAAATCCCACAGACAGAGTCTAAAGCTGGTGGGCTACAGTCCATGGGGTTGCAAAGAGCTGGACATGATGTAGCAACTGAGCACAGCAGATATTACGGGCTTCCCAGGCAGCTCAGTTGGTAAATAATCCTCCTGCAATGCAGGAGACCCTGATTTGAGTCTTGTCTGACCCCCTGATTTGAGTCTTCTCCTGGGTTGAGAAGATCCTCTGCAGAAGGGATAGATGGCCCACTTTAGTATTCTTGGGCTTCCCTGGTGGCTCAGATGGTAAAGCATCTGCCTGCAGTGCAGGAGACTTGAGTTCGGTCCCTGGGTTGGGAAGATCCCCTGGAGAAGGGATAGGCTACCCACTCCAGTATTCTTGCCTGGAGAATTCCATGGATAGAGGAGTCTGGCAGGCTACAGTCCATGGGGTCACAGAGTTGGACATGACTGAGTGACTTTCACTTTCAGAAGATATTATAAGTGAAATAAGTCAGCCAGAGAAAGACAAATACCGTATGTTTTCACTTATATGTGGAATCTAAGAAATGAAAGAAATGGACAAGCATAATTAAACAAAGACGAAGCTACAGGTACAGAGAAGAAACAGGTGGTGGCTGGAGGGGAGAGGGGAGAGAGTGCATGAAGTAGGGGATGGGGCTGAGAAGGCACAGACTTTCAGTTACAGAAGAGGCGAGCGACAGGCACGAGGCGCACAGTATGGGGAGCAGAGTCATGCCTGGAAGAAGGTAGCTGGCGGGTGCAGACCTCCAGCTATAGGACAAATAAGTACCAGGGATACGATGCACAGTGCGGTAAATAAATCAGCACTGCTGTACGCCGTATGTGATGGAGAAGGGAGTGGCAACCCCCGCAGTACTCTTGCCTGGGGAGTCTCTGTGGACAGAGGAGCCTGCTGAGCTACAGTCCAGGGGGTCGCAAGGGTCAGACAAGACTCAGTGGCTAAACCACCACTGCCGTCCTTGACAGAGCTCATCCTGAGAGTGCTCATCACAGGGCAACGGAGACACACAAATGCACACATGTCGCTGCTTCTTTAAGTTGTGTCTGTGAGAGGATGGACGTTCACGCAACATGAAAGTGAAAAGTGAAAATGAAAGTCACTCGTTCGTGTCCGACTCTTTGCCACCCCATAGACTATACAGTCATGGAATTCTCCAAGCCAGAATCCTGAAGTGGGTAGCCTTTCCCTTCTCCAGGGGATCTTCCCAACCCAGGGATCGCACCCAAGTCCCCCTCATTGCGGGAGGATTCCATACCAGCTGAGCCACCAGGGAAGCCCCACACTCAACGTGGTGGTCTTTATCTCATGAGGCTTGTACGTTCAATCGTCAAGCGGCACACTTTAGACTTCAATAGGGCTGTATGTCAATTACAGCTCAATAAAACCAGAAAAAAAGATAAAGCTGAGGGCTTATGACTTCCCACAGAACCAGCCTGCCCTTCTGTATGATTCTAAAGTCACTGTGAGAGTTTTAACTTATTTTAAGCTGTGCCTCCAGGAGGATGGACTTCCAAAGACTAGGGACTTGCTTCTTTGCTGGGGTGGGTATTGCAGACCAGCCAGCAGTGAAGACTCTACCATACGCATTTCTGAAGCCCTGGACAGGCCGGCTGCAGTCACAGCTGACCTCTGACCCCAGCCTTGCACGCCCTGGGGCCCTTGTCTCCCCGCTGGGCTTGCCCCATGACTGCAGAGGCCTTGGAGGAGGTGGACGAGGAGGCAGGACCTGGCCGAGTCGCAGCGGGTGGTTTTCAGGGTCCGGGTGGACCGTGAAGCGCTGTCCTGGCATGCGCAGTCCGGAGTTGCTCCAGGGGGGCTGTGGAGGAGGGTGGAGCAGCATGGCGGGCTGCAGTCCATGGCCTTGCAAGAGTCGGAAATGACTTAGTGACTCAGCCAAACGCCCTCAATAAACGGACTCTGGCAATTAGCTTCTTGCTGTCACTGTGATGAAGGGACGGGGCTGGCTGCCTCGTCGCGTGTGCCGTGCCGGGCATGCTGTGTGCACACCCGACGGACCTTGCCGCTTACTCTCAGGCAACGACACAGAGCGGCATAAGCTGGTGACGCGCTTTGTAACCTCGAATCAGCAGACTTCACACGACATCGTGATAATGCCTCTGTGTTTCACAGAGGGAGCGGCTGCTGAAATCCAGGTTAACTGCGCCCGCATTTAATAGGACCATGGTGTGTGTGTGTGGCGGATGGTCAGGGAGACACTGTGGAGTCAGCTCACCCCCTCCCCTGGTGCTGAGGTGACAGAGTTTCATCCACTCCCTGAGCGGCGGTTTTGGTTGCATTTATGTGTATGATTATAAAACGCACTTGGGCTTTCTCAAGTGGAGCAGTGATAAAGAATCTGCCTGCCAATGCAGGAAGTATGGGAGACGTGGGTTTCATCCTGGGTTGGGAAGATCCCCCGGAGGAGGGCATGGCAAGCCACTCCAGTATTCTTGCTGCAGAATCCCATGGGCAGAGAGGCTGGTGGGCTACAGTCTGTGGGCTTGCAAAGAGTCAGGCATGACTGAGAGACTGAACACGCAAGCATACATACAACCCTTACTTGGCAAGGCAATTTATGCCTCACGAAGTGTATTCCCGGAGGCTCCCTCGTCCGATTCTCCAGTAAACGTAGGCATTAGAACACAGAGGAATACTGCCTGTGTCCTCCAGGAATAAGGAAACCGAGGCCCAGAGAGATCAAGCCGACTGCAGTCATGAAGCTGTCATCTGGTAGAACCAGGACTCACGCCCAGGTCTTTGGACTTTGGATGCGGGCTCTTTGCAGGACCAAGAGATGTGCGGGGGACACACGAGAAGGACGGAAGCTGCCCTCCGTCTGCCCCAGACCGCAAGGGCACCACCTGCTCCCGGCCCGAGCTGCCCTCTGGAGCGTGCGCTGCTTTGACCTCTGTAACGACGTCCACGTCGGGCACCCCATCCCCAGCGTCTTCAGAGATGGGCGGGAGTCCCGGTGCACCACCTTGCTGTCCCAGGGCGTAGCCGGAAGGCCATGGTGCGAGTCTGCCGAGCCCAGGGCATGTCCTGCAGCCTCGACACGCGTCCTCTGAGGGCACGTGAAGGAGACACGCTCCCTTCTTTGGCCTCTGACCCACTAAGTGCCACTCCGTGAAACACAGGCTGAATAATCACACCACGAAGCCTGCTCTCTTCTTGAGGAAGTTGTTCAACTTCTCCAAGCCCCTCTTTCCCCATCTTGAAGCAAGGCAGTAACACCCAGTCCTAGAGCTGTTGTGAGATGAATGGCAAAGTCCATCTGTAAAGCGACCTGGGACTGTGCCCATCAGCGGTCACCTAGCTTGTCCTCTGGGCAGCGTGCATTCTCATGCTTGTTCTCTCTGGGAAAGGAAAGACTCCATGGTCAAAGGTCCATGTGCTGGCCGATCTCTGCCATCCCTGCTCCGGGGGTCCTTCCGGGGTGGTGACGCTGGTCTGTCTTTGCTGTGGAGGGGGACAGGAGAGCACGCTGGGGGGGGGGCGTCTGCACATGGACGCGCCCATCATGTGACCACGTCAGCTTCTTGGATGACCTCGGACTCCGTGCTTTTCACTAACTGCATCTTTGCTCTCTCTTCCCGATCGTTAATAGAAGGGCAAACCCAACCCGAGTTTCTGTCAATGCGTCCGCCTCCGAGCCCCTTCACAACCGTGCCCTGAAATTGCTGTTGCTTTGATGCTAAGGCTGGTTCTCAAGTCATTACACCGCATTTATTTCAGACACAATTATAATCAGCTTCATGGAAACTCTGAAAGGTTAAATAACTGACACTTCATTAGAGTCTAAATATGCTTTATTTATGGTGATTTATCCCATTCCCAAGGGAATGTGTCATTTGTCCAGTGTCATGGAGTGATGAGATGCTGTAACTAACCGAATTTTGCAGATAACTGAAGTTTACCAATTTGAGCAGGAAGTTAAGTGCGTGCACACGCACTCACCATTTTGAGTTTTTTTTTTTTTTATTTATGTATTTATTTATTTTTTTACACGAACTCCCAAACATGAACCCCCCTCCCACCTGGGCTTCCCTGATAGTTCAGTTGGTAAAGAATCCGCCTGCAATGCAGGAGACCCTGGTTCAGTTCCTGGGTTGGGAAGATCCTCTGGAAAATGAAAAGAGACCTGAAATGATCCCACATTTTCTCGTGCACAGAATGCGAGAAATGTGATTTAGTCATTCATCGGTGATATCATAAATATCGATTATTCCATGCTCTAAAACAGCAGCGCTCTCGTTAGCAGATATGGAACTCCGCCTGGCTGCTGTCCGCACGCGGAATGGCCTTGACATTTCAGAAAGTTTTAGTCTTCAGTGGGATCCATCTCTCTTCTCTCATGACAGGCTGTGGATAGTTTTTTGGGGAGGTGGGTTTTTTGGGGGTGATTTCTTTTCTTTTAAAATATAAGTAACATTTGCACATTTCTTTAGTGGAAATGCTTATTTTAAATTAAATAAGTGCCGATGGAGGCAGAGGTAACATGCTCTGGGAAAAGAGAGGAAATGCTTGGTGGTTCAGGAGAGAGGCTCTGGGGAGAAGCGCAGGGCAGGAGGGGGTTCAGTAAAGAAGCCCTTCAGACCTCCCCGGTTCTCCAGTGGTTAAGGCTTCACCTTATGCGACCCCTGGCCAAGGAGTTAAGATCCTACTAGACTTGTGGTCAAAAAGCCAAAACATAAAGCAGAAGCAATATTGTAACAAATTCAATAAAGACTTTAAAATGGGTCCACATCCAACAAGAGGAAGACGCAGAGGAAGCCCTGCCTCAGAGGATGGCAGCAATGTCGAGAGACGCGAAACCTCGGGCTGAGCTCCAGAGGGAGCAGTGCGATTAAGGGCAGGATCCCGGTCCGGCTTTCAGAGCCTTGGTGATGAGCCGCCATCCTGGCTCCCCGCTTAGGCTCTGACCCTGGAAATGCCACCAGGAATTTTGGATCAACAGGTAACATCCTTTATTATTTTCTTAAACTTGAAATAACTGAAAACAAACTTTTGTTGAGTGTCTTCACACAAGCCTGATGATCAGAGGTAAGCTGCTGATGCTGAGTGTGATCTGCAGGAGCCAGGCTTCCGCGGCGGGGTGGCGTCCATGAGGCGGGCGGCCTGTTGCTCACGCTCCCCGTGCCTTGCCCCTGCAGGTCAGTGGAGGGTGGGGGTGTGCTTTCTACGATCACTCAGGGTCCCAGGCCAAGGGAAAGTCAGCGTTTGTAGCTGCCCCCTTCTAAGAAGAGCATGCCACTTATTTTCCCAATAGGGCTCACCTATCGTTCAACAACTCACTCCACGATTGTGGCTTCCAACAGCAGTTTAGGTTTCTCACGGTCTCTCCTGGGCAGGATGGTGGGGGTCCACACGTTGGGGATGCCGTGAGCTGGGGCGGAGCTCACGCGGGCCTCCCTCTGGCCAGTGTGCGGCGGTGGTTGTGTGTGTGGAGTGGTGACCCATTTCCCCTCCGCCTGTCTGTCTCCCTCGGGCGTGGGTGGCTTTGCGGCTTGGTGACCCAGCTCGGCATGAACGGGAGTGGAGGTCCTAGCGTGCAGACCCCCCATGGCGCTCCTTCTGCCGTGTCTGGTAGGTCAGGCCCGGTAACACACCCAGAGCAGGTTCAAGGAGTGGGAAACAGACCCGCCTCAGGGACAGAAGCCTCAGCGTGTGTGGGTGGGCACTGGGCTGGGCCTCCAGTGTGAACCCCGATGCTTCAGGGTCCCCAAAACCTTGCGACACATCCCTGAGGTCATCGCAGCGGTGGAACAGGGGCTTTGTTGCTGCTGAGCTTCCTGTGTCTCTGACCAGAAGCGGCCAGGACAGGACTTGGGTCTCCATGGAGATGCGGAGGCTTCATAAGCAGCCTCTGTTTGGTCCCACCCACACTGAGGTCGTGGGTCCACGTGGTTTTGCCCATTAACTTTTGGGCGGGACTGACAAATTCCTTCAGGTAAAATCAGCTTTATGTGTGTGCTCTGCATGGCACCCAACCCAACCCTCTGCACGTGGACTCCACGACACTCAGTTTAACTTGTTACTCCTAGAGCATGTTTGGTTGGCGTCATGGCATTCAGAGCACTGGATGTGAACTGGAGTTTTGGATCAACCAGCTACTAATCATGCATTATTGGGCAATCACTCAGCTTCAATCATCTTACTTAGAAAGACGTATATAAACAATAAGATCTTACAGTCTAGCCCAGGAACTATATTCAATATTCCATGATAAACCACAACAGGAAGGAATATGAGGAGTGTGAAGATGGGGAAACAGTGTCAGACTTTATTTTTTGGGGCTCCAAAATCACTGCAGATGGTGACTGCAGCCATGAAATTAAAAGACGCTTCCTCCTTGGAAGGAAAGTTATGACCAACCTAGATAGCATATTCAAAAGCAGAGACATTACTTTGCCAATGATGGTCCGTCTAGTCAAGGCTTTGGTTTTTCCAGTGGTCATGTATGGATGTGAGAGTTGGACTATAAGAAAGCTGAACACCGAGGAATTGATGCTTCTGAACTGTGGTGTTGGAGAAGACTCTTGAGAGTCCCTTGGGCTGCAAGGAGATCCAACCAGTCCATCCTAAAGGAGATCAGTCCTGGGTGTTCATTGGAAGGACTGATGCTGAAGCTGAAACTCCAGTACTCTGACCACCTGATGGGAAGAGCTGCCTCATTTGAAAAGACCCTCTTGCTGGGAAAGATTGAGGGCAGGAGGAGAAGGGGATGACAGAGGATGAGATGGTTGAATGGCATCACCGACTCAATGGACAAGAGTTTGAGTGAACTCCAGGAGATAGTGATGGAAAGGGAGGCCTGGAGTGCTGCGGTTCATGGGGTTGCAAAGAGTCGGACACGACTGAGCGACTGAACTGAACTGAACTGATGAAGAATGAATGTATGTGTATAACTGAACCAGTTTGTTGTAGAGCAGCAATTAAAACATTATAAATGGACTACTTCAACAAAAAATCAATTTAAAAATATACATACCATCCTTCTTTTTTTTTTTACTACAAAATAGGCAAAAATTTTTATTCCACTAGAATATGTAAGATTTCCAATTTGTATACATTCTCTAACTTTTTTTTTTTTAGAGCTTCCATTTTACTTTATTTTACTTTACAGTACTCTATTGGTTTTGGCATACATTGACATGAATCTGCCACAGGTGTACACGAACTCCCAAACATGAAACCCCCTCCCACCTCCCACCCCACATCATCCCTCCAGATCATCCCCATACACCAGCCCCAAGCATCCTGCATCCTGCATCGAACATAGACTGGAACCGATTATACAGAGTGAAGTAAGCCAGAAAGAAAAACACCAATAGAGTATACTAACACATATATATGGAATTTAGAAAGATGGTAATGAGGACCCTGTATGCAAGACCATCCTTATTTCTTAAACTTTTTTGGTGTGTGTGTGAAATAGGATACACTTCATGACAGTTGTTTGCAAACTTTAGAGTCCTGCGTGCATGTTCTTTTTTTTTTTTTTTTTTTGCATGTTCTTTTCATTATTTGATCAAAGGGAAATCCAGTCTCTTAACCCTCGAAACGGTCAGCGTTGAGACTGCAGGTCCCTTGAACAGACCCGGGTGGTCGGATGGAGTGAAGTCTTTCAGGAATGGTGTCCATTGCAAAGACTCTGTCTGTTGTTCAGAGGGGCTCAGGGCCTCTGGGGGCTTGACTGGAGGGGGAGCCAGCTGTGGAGGATGGATGTTGGTGGGTAGGCGTGGGTGGGGGCTCCAGGGAGCCAACCCATGTGAGGCCATGGGTACAGACAGGCGTGGGCCCAGACGCGGTGAGGAGGGAGCACTCGGGGCGGGTTTCAGGGGTCCACACTCTGGGGTGGACATGGGGCCTGATGCCCTGGACTTCCTGAGCAGCTGGACATGGGGCATGTGGAGGAGGGGGCTCCAGTAGGGGACGCTCTGGGCCCGAAGTGTTTGTGGTGCTGCTGAGGGGACGCCCCAGAACCTGGCCAGGACAGGGGGCTGACCCCTGCCTGACCCTGCTGGCCATCCATGGGGGGCCCCACCGTCCTGGGGGAGCCGAGCTGGGAGTGAGGGGCCCCCCAGCGCGCACCCCTCCTCTAGGAGGCGAGGTGAGCTCTGTGAGAGCTCACAGGGACGGCAAGAGGGTGGTAGAGACGGCGGATCGTGCCGTTTACAGGAACCAGGCGGCAGCTTTTGTCGGCATGGAGACCGGCTTAGGACGGCAGCCAGGAGCCCGTGAAGGGGGCACTTTGAAGGCACTGGGGCGCAATAGCTATGCGGCCCGTTTTGTCACGCATGCAATCTTCTGTGTGTGTGTGTGTCCCAGGGAGAATACAGAGGTCACTCAGCGGCGCGGGCCTCTCAGCCGGGAGAAGGTCTTGGTGTCCCAACCTCCCTATGGCCGCCTGCGCCCCGTGTCTGTGCTGGGGTTCACTTGGGGAATTCCTCTGTGAAGACCAGCGGCTCTTTCTGGCCTTTATGGACACACATTCCCTTCTTTCTGTCTCCCCCAGGAAGCAGGTGGCGTGTGCTGGGAGGGAAGTCTCCGCATCCGCCCTGGAACAGGGTCACCTTCAGCCCTTCCCCTGTGATCCCTCCAGGAACTGAAATCACAGGATGGGAATCTTTCCCCTGCTGGCCTCCCCGTGCTCTCAGATTCTTCATAAACACCCCAGGCTGGGAAAGGAGATCCCCGGCAAGCCCCAGTCTCTTATCTCTGCTCCTGGCCTGAAACGGCGGTGCTGTGAGCAGTGCCCTGGAACGGAGTCACAGAGGCCTCCAGACGCGAGCGGGCCTCTGTGTGCAGGCTGGCCTGCCCTGCCCGGGAGCTGGGCTCAGGGGGCGCCCAGGGCGTCCCCGAGCAGGCCCGGGGTGCAGGGGTGGCTGTGAGGAGGCGCAGAGATGGATGGGGGCCGGAGCTTCTGGGCTCTGCTGAGTGGGGGAGGGCGGAGGCTCACGGCCTTGCCCCGTCTCCTGGTCTCTGCTCCTCTGCTGACACCCAGTGACCCCTTTGTTGCCCCCGGGAGGCCTGGATGTCCTCGGAGGGCTGGGAATGGTCCCTCAGTTGGTCCCACGGACTCAGCTGCCTCCTTGTGTTCTGTGGGGCCCCGGACACACAGACATGAGCTTAAGGAACGTTTAAACAAGGGCCCCTTCAGAAAGTGCGGAGACAGTGGATGACCGTGGTTTGCCAACCCCAGAGCTGGTCATGGCACTCGGTCACCACGGCAGGCCTGGAGGGGCCGCGGGAAGGAGCTGGCGTCACACCCAAGGGTCAAGCGGGGTGGCCTGCCCCCGGGCGGGGACGGTGACAGAGAGCCTGCAGCGACGCCTCTGGGGGACACAGGCCTTCTTCCCACCCTTCCCTCCCGTGTCTCCTGCCAGATCCAAGGAGAAGACGGGGAACACGGGGCCCCATGACTGCAGTCTCTGCAGTCAGCCCTGTGGGCAGAGAGCGGGCGGGACGGGGGCTCCAGCTCAGACCTGTGCGCACCGACTGCTTCTCCACGAGCTTCATAAGCTGAACCTGCAAGTGGACGCCCCACGCTGCTGCCCCGGGGACCCCCGGGCTCAAAGGGCGCAGCAGAGGGAGCACGGCCCAGCGGTCCACGAGCCGCGCCCTCCCCAAGCTGGACCCCGCAGGGGGCATCCTGGGAACTCCCCGGAGTGCTGGGGGGCTGGCAGGCTGCTCCTGAAAGGCAGGACCCCGCACGGTGCCCAGAGCACCGACACTGCCTGTCGCGGCGGGGGGAGGCCCGCCTCAACCCTGCGGATGGAGGAACGGGCCTGGGGCTCCCAGTGACGAGCCTGAGGCCACACAGCGCGCCAGAGGCAGGCGATCCTGTCGGTGCTTCCTGGAACACCGAGCAAGGGCGAGCGTCGGTGGGAGGCTGCAGCCATGGCAACCAGGCTCCGGGCCCCTGGGGGCACCTGCGCTTCCCGGTGGGGCTGGTGAGGCTCCCACAGGACATCATCTCAGGCTGGCGGGACCCGCTCTCTTCCGGATTCCGCGTGACCGTCCTTTGCCAGTCACGTCAGATGTACACAGGTGTCCCCAGCCACCCCTCTCCTGGACGCCTGGGGCGGCTGGCAGGCAGATCAGTTGCCGAGACCCAGAGCTGAGCTGACAGCTTCCAGCGAAGCCCCGGGGCTGTGGGCCTGGGCACCTGGGTCTGCTCAGCACAGAGCAACAGGCAGGCGCTGGGCGTGCTGTCAGCCAGGCAGGGAAAAGGGACAAGGCGCGATGTCAGAAGTGACACGTCGGCTTCTGCGGGCCTTGCGAGAGATGTCTGCGGTGATGTGACTGCGGCTGACAGCCAGCGACGGAGTGGCTGCTTTCTGGGCTGGCTTGAAACCCATCCAGCCCCCTGCCTTCACAGCGATGACTTCCAACGCTAATTCTTGGCGAGCCAGGCATGAAATATATTCACAGGCGCTGCTCGGTGAGGGCCCTCTGGAGTTCTCCGAGGTACCTGTGACGGGAACATCTGTGCCACTCGCTTCTGTGTGTTTCTGTTCCCTCGGTTTCAATTATGCAAAGAATCTCCGGGCAAGAGGGGTGGGGGGAGAGAGGAGGGGGAGAGGGAGGGAGGCCGCCCTTGCAGCTCTCTTCCTCCCAGTAAGAGCTGCTGCCTGCCTGCTCAGATGTCTGACCAGGGGACGCAGAAGCAGAGAGGGGCATGCTTTCATCTTTGGCAGTGACACGGGAATGCACTCTGCCTGATGCAAATGAGGCTGCTCTCAGAGCACGTCCCGCGTCCTGCCAAGCTGCCTGGGCTCTCTCAGCCCTTCTCTCTGCCTGACAAGGAAAGGGCGAGATTACCAAGAGCACATCTGTGAGCAGAAGTAATTGATAGGTGTGCCCGCGGCGGAAGGGCTGGGAGGAGGACGCAGCTGGAGGAAGATACGAGGCCCAGGGCTCTGTGTGCCTGCGTGTGCACGCGCGTGTGCATGCATGCACGTGTGCCTTCTCATTTAATCTCGTCTGTTTCCAAGCCCTCAGCCTTGAGAGGCCCCGCCTGTCTGTTTTTTCTCTCGCAGGGAGGGTGGGCGCTGAGGGCGGCTCAGAGAAGGGCCCAGGGTCAGGCCCAGGGGGAGGCACACTCGCGAGAGGCGCAGGCCCTTGCCTCACAGGAACGGGGCCAAACGAACCCTTCTCCCTCCTGCCCTCATGTCGCTGAGCTGCTGTGTCCCCCTCTCTGGGGACCTGGGCGCGGCTGAGGCACCGATGTGCTCTGTGGTCCTCTCATCAGCCGCAGAGCAAGCCCTTGGCTTTGCCGTCTGCAGACACGCCCCGGCCATCCTCAGCTCTCAAATCTAACAGCTCACAGCATTGCACCCGCAGCTGCCTGAGAGTCTAGTTACCGTGGGAAGGACAGAAAAGTCTGCTCCTCCCTGTCGCTCCCTGGCGAGAATGGCTGCCAGCCAGACACGGAGAGGTGGAGGTCATGGCACCGGGGGTCCGGGAACCCCTGGGTCTCCTTACAGCCCCCAGCGTTGGGGCAGGCTGCACGGCGGTCCTGCTGCTGAGGGGGGAAGGGCTAAGCGTGCAGCCTCACATGTGAGGGGCAGCACGGATGAGCCCTGGGCGCTGCCCCCAGACCACGTGCGCCCCCACCCTGCCCGCTACTCACGGGAGCCTGTTCTCCCTGCAGCTGGCCAGCTTCCGTCTGCCCCCTCGTCCACCTGCTCTGCACCCGTGGAGTGAGTATCTACCCTCCTGGCCTCTGGCTTCTGACCCCGTCCACCGGTGGGCAGCTCCGTGAGGGCTCATGGCCGGGAGCGAGGCTGCGGTGTGGGCACCTCCCCGCCAGGTTTCCGAAGCCTGTGTGCTCCAAGCTCAGGGCCCAGCCCCAGGCAGCCGTCTTGTAACCCCCGAGTTACTCCTGCCGCTGCTGTAACGCATGAACACGAGCTTATCAGCCTCTGGAGGCCGCAGTCCTGAAGCTAGTGTCCTCTGGGGGGTGTGAGGGAGGGCCCGTCTCCTGCTTTTCCAGCCTCCGGAGGGGCCTGCATCCCTTGGCTCATGGCCCCTACCTCCATCATCCAAGCCAGACGTGTCTCCAGAGCTCCCCCCTCACCCTCTGCCTCCCGTCTCCGCCTCTGTCCTTCCCAGACTCTGATCCCCGCGCCTCCCTGTCAGGAGGGACCTGTGGCAACCCTGGGGAACCCAGACTCCCCTCCCACCTCAAGACCCTCGACGCACTCCCACCAGCCCAGAGCCTTGGTCACACAAGGTTTCAGGCTCACGGGTGTGGGGCACCAGGACGTGGGCGTCCCCGGGGGCTTTCCTGCGCCCGCCCGGGCCCCACGCTGCCCGCTGCCAGCCCGGTGCATGCCCCCAGGGGCTTTCCTGCGCCCGCCTGGGCCCCACGCTGCCCGCTGCCAGCCCGGTGCGTGCCCCCCGGGGGCTTTCCTGCGCCCGCCCGGGCCCCACGCTGCCCGCTGCCAGCCCGGTGCGCGCCCTGCTCAGCCAGACCTTGGGAGCTGAGCCGCTCAGCAAGCGCTTCCCGGGATCTGGTTTCTGCTGCTCCGACGGCTCCTCCGCACTCCAGCCCACCAGGGCCCCGTGGCTTCTTCCTACCCTAGTTCAGGTCAGCAGACTGGACGCTCAGTGCGGCTTCCTGTTCAGAGTCCCTTGAGGGCTCCCCCAGGAGGGTGCCCACCATCTGCCTGAGGCCCATCCTTGAGGACCTCAGCGCACAGTGCAGACAGAGCTGCCCCTGGGGCTCAGACGGGGAGGTGGTCCTCAGCTCCCTGAGCCCGCGGCCCCGGCTGAGCAGCCATCCTCACCACCCACTGGGCCCACCGATGTGACCCCGGCACCAGCACTCACAGCATCATCCCCTCAGGGCTGCGTCTGCCCCACAGGACCGAGCACCAGCCCTCGCCCATCCTGGGTGCCCAGGAACCCGCACCAGAGACAGGAGTCTCTTTCTCCTGCCCCTCTTGACTCTCAGAGCACTTTGCTCGAAGGGCATCCTCAGCCCTCGCCGCCCTCGCTGAGACCCGGAACCACGCGGGCCGGCTCTGCGCGCCCGACGTGAGCTGAGGACGATGATGAGGCAGGTGCATGCGCGGCGGTGGAACCCCCTGCCCCCGGTGGAACCCCCCTGCCCTCGGTGGAACCTCCCTGCCCTCGGTGGAACGCCGGTCCCTGTCAGGTGTTTCTCTCTGTGGGACCGTCAGCTTCTTCTCTGCCCCCGGGGATGAGCTGGTGAGGAGCGGGGGGAGGAGGGTTTCTCATGTCGAAGGAAGAGGGGGAGCACATAGGCCGGCTGCCCCTGGAGGAGGCTCAGGCCCAGAGAGGGAGCGGGAAGTGGGATGCGGCCCCCACGGCTCTGTCTCTGGGATGTCTCTGACCCCTTTGCTCAGAGACCGGGGTCCCAGCTGGGGGAGGGGGCCGGGCTGTGGGCAGAGCCAGGNTCTTATACACATCTTGTGTATCTGTGTGTGTGCGCGCCTGTGTGTGTCTGTGTGTGTGTGCGCCTGTGTGTGTGCCTGTGTGTGTGAGCCTGTGTGTGCATCTGTGTGTGTGTGCCTGTGTGTGTGTGCCTGTGTGTGTGTATGTGCCTGTGTGTGTGTATCTGTGTGTGTGCACGCCTGTGTGTGTGCCTGTGTGTGTGCCTGTGTGTGTGAATCTCTGTGTGTGTGTGTATCTGTGTGTGTGCGCGCCTGTATGTGCCTGTGTGTGTGTGTGCGCCTGTGTGTGTGAATCTGTGTGTGTGTATCTGTGTGTGTGCGCGCCTGTGTGTGTCTGTGTGTGTGTGTATGTGTGAGAGAGAGAGACAGAGGAGGGAGAGAGTGGTTGCCTTTTTAGAGAGGAGGTGGTGAGGCTCGTCTTCCTCCCACCGATCTGGCCGGCTGCTTGCTGTGTCTCCTGCCACCTGTCTTGACCGCCTCGTACACCTCTCGAGATGGGTGGCGGCTGGTCTGCGGACCTTGGGAGGAGACGGCTGGAGCCGGGTTAGCTGCTGGGCTGGATGGGGGCTGACGTGTAGGGCGGAGNTCTGGCCGGCTGCTTGCTGTGTCTCCTGCCACCTGTCTTGACTGCCTCGTACACCGTCTCGAGATGGGTGGCGGCTGGTCTGCAGACCTTGGGAGGAGACGGCTGGAGCCGGGTTAGCTGCTGGGCTGGATGGGGGCTGACGTGTAGGGCGGAGGCCTGGCGGGGCGTCCCTAGCCCTGCGGTCTCATGGCCTGGCTGGCTCTGCGGCCCTCACTGAGCCCCCTCAGCAGGCGCCAGGGCAGCCCCGAGCCCCCATCTCTCCGCGTGTCACCCTGTGTGATCTCCAGTGATGCCTGAGGTGGGCGTTACCACCCTCAGCTTTCACCCCTGGGACCTGAGTGCAGGGACCCTCATCTCAGAGCTGGTCCCCGACAACAGGTCAAAGGTGCTTCCCCAGATGCCTGGGAGGAGGTCCCTTCCAGCTGCTGGGGGTCCCAGCCCTGAAGACTGCTCGGAAGCCACCCCCGGGGAAGGCGGAGCTGGCGATGGAGGAGGGGCACCGTTCAGCTCCGCAGCTGGGACCACCCTCCATCCTCAGCCTTTCCCTGGGGTTGGGGGGTTCATCTCAGCCTGCTCTCTGTCGCTTTCTCCAGAGCCAGCTCTGTCCCCCGGAGGCTGGGTTGAGGTGGGGACTGTCCCAGCCAGGGTTGGGGCTTGGCGGCGAGGGCAGAGGCCACGGGCAGGGTGGCTGCTGGCTCTGGGGACGTGATCCTGTCCAGGGGTGGCTTGTGTGTAGAGAGGACCCCACACAGACGATGCGATGTCAGCCTGGTGGCGGCAGAGGTTAGGGGTGACATGAAGTAGGGCGTCTGGGAGCCTGCGTTTCCCGGCTGTTGAGCAGGGTGTGTCATTATCACCCTGGATCTCTTGGGGGAGGGCGGGGTGGTTGGGACAAGACTCTGCCTCCAGGTGAGACCACCCAGCAGACACACCTGCCCTGTGGCGGCCCAAGAGCAAGCCAGAGTCCCACCCCCCCGCAGGGTGAGGGCCTGAGCTTCCCCACCCGTCCGGGGGAGGGGCTCTTGTTAACTCTGGTGCCCAGAGGCCCCGCGTCTAGAGCCTCTGGTGGAAGGTCAGATTCAGGTAGTTCTGACGGCCCAGTCCACAGCTGCCCTCCAGGCCCACTTCCTCCTCACAGGGGCCGGTTGCGGTCCGTAGGAGGGTTCAGGGCAGAGGCCGAGAGGGGACCCGGATCGCCAGGCCTATCCTTGTTCCCTTGTTTTCCCACCTGCTCTGAGGGGCCTGGTTACCATCTCAGAGTCTTTTCGTTTATATCATCGACCCTAATACACTCACACTATTTGGTGGTGGTGGTGGTTTACTCGCTAAGCCATGTCTGACTCTTGCAACCCCGTGGACAGAGGAGCCTGGCAGGCTACAGTCCATGGGATTCTCCAGGCAAGAGCGCTGGAGTGTGTTGCCATTCCCTTCTCCAGGGTATCTTCCCGACCCAGGAATCGAAGCCAGGCCTCCTGCATTGTAGGCAGATTCCTTACCAAATGAGCTACAATATGTTCCTCTGAAAAGATGACATCGGAGTGGAGACACTTTTGACGTTCACCTGTGAGAGAGGAAACAGGCGCCTTGGGCCTGAGCGGGCGCCCCCCCGGCGGCAGGCTTCGGGGCGAACTCTGAGAGGCCCCGTCTAGTCGTCGCACAGTGGCTCCCACCTTCTGTGTGTCCACAGGCTGTGACCCCTGGTCCCGGGGCGCTTGTAGCCCCTTGAGGGCACTCTCTGCCGGGGGCCCCTGTGGCCCCTGTCTGGCAGGCAGACGGTGGGGGCTCCCTGGGGTCCGAGGGCCCCCCGCTGCGCCCTGACCAGGCAGACCCTTGCTGTCCCCGGGGAGTGCTCCTCGAGTCCACTAGTGCCTAGTGTCTGGGTTCACCTTCATTTCCAGGAAGAAGCATCAAGAACTCAGGAAGCCTCTAGGGGCGTGTGCAGGATCGGGAGGGACCCAGCGACTCCCGGGCCGTCTGTCCTGGCCCTAACAATGCAGACAGAGGCCGCAGCCTGGTTACTATGAACTGTCTATTTTCAAATCTAAGGGCAACCCAGGGACGCGCTCCAAGGCGGGAGGAGGGACTTGAAGGGGGACAGCAGCGGAAGCTCTCGCTCACCCCCTCTGGAGGGACCACCCTGGGGAGGGTGCCGGGGCGGGGTGGGTGGCCTCCTCTAGCCTGCAAGCCTGCTTGTGCACTGTGTGTGTGTGCGTGCGTGCGTGTGTGCGTGTGCGTGCGTGCGTGTGCGTGTGCATGTGTGTGTGTGTGTGGTGGGATGGGGGCAAGTCTCCGAGGGCACCGGCTCTCAACAGTAAAGGCGGGCGGGCTGGCTTCTTGAAGCGACCCCCTTGGTGACAGAGCCCACTGCCCACCGCCCGCCCAGAGGTGGGCGCCGCCCCGCCTGGCCCGGCCTCTGCAGTCTCGCCTGCAGCCGTCCCGTGGAGGCAGGGCCGCTATCCCCGAGGGTGGCCGCCTCCGCTGTCCTGTTTGAGCGGCATCTCTCCTGACAGCCACTCCCTGGCCCCTCACCGCAGCGGGTGGGCAGAGAAAGGCTGGTGCGGGGCCCTCTCCCCGGTGGTCAGCGTCCTTCCCCAGCGTCACAGGTCCCACTCCCATCTCACTGACGGGCCTTGGCCTTGAGAAGGAGAATCTAAAAGCAATAACAAAAGGAAAAGGAAAGAGAAACACTCACTACAGCTGTGTCCTTTCAGAAAACGGGGTGGGGTGGGGGGGTGGGGGGGTGTCCCCGCAGGGCTCGCGGACCCTCTTCTGGGTCCTGGTGCAGGAAGATCCATGGGCCGTGCTCCCCCGACTCCCCATCAGACCGGCTCCCCCGCCTGGAGAGATGCCCCTGAGGAGAGAAGAGTGCCTGGATGAGGTTCCCTTGCCTTCCTCCCCTGGGAGGACACTGGGCCCGGTGGGGCGGCGGGGCTGAGGGCCTCAGGGAGGGGCTCGCCACCCCGCAGCCAGTTCATAACACAGACGAGCACGTTCTGTGGGGATTTGCTCGATCGTGTCTGTTTTCCTTACAGGAGTGTCAGCCCCAGCTGCTGCGTGTGGCTCTCTGTGCAAAGTGGGCCTGAGTCAGTCCTTCTCCAGAGGGACCGGCCCCGTCCTGGGCTGGGGGTGGCAGCGGTGTGTACAGACTCCTCTGACCCCTGGGTGGGAGCCCCTGCCGGAATCTCCGGCTGCAAACCCAGAGCCGATCGATCGGCAGGAGTGAATGGAGCCCCTCGGGGGCTTCTGAGAGCCGCTCAGTGGTGCTTCTTTGCAACCCCCATGGTCTGTCTGTGGAATTCTTCAGGCAAGAACACTGGAGTGGGTTGCCATTCCTTTCTCCAGGGGATCTTCCTGACCCAGCCATCGAATCCTCCTGCATTATAGGCAGATTCTTTACCTTCTGAGCTGCCAGGGAGGCCCCGAGGGCTTGGTGGAAACAATTAGGAACCCACTCGCAGCCCAAGAAGCCGTGGGCGCAGGAGCACTGTGGAGAAGCTAATGTGCGGGTGTGTGTCGAGCGCACCCCATTCCCCGCGTGTGTGCCCGCTGCCCAGAGGGCCCTGCAGTCTGGGTCAAACCCTGAACGTGCCGGGCGCTCAGGGGGCCTGGATTCTGCAGAACGGCACCAGGCAAAGAGTACTTTCAGTCAGTCCCATTCCCTGCGTGTGTGCCTACCGCCCAGAGGGCCCTGCAGTCTGGGTCAAACTCTGAACGTGCCGGGCGCTCAGGGGGCCTGGACTCTGCAGAACAGCACCAGGCACAGAGTACTTTCAGTCAATTTGATCTCTGGTGCCTCTGTTTTTTCTAAATCCAGCTTGAACATGTGGAAGTTCTTGGTTAACACACTGCTGAAGCCTCAGTTGGAGAATTTTGAGCATTATTTTGCTAGCGTGTGAGATGAGTGCAATTGTGTGGTAGTTTGAGCATTCTTTGGCATTGCCTTTCCTTGGGATTGGGATGAAAACTGACCTTTTCCAGTCCTGTGGCCACTGCTGACGTTTCCAAATGTGCTGGCATATTGAGTGCAGCACTTTCACAGCGTCATCTTCCAGGATTTGAAACAGCTCAGCTGGAACTCCGTCACCTCACTAGCTTTGTTCGCAGTGATGCTCCCTAAGGCCCACGCGACTTCGCCTTCCAGGAACAGTTGTCAGCTGTGAGCCAGAGGAAACGAACACTAGATGCTTTGAGTCCTACTGTTTGCCAGAAACGTCGTTTCATTTCCAATTTCAACTTCTACTGGGGTGTTCAAGAATACTTGCATTGCTCTACTCTCATTAGTAACAACTTGTATTAGTACCTCTTTTTAACTTGATTGGCAAGGAAGGAAGAAGCTTCTCTTTCTAAGGCACTCTGGCCCAGTCCGGAGCGTTCTGGGATGGTTTTGCCCTGGGATAGTTCCACGTGCATTTTCGTCATCCTCCTAGGGTCATCGTCTGTCCGGGGCAGGCAGGAAGGCACCAGAGACAGCCCCCAGCCGAGGGGATGGAACTAACGCGCTGCTCCAGGCCTGTCATCTGAGGTGACAGGACCCCAGCTACATCTCTGTTCACCCACCTGGAATGTGCTCTTCAGCCGTAGGTCCTGGAACTGAGTCTTTGCCCCCACCGCTGACTCTGTGCCCTGACCCCTGGACAGGTTCTCCCACGCCCCATCCTTGAGGACCGGGCCAGTCCCTCTCCAGGGAACCCATCACTGGACGGTTTCCATGGGGATGGCTCCACTAGATCCCTCATGCCCACCACCTGCTCTTGGGCCCTTTGGACAGGGAAACCTGCTCACGTTGCTCCTTCCAGCCTGACCTGTGCCCTTGGACTTGACTGCCGATGCTGCAGCATGGCTGTGGGCCCAGCCACTTGGCTTCAGGACAAAGAAAGCTCAGCCCTGCCTGCCTCATCAAGGCCAGTGTGGTCGCAGGTCCGCTTGATACTCAGGCAAGGCTGAGCCAGCCGCTGACACTGGGCTGCATCCAAGTCACGCAAGAAAATGCTTTCTTTCCGGCTAAGGCAGAGCAATGTTATGAGAAGGAGGGAGTGAAGCGCTTAAAGGGTATTTGACCACTTGGAAAAAAGTGCGTTTAGAAAAATTCAAAGTTACTGGCCCAGAATTTCTTACCTGTACAGGTGGACTTCTAAAACCCCAGGAGACTTTGAATCTAAGGAAAGAAAATTCTTATTAGTTCTGAGTGGTGGCTCAGACGGTAACGAATCTACCTGCAGTACAGGAGACCTGGGTTTGATACCTGGGTTGGGAAGGTCCCCTGGAGGAGGGCATGGCAACCCACTCCAGTAGCCTTGCCTGGAGAGTCCCATGGACAGGGGAGCCTGGCATGCTGCAGTCCATGGGGTCGCACAGAGTCAGACACGGCTGAGTGACAAAGCGCAGCACAGGGAAGTGAAGAGAGAGATTCAGGAATCGGAAAGCATGCGGTGAGTGCTGTCATCTGCAGATCACTCAAAAACCTGGTGCTGAACCGGCCACAGACACCTGCCCAGGGACCACACCCACTCTGTCCTGTCTCCCAGTCAGAGGGGCGGATGGCAGAGCCGTGTGCCACCCCTGGGTGTGGGCTGGAAGCACAGGCTGGGGTCAGGGGCTCGGCAGATCCCTGTGGGGGCGCCCCGGGCAGAGCTGGGCTCCGACAGAAGCTGGTGTGTCTGCAGAGTACGTAGCGGTGCCCGCCACTGTGGAGTGGCTGAATGAGCACCTCGGCGTGACGGGGGAGCCGCCCTGGGAGGTCCTTCGCGCAGCCACAGCTGGGACCTCATGTCCCTGGGCGGAAGTTTCTCATGTCTTACTCCAGCTTTATCCCACCTGAGCGTGGACATTCCAGGCAGATGAGGCATCTGGTGCCGATGGCTTAGGTGACGGAGGGTTCTCAGAACCCATCATTTTGCACAAAGTTTCACGAAAGCCGAACCGTTGGCCGAATCTGTCCAGGAGGACTTCCTCCTGCTCTGGAACCCCTGGGAGTTTAGGCAGAACAGTGGCGGGGAGTGAACTGGATTGAAGAGGCAGCCCAGACCCACAGAGGTGGGTGAGGCAGCTTTGCTTCCCATGAGGGGAGTGAATGAGAGACCCACGCCTGCTGGGGCCCCTCCGCTCAGCCCACCAGGCTCAGGGCAGGCGGCTGCGTCTGTGTGGACGAGAGTGCATTGTCACTGAGGGCGTGCAGGTGATGAGCACAGGTCCAGGCGGAAACCGGGCCCCCTGTCCACTTCTGCCAGCCCACGGTGTCCAGACACCTGGACGGTCTGGACGTTGAGAAGGCGTCAGGGAGCATGGAGTCCATGGGAGGAGGAGGACGCTGGAGGGCAGGCTCCCCCAACCCAAGCCCCCACCTCACCAGGCGGCCCCGTTGCCATGGAGACACCCTCCGGGCACAGCAGACCTCAGCGGGAATTTCCCAGGGCGCTGCACCTGTGTTTCCAGCTCCTGTTCTGGGCTCTCCTTCCCTCCCTGGCCCTTCTTTCCTTCTGTTACATCATCTCTCCGTCTGGGACAGCGTGTGGGAGGCAAGTGAAGGGTTCCCGCTTCAGCACCGGTGGGGCCGAGCTGAAGTGCGTGTCAGGACGGCCGCCTTGACGGCAGTGTCTCCAACAAGCCCAGCAAGACAGCTGCTCGGTGGCCGCGTGGTGCCCAGCATCGCAGGAGCGTGTGGGCCCGTGCGCTCCGCTCCTCTCCCACGTGTTCAGCTTTGTCTGGTTCCGCAGCAGCGCCCTGACCCGAGGGCTGCAGGTGGAGGAGGCCTGGCCTGTGGCTCTGGGCTGTTCCTCTCCGTCTTTGCCTGGAGCCGAAGGGCCCTGCTCTGGTTAGAAAGGAAGGCCAGTCCCGCTGGCTGGCATGCTCCCCAGAGGACGGGCCTGTGCTGGGGGGGCCAGGCTAAGGCGGACAAGTCCCCAGCCGCAGAGCCCGAGCAATCGGTCAGCGGGGCCTCAGGCCCTAAGTTAGCACTCAGAGAGGGTCCGAGCCTCGGATGGCTCCCACTGGGATCTCTGCGCTTCCTGTCCACCGAAGGGGCCACTGTCCAGGACATGTTTGCTCAGAGTGGCAAGGAAAGGCACGTTGGGTGGACAGCCTTTGGGGGGGGCCTGGCAGCGGCCCCGCTTGCTCCGTCCTCCTGCCTGAGGTCAGGGACTGAGGAGGACTCACACATCTCTGAGAGCGGCGTCCTTGGATGCTGTCATGGCAACACATCCCACAAGCACATACTGGGCACCGGCTCCAAGAAAGGCACAGCACCGCTGAGCGAAGGTGCGTGTTAATGCAGGCTGTGCCCAGAGACCCTGCACCTGAGCCCCTACCCTGCTGGACGGGGCCCAGGCTGCAGCTCCGCTTCCCGGGCCGGGTTACTGCAGGGGTCCCAGCCTTGCTTGCAGGACACTGCCCCGCCCAGGGCCAGTCAAAGGGGCTGGTCCCCAGCAAGGACCTGTCGGCCTGGCCCACAGCTGAGTCAGTCTCTGGGAACCTGCGGATCAGGTTGTGCAGGTCTGACTCGAGACGCCGCCTCAGGGACCCCAGTGGCACAGGAAGAACTCCCGCCGCTCCCCAAGACCTGGGGCCCTGAGCCCAGAAGTAGGAGGCAGGGCCCTGCTCCGAAGGCACCGTCCTGCCCACCGGTGCCCAGGCTGGGCCTCTGCCCTCAGCCACGCCCTGTGAGCATCTCAGGGATATTCAGAGCTCCCGGCGGGTGGGTTTGGGGGTGATTCCCTCCTCCACATGCCCCCTAGGAGTCGGGGCGAGAGGGGTTCTGGCAAGACCTCCGCTCTCGGTGGGTCAGGGGAGCGCCACCAGCACGGGCCCCGTCCACTGGCGCCGGGTGGAGGTCCGCGTGAGCACGGGGACGCAGCGAGGAAGCCCTGTGCTCAGAGGGGGCGCTGTCAGCACTGCCGGGGAGGGGGTGCCCCAGCCCCCCAGGGCCGACCTCGGGAGCAGGCCTGCAGAGAGCGGTGGGAATAAAGGGTGACTATTAACTGAGAGGCGGCTGGCGACGGACGGCGCCAAGGGGACTGGCAGGGGGTGGGGGGCGGGGTTGGGATAGCGGGGCCTGACCTGGGGGGCGCAGCTGGGTCAAGGCAGAGAGGCGGAGGGAGGTGTCAGAGGAGAAGAAGCCGGGGTGGGCGCAGCTCCCAGGACGGCAGGCCGGAGGAGCAGAGACTCACGAGAGCCAGGGGCTACTCGCCCGGCAGAGGGCCACCCACAAGCCAGCCCCCCGTCTCCAGGGCCCCCGTCCCCCTCTTGGTCGCTCCCCATGCTCTGCTTCTCTGGAGGACCCTGGCACTCTCGCTGTGTAACACTTGGCACACAGCGAGTGGGTCTGACCACACACAGAGGCAGCTTCTGGTCCGTCGCGCAGGAGCCTGGACCACAGGCCCGCGAGCCTGAGCTGGCTCTGCTAGGGCTGTGCGGAGTCTCCGTGGAGACTGGAGGGGCTGCCTTCCCACCAGATGCCCGACGGTGGGAGAGTCCACTTCCAAGCCCCCCGGGGAGTGGGCAGAATTCCTCCCCAAGTGGAGGAAGGGCCTCTGGCCTGGCCATGTGCTGGCTGCCAGCTGGAGGCCGCCCTGTGCTCCCAGCGGTCACCCACAGCCCGGAGGTCTCACCTGGGCCTCCCAGTGGTCACCTGCACTTCCCAGCAGTGACCCACAGCCCCGAGGGTCCCCAGGGCCTCCCAGTGACCCCCCTGCAGCTCCTCGCTCTGGGACCTCTCCCCATACTCCCTCAGGTCTGTAAGGACAGCCTCTAGGGCATCTGCCAGCAAGAAGGAGGCTAACTCCGTGACGTCCCCCGCCTGTCTATTTTATTCACTAAGCTTTGTCCCAAAGTCTTTTTCCACTCAGTCTGTTCAGAAACCCTTGAGAGCCTCCTGTGGGTTCTGCCCCGCACGTGCTCCTGGCGTCTCTGCGGCCTGGCCTCTGACTGGGAAGCCAGCTTTGTTCTCCGGCCAGCGGGTGACAGGGGCCTTCCCGGCAGGTGTGTCCAGTGGGACCAGACCTGCAGGCTAAGGGCTCAGGCGCGTGAGCCAGAAGCGTTTAGCCGTGGACTGTTTACGTCTGCAGACAGCGGGCCCCCTCCATTCATCATCCCCACACGGTCACCGGGAAGGTCGGGGCCTGGTCCAGCTTATGTCCCCAGCCCACGCTACATGAGTCTGGGAGACAGGGCAGAGGAAGGAAATGGCCTCTCGGGGGAGCTGCCTTGATCGGCTGTCAATGAGAACCTCCCCACCCGCCGGGTCCTTCCAGGTCGCTGATGAGGCAGTGCGGAGCCCAAGGCCTGCTCTGCGCTTCCCCCCAAATTTATTGCAGAGGACCAGCGTGTTGATGTGCGTGTCTCCTCGTCGATCCTCAGAAATGAATTCCCTGACACTCAGCTCTTAAACAAAACGTATCTGTGCTGCCTGTCAAAAGGAGGGTTATTTATACATCCTGAGATCCATGGGCTCTGGCAGCTAATCTTCATCCACGTTACTTGATGGGCCATTATAGGCAAGATTTACTTGAAGCTTGTCCTTTTCCTAAATCTGCACAGTAGTTTAAAACAGTGTCCTGGACTCTCTGCTGGGGAAGGGTCTCTGGGCCCAGGCAGTGCACACCCGGATGGCTGCCCAGCGTGGTTGTTCAGAAGAGGGTCGCGTTTGCAGAAGCCTCTCGGGCTGGGGGTGGGGAGGAGGTGCTGCGGGGAGTGAAAAACTGGATTTCTGCCGAGAGAATGTGGAGTGAACACAGACGAAGCAGATGGAGAGCGGGAGCCAGTGCAAAATGCTCTGCGCTTCCCGACGCAAGGCGCTCCTGCGAACTCTCTTTGTCCATCTCTGCTGTCACAGGGGAGCGGCCGGGGAAGGTGCCCTCCATCCAGGAGACGAGGAAGGGAGGTGATGGGAGAGTCTTGGGCCAAAGCAGTGTTTGAGCCCTGCCCCTCAGGGAGCCAACCAGCAGCCTGGGAGTCGGGCTGGAATGCAGCAGGGTCTGAATGCTTGACTGTGTGGCTGAGACACTGGGGTCAACGCCGGGGCCTGGAGGTCAGGGGGCCTGGGGGTGAGCCACGCTTTCTCTCTTAGCTCAGCCACACCCCTTGTCTCCCCATGGCTCTGTTCTGCTCTTCCGTCGGATGAAGGGCTGGGCTGGGCTGGGCTGGGTGGCAAACAAGGCCCCCGCCAGCCCCAAGCTGACTGGTCTCTGATCACCTGCCTGGTGCTGGCCCGGGGCTGGGCTGTGCCTCCACGCAGTCCTGGCCTGCATCCTGCTTGCACACGTCTACTCCCAGCTCCCGGGACTCCAGGCCGTCTCAGTCTCCCTTCTCCTGGCTTGTCCTCCCCCAGCTCCCGGGACTCCAGGCCGTCTCAGTCTCCCTTCCCCTCACTTGTCCTCCCAGCTCCCGGGACGCCAGGCCGTCTCAGTCTCCCTTCCCCTCACTTGTCCTCCCAGCTCCCGGGACGCCAGGCTGTCTCAGTCTCCCTTCTCCTCGCTTGGCCTGACCTGGGGCTCTGTCTCTGCTCCCCTCACCACCCGCCCCGCTTTACAGGATGACGAATGAGGACTCAGAGCTGTTCTCCTCGGCGCCCCCACCTTCCCCAGCTCCCTCAAGGCCAACCTCCCTGAGCATCTATGCCCAAACACCCCGCTCTGCACTCATCAAGCACAGCAGTGGACATCACAGAGATCCTGCCTGGTGGAGCCGATGACACACTGCGGGTGGAGACGCTGAACAAGAAACCAAACACAGACATCGTAGCTCTTGCTGCAAGTGGCGTGCACTGTGGGTTGTGCCTTGTGTCATGAGCTGAAGGGCGGCCTTTGTCACTGAAGGACCCTGCTCTCGACAGAACCCGCACACGGACAATGTGGGGGGGGGGGGCCTTGGTGATTCTCCGGCCCCCTTCACCTGGGTGGCCTCCCTCCAGATGACAAGCTTAACCAGGAACAGACAGGGCTCAGAAGGGGCTCCAGTCCGTTTGCAGATGGCCTAGAACTGGGGGCTTGTCTCTAGATATTCAGAGGCGCTG
The DNA here is from genome assembly GCA_006410675.1 of Oreotragus oreotragus. Classification (NCBI taxonomy): domain Eukaryota; kingdom Metazoa; phylum Chordata; class Mammalia; order Artiodactyla; family Bovidae; genus Oreotragus; species Oreotragus oreotragus. Next base: position 491,434 of record SJYX01002577.1, read on the forward strand.
AGAGCCGGGGTTTGTCAGGGCCAGAGTGTTCGTTCCCAAGCCGTGAGCCGCCCCAGCCTGGCCCCTGGAGGACGACCGGATGGGGAGCCACAGGGGGCTCCAGGGCCTCCCAAGTCCTACTTTGAAGGTTTCCTTTGTCTCTCTCCTTGAGATTTCCGGCCCTGCCTGCAGGAGGCTGAGCCGGCCGGGCCGCAGGATCTCTGAATTCACTGGAGGGCCAGGCTCTTGCTCACAGGACACGGTGGTACCCAGACCGCAGCAGGGCCCGGGGGCAGCGGGGCCAACCGGGCTGGTGGGGCTCCGGCCGCATCATGGGCAGAAGGTGCAGAGGGACCAAGTCACGGGTTCTCCCCACTGGGATCCACCCAGGGAGGCCACGGCTGCGCTCTCGGTAACGAGGAGGAGCCGTGCGCACAGAGTTCCTGTGGCGGAGCAAGCACACGGCTTCCTGCCTCCTCCCTGCTCATCTCAGCAAGGACTGGGCGAGGCTCCGACCCCCACCACCCGCATGGGAGGCGGCTGAGGCCCAGGTGGACGGAGCGCTGGCAGCGAGGAGGTCCCAAATGGAGCTCCTTTGGCCCCACAGCTGACAGTTCTCACTGTCCCAGGCTATCCTCCCGAACACAGGCCACATGGTTACGGAGAGCGGGGCTGGCACAACCTGCCGTGGGCTGGGAATGGCACCGGACGTCTGCGCCCAGGGAGGACCCTTGCCTGGTGGTGGATGTGGCCTCAGACGCCTGTGCTCATCACCTGCACGCCCTCAGTGACAATGCACTCTCGTCCACACAGACGCAGCCGCCTGCCCTGAGCCTGGTGGGCTGAGCGGAGGGGCCCCAGCAGGCGTGGGTCTCTCATTCACTCCCCTCATGGGAAGCAAAGCTGCCTCACCCACCTCTGTGGGTCTGGGCTGCCTCTTCAATCCAGTTCACTCCCCGCCACTGTTCTGCCTAAACTCCCAGGGGTTCCAGAGCAGGAGGAAGTCCTCCTGGACAGATTCGGCCAACGGTTCGGCTTTCGTGAAACTTTGTGCAAAATGATGGGTTCTGAGAACCCTCCGTCACCTAAGCCATCGGCACCAGATGCCTCATCTGCCTGGAATGTCCACGCTCAGGTGGGATAAAGCTGGAGTAAGACATGAGAAACTTCTGCCCAGGGACATGAGGTCCCAGCTGTGGCTGCGCGAAGGACCTCCCAGGGCGGCTCCCCCGTCACGCCGAGGTGCTCATTCAGCCACTCCACAGTGGCGGGCACCGCTACGTACTCTGCAGACACACCAGCTTCTGTCGGAGCCCAGCTCTGCCCGGGGCGCCCCCACAGGGATCTGCCGAGCCCCTGACCCCAGCCTGTGCTTCCAGCCCACACCCAGGGGTGGCACACGGCTCTGCCATCCGCCCCTCTGACTGGGAGACAGGACAGAGTGGGTGTGGTCCCTGGGCAGGTGTCTGTGGCCGGTTCAGCACCAGGTTTTTGAGTGATCTGCAGATGACAGCACTCACCGCATGCTTTCCGATTCCTGAATCTCTCTCTTCACTTCCCTGTGCTGCGCTTTGTCACTCAGCCGTGTCTGACTCTGTGCGACCCCATGGACTGCAGCATGCCAGGCTCCCCTGTCCATGGGACTCTCCAGGCAAGGCTACTGGAGTGGGTTGCCATGCCCTCCTCCAGGGGACCTTCCCAACCCAGGTATCAAACCCAGGTCTCCTGTACTGCAGGTAGATTCGTTACCGTCTGAGCCACCACTCAGAACTAATAAGAATTTTCTTTCCTTAGATTCAAAGTCTCCTGGGGTTTTAGAAGTCCACCTGTACAGGTAAGAAATTCTGGGCCAGTAACTTTGAATTTTTCTAAACGCACTTTTTTCCAAGTGGTCAAATACCCTTTAAGCGCTTCACTCCCTCCTTCTCATAACATTGCTCTGCCTTAGCCGGAAAGAAAGCATTTTCTTGCGTGACTTGGATGCAGCCCAGTGTCAGCGGCTGGCTCAGCCTTGCCTGAGTATCAAGCGGACCTGCGACCACACTGGCCTTGATGAGGCAGGCAGGGCTGAGCTTTCTTTGTCCTGAAGCCAAGTGGCTGGGCCCACAGCCATGCTGCAGCATCGGCAGTCAAGTCCAAGGGCACAGGTCAGGCTGGAAGGAGCAACGTGAGCAGGTTTCCCTGTCCAAAGGGCCCAAGAGCAGGTGGTGGGCATGAGGGATCTAGTGGAGCCATCCCCATGGAAACCGTCCAGTGATGGGTTCCCTGGAGAGGGACTGGCCCGGTCCTCAAGGATGGGGCGTGGGAGAACCTGTCCAGGGGTCAGGGCACAGAGTCAGCGGTGGGGGCAAAGACTCAGTTCCAGGACCTACGGCTGAAGAGCACATTCCAGGTGGGTGAACAGAGATGTAGCTGGGGTCCTGTCACCTCAGATGACAGGCCTGGAGCAGCGCGTTAGTTCCATCCCCTCGGCTGGGGGCTGTCTCTGGTGCCTTCCTGCCTGCCCCGGACAGACGATGACCCTAGGAGGATGACGAAAATGCACGTGGAACTATCCCAGGGCAAAACCATCCCAGAACGCTCCGGACTGGGCCAGAGTGCCTTAGAAAGAGAAGCTTCTTCCTTCCTTGCCAATCAAGTTAAAAAGAGGTACTAATACAAGTTGTTACTAATGAGAGTAGAGCAATGCAAGTATTCTTGAACACCCCAGTAGAAGTTGAAATTGGAAATGAAACGACGTTTCTGGCAAACAGTAGGACTCAAAGCATCTAGTGTTCGTTTCCTCTGGCTCACAGCTGACAACTGTTCCTGGAAGGCGAAGTCGCGTGGGCCTTAGGGAGCATCACTGCGAACAAAGCTAGTGAGGTGACGGAGTTCCAGCTGAGCTGTTTCAAATCCTGGAAGATGACGCTGTGAAAGTGCTGCACTCAATATGCCAGCACATTTGGAAACGTCAGCAGTGGCCACAGGACTGGAAAAGGTCAGTTTTCATCCCAATCCCAAGGAAAGGCAATGCCAAAGAATGCTCAAACTACCACACAATTGCACTCATCTCACACGCTAGCAAAATAATGCTCAAAATTCTCCAACTGAGGCTTCAGCAGTGTGTTAACCAAGAACTTCCACATGTTCAAGCTGGATTTAGAAAAAACAGAGGCACCAGAGATCAAATTGACTGAAAGTACTCTGTGCCTGGTGCTGTTCTGCAGAGTCCAGGCCCCCTGAGCGCCCGGCACGTTCAGAGTTTGACCCAGACTGCAGGGCCCTCTGGGCGGTAGGCACACACGCAGGGAATGGGACTGACTGAAAGTACTCTTTGCCTGGTGCCGTTCTGCAGAATCCAGGCCCCCTGAGCGCCCGGCACGTTCAGGGTTTGACCCAGACTGCAGGGCCCTCTGGGCAGCGGGCACACACGCGGGGAATGGGGTGCGCTCGACACACACCCGCACATTAGCTTCTCCACAGTGCTCCTGCGCCCACGGCTTCTTGGGCTGCGAGTGGGTTCCTAATTGTTTCCACCAAGCCCTCGGGGCCTCCCTGGCAGCTCAGAAGGTAAAGAATCTGCCTATAATGCAGGAGGATTCGATGGCTGGGTCAGGAAGATCCCCTGGAGAAAGGAATGGCAACCCACTCCAGTGTTCTTGCCTGAAGAATTCCACAGACAGACCATGGGGGTTGCAAAGAAGCACCACTGAGCGGCTCNTTCGGCGTTCAGCTTTCTTCACAGTCCAACTCTCACATCCATACATGACCACTGGAAAAACCATAGCCTTAATTATCCTTCAATTAAAAATAACAAATTAAGAAAAAAATAGATACCCAGTAAGAACTTACTGTGTAATACAAGGAGCTCTATTCAATACTCTGCGATAGCCTATTTGGAAAAAGAATCTGAAAAATTAAGCATAGATAATTTTCACTTTTTTCTGATTCACTTTGTTGTACACTTGAAACTAACACAATATTGTAAATCAACTGTACTCCGAAAATATTTTTTATTTTGAAAAGCAAAAAAATAAAGAAGAAACATGGAGCGAGTTCACATTTTCACATTTTGCTGTCCATCAGCACCAGCGAATGCTCCGCACTTCACCAAAGCCGGCCAGCCTCAGCCAAGGCTTTTGGAGGTCAACGCCAAAGGTCGGCGGGGGTAGAAGCCGCGAAGCGCGAGGGGACAGCGGTGGCCCTTGGGGTCAGCCCCTGGCCAGGCGGGCCCTCGGTGGGGAGCTGGTGTCGCCTCAGGGGGCACGGTGCCTCTGCAGGACTGTGTATCCAGCGTTCTCCACCTGAGCTTCAGACTTCAGCTTGTGCTATAAATACACCCACATCTGGCTCTGGGGAGAGTCTGGAGCTTATGTCTTAGAAGACAAGTCATAGACATCTTCCTGGGGGTTTGCTGTGTCTAAAATACACCGTGAGCTTCTTGCCATTTGAGGATAAATTAGTGAAGCAAAGCAGAAGGAAACGAGGGAGATGGAGCAGACAGTTTGGAGCGGGAGCAGCGTGGGAGGGTGTGAACGCCTCGGAGTGCAGACACCCCTGTCTGTCCATGAGCTCCCCGGGGCCCTCAGCCGGTCACCAGGGCCCCAGCTCTATTCCACCCACTGCCAGGACTCGGGAGCACGGAGAGTGACTCGTTCAGTAACTGCTGACAGAGTCTGCCCCATGAGGGCTCACCGAAGGCCCCAGAAAGTGGCACGGCTCAGCTCAGCAGCGGAGCCAGCAGAGGACGGGGCTCGGGCTGCTCCTCACGTGTGTTCACGACGGAGGCCAGCGGGCACCAAGGCAGGGAGTGTGGACGGGCAGACTGCGGGAGCACTCACTGATCCCAGGGAGGAGGGCGTCACAGCCGAGAGTGTGGACGGGCAGACTGCGGGAGCACTCACTGATCCCAGGGAGGAGGGCGTCACAGCCGAGAGTGTGGACGGGCAGACTGCGGGAGCACTCACTGATCCCAGGGAGGAGGGCGTCACAGCCGAGAGTGTGGACGGGCAGACTGCGGGAGCACTCACTGATCCCAGGGAGGAGGGCGTCACAGCCGAGAGTGTGGACGGGCAGACTGCGGGAGCACTCACTGATCCCAGGGAGGAGGGCGTCACAGCCGAGAGTGTGGACGGGCAGACTGCGGGAGCACTCACTGATCCCAGGGAGGAGGGCGTCACAGCCGAGAGTGTGGACGGGCAGACTGCGGGAGCACTCACTGATCCCAGGGAGGAGGGCGTCACAGCCGAGAGTGTGGACGGGCAGACTGCGGGAGCACTCACTGATCCCAGGGAGGAGGGCGTCACAGCCGAGAGTGTGGACGGGCAGACTGCGGGAGCACTCACTGATCCCAGGGAGGAGGGCGTCACAGCCGAGAGTGTGGACGGGCAGACTGCGGGAGCACTCACTGATCCCAGGGAGGAGGGCGTCACAGCCGAGAGTGTGGACGGGCAGACTGCGGGAGCACTCACTGATCCCAGGGAGGAGGGCGTCACAGCCGAGAGTGTGGACGGGCAGACTGCGGGAGCACTCACTGATCCCAGGGAGGAGGGCGTCACAGCCGAGAGTGTGGACGGGCAGACTGCGGGAGCACTCACTGATCCCAGGGAGGAGAGTGTCAGGGCGCAGAGCCCAGGTGGACGCAGGGTCCAGGTGGACGCAGAGCCCGGGAGGACGCAGAGCCCGGGTGGACCCAGGGTCCCGGCCGCAGGGTGATCCAGGCTGCCCTCCGAACAGCCTGCACATGGCAGCCCAGGTGAGGGGCCCCTCCAGGGTCAGGGCAGAAATGACATGTCACAGAGCCCAGGGTGCCTCCGGGAAGGCTCCCCAGGCACCTGGGTGAGGGCAGGGTTCAGGGGGCGGGGCCACGGACCAGCTTCCTCAGGGGCACTGCTAGGCCCTCCGCCACACACTTTCTGGACGCTTCCTCCAACCCCACAGTGGGCCCGCGAGCCTTCTGCACCCATGAGCCTTCTGCATCCATGAGCCTTCTGCACCCACTTCCTTGCAGGCAGCTCCAGGTCATCCAGTACTTCCGTCCTGGCTCTGCAAGGTCGTCGCGCCTACTCCTGAGTGCTCACACAGCTAGTGTCAGGGATCACCTCCTGCCAAGTGCTAACAGCAGCCGTGGGCGGTGGTCTTCCCTGCGGCCCCACCCAGATGCATCTGCAATCGGGGTCCCAGATTCGCAGAGTGAGAGGTAAGCCTGTTCTGGAGACGTCCTCCTGTGCCCGGGGCAGAGGCCGGCTCCAGATCCAATTTCTCGGGATCTCACACCGAGCCCCAGAGGCCACAGCTCAGCCCTGTGGAAACGAAAGGATGAGGCAGACTGCCCTCCGCCTGGTGTCTGCACAGTCGCTGCTCCGTTCTCGCTGTGGACCTGGCACCGCCGGCCAGGCCCAGGGCTGCCGGGTTTGTCACCTGCTCTTCGCATAGGTACAAACAGTTGGGGCTCCTGGGGCAGCTGTGGCCTCGGGGCCCTTTCCTCTGTGTGCTCCACCGTGCTGGCCGCTGATTCCATGCCGATGTGGTCAGACAGTGGAGGCCAGGGCCAGGTGGAGAGCCTGTCCTCACAGCGGGCTGTCCCTGCACACTGGCACGTCTCTGAAAGCCGGGCTGGTCTCCATCAGCATGTTTCCCGACTTCTGTCCCCCCACCCCAGTGCAGCCAGCAGCAGGGACGCTCTTGGTGACCCTCGGGGGAATGCCTGTTGTCCGGGGCTGCTCCAACCTGGAGCCCTCACTGGACCTGAGGTCATGCACGATCCTAGCATCTGGGTCCCCTCACCGACCCTGGGGTCCCCCGGGCACCTCCCTGTGGCCACTCCGGGAGGGACCCCGGACCCCGCCCCCACCCATGCAAGCCCCCCGCCCCGGGGCCTCTGTCTCTCCCAACAGATGGACAGGCAGTGATGACGCAGCATAAGGCACCTCTCAGCCCCGCCCCCACCCCCGGCTTCCACGCTGCCGCCTCTGAAGCACACAGATCACCTTCTCTAGGCACGTCTCTCACAACCTGCAAAGAAGCCTGAGGCCTCTTACGGGCTGATCTTCTCCATGTCCATACAAATGTTGAAAATTCCATGTGAAACATGAAGCACGCGTATTTCCAAAGAAGCACCACCATCGGGAAAGCACGCGATCACTAGAGATCTTGGAATACTCCAGAAGTGGCTCTGAAGAAATCAGGAGCCATCCCATCCCAGAGGCAAGGGAGCATTTCGGGAAGCGCGTCACGTGCTCGGTGTCCATGTGAGCTTTGCCGCCATCACACCTTCCGCCTCCCTACCCTTCTGGGTTTCGGGGCAGCCCGGCCACTCTGAGCCGTCACTGAGCGGTCTCTGTGCTGCCGTCTCTGCGGCTCCTTAGTGCTTTGCCTCACGCTCGTCTCTCCATCTCTTCTCCTTTCTCCGTTTTTCTTCATGGCGCCACCAGGACCTGCTGTTTAGCGATGTATTTATTTGTTCCTCCTCTGTGGCCTCAGCAGAGAGACGCCCCGGAAGCACAGGCCGCGGCCGAGCTCCGCTGCTGAGCACCGGTGACAGTAAATGGAAGAAACTCGACAGAATCGCCCAGCGGACGCGCGGCTCCCACCAGCCCGCCACCGCGCACGTTCTGAGAGCTGCACGGCAAGGCCGCCTGCATCTTCGGGCGTGTTTCTGCCGGCCGCTCGGCGTACCTTCTTCAGAGCGCTGTTTCCAGGTGAAAAAGTATGGATGGTCGTACGGCTCTTGACAGCAATTGCCAGAGTATCGCTCAGAAGTGCTGTCCTGATTTACAGGCTCATGAAGTCTGAGTGAATTATATGTATATTTTGACCTCTTCTGAAACGCTCATGGACACTGTCATCATTCCTATCAGTGTGAATGGGTACAGGGAATAACTTTTGTCTTCATTAGAATTGTGTGTCTAATGAGTTAGAATATTTTCACGTACCTAATGCCCATTTATATCTTCAACTGCCTGCCTATTTTCTCCCTCGGTTATTTGTCCCTATTTCTTTGTCGGATTTCTTTATATTTGAGGATGCTGATCCGCTACATGGAGCACATTTTTTCCTTTCGCTCATGGTTTACCCCTGCCGCAGGCTCTCTTCTGCTCCCCACGTTCGCACAGACACCTTCTCCCGCGACTTCCGGCGTGCCACGCCCGGCGCAGTGCTCCCGGGGGCGCTCTGCCCACGCGGGGTTTCTCCACGGGCGCAGGAGCCGGAGCAGCCCTGCTGAAGCAGAGGAAGGAGCCGGAGGGCTCTCCCGGGACGGGTGAAGGTTCAGCCCGTGATGCAGACAGGACGCGGGCCTGACTGAAAGGGCGCGTGGCCGGGGGGCTGGGGGCTGCGCCTCGGGGTCCCAGCGGCAGGGAGATAGCAGAGCGGGATGCGTTTCCGAATCAGAAAAGGCCACTCCGTCCTGCACACCTGTCCTCTTAAAATCCATCTTAGTCCGCGTCCTGATGTTCTGCCATCTGTCTGCCTGCCTCCCGCCCCGGAAACCAGTCGAGGGCCTGAATCCACTTCTCGCTACACTGGCCTCGCCTCCTCGTTTCTCCCATATGCTAACTTCCTCCCAGCACAGCCTCGCCGTCGGCACAACTCCCTGCTTTATTTCTTTACCTCTGTCGACAAAATATACCTGATGGTCCTGGTTAATCCCTCTATTGACGTCGCCTCAAACCCTATTACTTTCCAAGAAAATTGGAGCAGTTTTTGAAAGCCTCATTATATTATAACGCATGTGAAATAAAGAGTCGTCTTCCAATGGGCCGTGCCTCCCCCCGCCCTGTTCGGTATGCTGGCCACGTCTCGCTGTGCTGACATTTGGATGCTTCTGAAGATGCGGACTTGGTCTGATTCGGTTGTAAACAGAGCTGTTGGAGGCACGCAGAAGGCCACCGGGGCAGCGACTCTGGATTCAGAACCCGGGACGCTGCCCAGAGCAGGGCTCCTGTCGCTGGTCTGCCGCTCCCCTGGGAGGGTGCCCCCGGCTCACTTCCTGCCGCTTTGTGGGAAGTCAGCCACGACACTGGGGGAGACCCTCAGGCAGGACCCCCTTGCTGAAGGCGGAGGAGTGCAGTTCCCCCCTTGCTCGCGTTCGCCCTGCAGCTCAGCCTTTGGGGGGCCCAGGCTGCCTCCGTGTCTTCCATCTTCCGCTTCAGCGGAGCCCAGCGGGCACCAGAGGTGAGCGCCTCGGAAGAAGGCTCCCTGGAGACGTGCGCACACGGGGTTCTCGGCATCGGGGCCGGAGAGGTGGACTCGGGTGTTCTGGTTCCGTGTCAGAGGGAAGGAGCGAGTCAGAACAGAGGATGAGAAATGGCAGGCAGGGACACACAGCCTCGCTTGGTCCTGAAACTTAAGCCATGAAGAGGTCACTGTGGTTTCCTGCTTCGTTTAGTTCCTTAAGCTGCCTTTGGCATGAGCTCTAGGCCCCAGACCTGCTGGCGAATTACTAGAGCGAGCGAGGCCGTCGACCGCCGGCGTCACCGGTGGGATCTGGGAGGGTGACAGTGGCCTGAGGCGGAGGCTCCGGGCCCTGTGGGTGCGAGCAGCTCAGCTGCAGGCTGCCGGGCGCGTCCCTGGGGCCCGAGCGGGGGGGAAGGAGGCTCATGCTTCTCGGCTCGCGCCTGGGGGACCACGGGCCCCACGACTGGGAGCTGTGGGGGACGGGGACACCTGTCCCCAGAGAGGTGGCGTGACCGGATTTCCGTCAGAGACGGGTTTCCGTTAGAGACGCTGCTTGTGCAGCTCGGGGCCCGGGGGGAGAAGCTGGGGCGTCCTCAGGGCAGTTAAGTCAGGGCGGGTCTGTGCAGAGATGGAGGCGGAAGGAGGAGCCAGGGCGGGGGAGGAGCACGCCCGCAGGACGCAGAGCCTGGTGGGTGGGAAGCAAGGACGGGAAGGCGCCTCAGACGCCCTCACGGCTGTCTCTGGTTTTTAGGCAGCTGGGGGCTCTTACTGAACCAGGAGGTGGGACTCTGTGGAGGGTGGAAGGCGCCTCTGCAAAATCTGAGCTTGGCTTCTGATGATAAGCCCACCTGGTGCCATCCAGTCAGGAGCTGCACCTCCTTCTGGATGGGGATGGGGGAGGGGTGGAGGAGGGGATAGGA
>SJYX01002577.1:502287-525501 GCA_006410675.1 Oreotragus oreotragus
GGGTCAGGGTGGGGCTCAGTCAGGGCGGGGCTCAGTTAGGGCGGTGCTGGGGTCAGGGTGGGGCTGGGGTCAAGGTCAGGGTGGGGCTTGGGGTCAGGGCGGTGCTGGGGTCAGGGCGGTGCTGGGGTCAGGGCGGTGCTGGGGTCAGGGTGGTGCTGGGGTCTGGTGATGCTCTGATGCCTTGGCCAGTTTCGGGGTCACTTTGGGGCTGTGTGACCAACCCGACGAGCTGCAGACAGCACTGCGAGGGGTGGGGCGCCCTGCCCAGCACTGGCTGGGGGTGAAGGGGGCTGAAGGAGGAGACTGCGGGGGCTCAGGATCCTGAGTCCACGTTTTCCTCCTGAAAGAAGCGTAGGCCAGGCAGGAGACGCTGAGCGCTCAGTCACTGAGATGAAGGGGAGGTGGAGGAGGGCAAAGAGCAGCTGAGGGGTGTGACTCAGAGACGGATTTGCTGGGGGAGAAGCCTCCACAGGAGGGGGCACGTTTTCCCGGGGGAAGGAGGGACGATGCGCAGTGACTCTGGACACACGCTGGCAGACCTGGAGGTCAGCGCCCGGAGTCTCGCCCGTGTCCTTACTTTTAGTACAACTCGGCGCCGACCTGCAGCGCGGCTCCTGGTGACGGCCGTGCCTCCTGAGAGTCTCAGCAAATCTTCACTCTGGGGAGGTTTCACTCGTTTTTCACAACTTTCTCTTGGGTATCAACTCTGCTTGGAGCTGGGCACCCCCGCCAGCTGACACAGGACGTTTCTTCCTCCTAGTGGAGAGGGTTGGATGGTGTTTCCCTGTGTCTTCCCCCTTCTTCCCTAATGGTAAGACTTGAACCGTTCGCTGATCGGTTGGCGTCACAGCAGTCACATTTCCCTGCTTTCCGGGTACTGAGTGGCCTCGAGACGAAGCTCTGACGAAGGCGTGAGCAGAAGGGCTGTGTTCAGTTCTGGATGGAGCTGTTTCGAGGGCGTGCACATATCTGCTTTAGTCTCTTCCTTCCTGTTGGAATGCAGATGTGATGGCGGGAGGTCAGACAGCCTTCTTGGGGCGTGAGTTATGAGGCATGTGTAGGGCATGGTGGAGCAGCATAACTGAGGAAGTCCAGAGCCCCTGATGTTTGGGGAGCTGCCAGGCCAGCCCTAGACCGGTGCTGGACTGCGGGATAAGAAGTAAACTTCTTCCTTATGTGAGTCCCACTTACCTGGGGCGTTCTGTCACACAGCTGAAATTGCCCACAAATAATACAGAGAGACAGCCAACACTCGAATAAACAGACCAGCATGTTGTTAAAACTTTCGCTAAGTGACCTGATGAAAATGAGCGTCATGCCGTCACGCAGACCTAACGGGCAGGAGAAAGGGTCCATCGAAGGCTGTCAGGAAAGGCTTCACAGGAGACAGGCTTTGAAGGGAAGAGGGAGGGATGCCCGCTGCGTGAGCTGTGGTGTCAAGCCGGGCAGTGGTCCCGCCTCCCACAGGTCCGACCTCTGGTCACTGCACCCCCGCCAAGGGCCCACTCAGGGTGGAGGAGGGCCCCCCCGGGCTCCTGACCCCAGCCCTGCCCCAGTCAGGCCGCCGTGAGGGGCTGCTGTTGGCCCCAGCAGTGTGGTCCAGCCAGCCTTCCGCTGCACACTGCAGAGCCCCCGGGACTTCCCTGACGCTGCAGCCAAGGCTGGTCTGAGCCCCGGGGCCCCTCCCAGGACAGGAGGGGGCCAAAGTCCAGGCGCGGCCAGTCAGCAGAGTCAGAGAGTCCAGGCAGAGGAGCACCCAGAACGGCTTCTGGCGCTAGAGTGGCGGCCGGGTGCGCTCGGCGCCCCGCCTCGGGCAGGAGCCAGCGCGGTCGGTGGCAGGAGTGCCCTGGATGAGGTGCTGGTCTGGTCCTGCCAGGGGCGAGGTGGGGGCATCTCAGATCCTGCCTGCTCAGGATCCAGTGAGCGTCCACCCCGAGTTCCCGCCCAGTGGAGCCTGCCCCCACCTGCCAAGGGCCTGTGCTGTGTCCTGTGTCTGGAGCTGCCGTGGGATCACGGGGACCCAGCCTGCCCCAGACCCACCGGGGTGGCCAGCCGGATCACCTGCTGGGCTGCACTGGGTCTGCCCCGGGCTGCCGTCCACGGCTGATGCTGTGCCCAAACGCTCCTGCTCTGCGTCGTGTGGGGTCCGTGGGCTGCACATCTCGGGGCTGTGCTGGGCGGCCCGTGAGGGTGGCAGCTGGTGTCAGGAGGAGTCAGGAGGGTTCACACGGGAGCCTGATGCTGTTATTTCATGGTCTTCTAGAAATATATCCAATTTTACATACTTCCTAATACGGGCTTTACAAATCTGAGCAAAAGAAGAATTGTTATAAAAATTCCTCATTCTCTAGGCTCATATAAAACAATCCACATTTAAGAGTGTCTTAAGAGGTAACAATCTTCCAACTATTATTACTGGCTGGGCTTAAATTGCATGTAAATTAAATTACTGAAATGAGGATAAATACAGTGTAATCAGTAGTAGGATTTATTCTCTGTAACCATACAGGAAATATTTTAATTTAGAATTTTCCTCAGTTAAACCTTGCTTTTGAGTCATGATATCAGAAATTAATACACTACAATCTCTCTTTCTCTCTGACATAGACTTTCTTACACACCAAACTTTCCTGGCATATACTTCTAAATTTTCTAGACCAACGATTGCTTCCTGAATACTCTTGTTTGATTTTGAGACACAAGCCTGCAATTGAACCCTGAGATAATATAGGCTTGCTTCCACAGCTAAAACTACTTGATATTTATTCTGGTTTTATCAGGCCCACAGAGGTCTCTAGGATGATTGAGAGATGGCATGAAGCCTTTGCAGCTAAGCCAGGGGTGCTAAAAGCAAGAATGGCACCCTGTTCTTGAGAGGACAGGCTCCCTCCAGCTCGGCTAGCTGGGCCGGGCTCTCCCGGGGAGCAGACACGGAGCAGGGGGCCACGTCGGATGAGGCCACCACCTCCCCAAGACACCGTGACCAAATTAAACCGTCTGTGATCAAGTCTGACCACCGCGCAGATCACACCCCTGAACCACGCCCCTCTCCGTCTCGGAGGGGCGACGAGCTTCTTCCACAAGGAAAGCATCACCCTGGCTCCTTCTTCCTGCCCCGGCTCCGGCTCATCAAATCACCAAAAGAGGGCTGATCGCCCCACGGCCTGACGGCCACCAGCCCAGGACCTGCCCTGCCTCCTCCCACAGTGATCCTCCGTGACCCCGGAACACACGAAGCAGAACGCCAGCTGCAGACACACTGGAAAGACAAGGTAGCGTCAGTCGCTCCGTCGTGTCCGACTCTTTGTGACCCCGTGGACTGCAGCCCGCCAGGCTCCTCTGTCCATGGGGTTCTCCAAGCAAGAATCTTGGGCTGGGTGGCCTTGCCCTTCTCCAGCGGATCTTCCTGACCCAGGGATGGAACCCGGGTCTCCTGCACTGCGGGCAGGTTCTCTACCAGCTGAGCCCCCCGGGCAAGCAGGCCTGCTCTATCTCCTTCCACGGCCGTGAGTGAACTTGCATCTGTGGGAGAGTCGGGGCTGTGAGCTGACAGCAGCTAGGTGGCAGCTTGCAGTCTCTTTCCGTGAGAACGGAGGTTGGAGGAGGACCCTCGTGCCTGCCAGGAGCTGGAGCCGCGGATGCCCTTGTGTCTCAGGCACTGCGATCCCAGGATGGCCCCTCGTCCGTGTCCACAGGGCACGCTGAGCTCCCTGTGCTCCAGGAACTTCAGCAACAGGCTCAAGGTCACGAGCCTCGTGTGGGGCTAAAGCAGGAAGGTCCCAGCTTTCTGGGAAGACCGCCGGCATTGACACTGTGCACGCCTCCCTTTCAGATCTGCAATTTTCTCTTTCTGCTGAAATGTGTGACCGCAGAAGGGGTCTGGGCTCTGCGCTGGTAGGATGGTGTGGGTTTCTAGCCCACGTCCCCCTGCTAACGCAGCTCACGGCCACCTTGCTGATCGGGGAGGAGGTGAGCAAGATCCTGGTGAGCTGGAGTGGGCGGGGCAGAGGGCCTCTCAGATGCCCAGGCCAGGCCGACACTGCTCAGGAAGTGCCTCCTCGTTGGCATTTCATCTCCACCCACAGAGCTCTGTCTCTCCCACCCGGCATAGCTCAAGTAGGCTGTGACCTCCGCAACACCCTTGAGAGGCTCTCCAGGCGCCTTGAGAAACTGCACAGAAGGCGCCCTGCATCTGGGCTGGGTCTATCACTCATGCACGTGTGTCTCCGAGAGCTCGGTAATTCAGAGCCTCTTGGCGAGCGCTCTCTGCAGCAGCCATAAACCACGTCTCCTGAGCTCCGGGGAAAACGCTGCTCCCCTCGCCCAAGTGAGGGCTCACACCAGGGCTTGGCGGATGGAGCAGAGGGGCTGGAGGTGGCCAGACTCACAGACCCCACTCGGGGCGGGTCTTCCCTGGCACTCCCGGATGACCTGCGGAGCTTCGCTGTGCCCTTGGTGAGATGAGACTGTGGCTCAAGGCGTCCTGACCGCCACAGGCCCCGTCTCCCCCATCGCACGCCCTGGCCCCTGAGTGACCCACAGCAGAGGACCTGACACCCCCCCGCCCCCAGCATGGTGATGGGTGCGCGGCTATCCTGTCTCAGGAGCCGGCATCGGGGCAGACACAGCAGCTGGTGGGGTGAGCTGGGAGTGTATTTCTATGTACATTTATGTCCATCTTCACAGCTCACGTGAGAAAGACATCGCTTTTATGCCTGCAGAGAGCGTACTCAACACAGGAGCACAGGCTTCCCCACAAAACATCGCCCTGGGAGGGCAAATTGACAGACGCAAACACAGGCAGCTCGTGGAAGGGGGTGAGGCCAGGGAGGAGGCCAGTATCTGAGATGCTGGGAAGGGGGTCAGGGAAAGGCACAGGGGTCTGGGGGTCAGGCCAGTGCGAGCTGCCAATGTCAGGCCTTTGCTGGGATCTTGTGAGAAACCCCGGGCACTTGCTCCCTGCCACCCCCGAGCCAGACTCTCCCCTCTGCCCCCAGAGCTCTGCCACCCTCCAGCAGCCTCAGTCTGAGGAAGAGCAGACGGGCTGCCTAGCCACCAGGCCCCCGCTCTAGCAGACCTGGACCGGGGGTCCCCGCCCGCCCAGCGCCCAGGCTCAGTGGGGCTCGTGGACACCTGGTGGGGCACTCGCCCTGCATTCATGAGCAGAGGCCCATTATGGAGTGAGGGCAGGCTGTGTGCCAGGCCTGGGCCTCTGGGCACGGGCTGCCCGGGGGGCCGAGCACCCCTGGGCTGAGTCCAGAGTGAGCAGGGACCAGCCTCGGGGAAGGCTCCCCTGTGAAGATGGCAGGACCAGCAGGCGATGTCAGGGAAGGGGCCCATCATGAAGGGCTGTGGGAGAACCAGCTTGGGCATGCGGGACAGAGGCTGGGGAGGCCGGGGTGGAGGCCGGGCCGGGTCTTCCCGGGGGATGCTGGAGCTGCTCCTGGGAGCTCTCTCACCAGCTCGGGGGTGATGGGCTGAGTGGGGGCGGATGTGGCCGCAGGCCCCAGGGATGCACACGGGGAGAGCAGGGGCAGATTCAGGAGCTGCAGAGAAGCCTAAGCTCTCAGCCTCTAATGTGTGACAGCAGGATGGGGATGGGGGGCTCTTGTGTGCGGACTCCAGGGACGCCCCGCCCCTCTGCATGAGCACCCACCCCCTGGGAGCCTCAGGCTCCCACAGGGCACCCCGCTCCCCTGGGCAAGTTTCTGATTTGCACTGAAACACAGTTTCTTGTGCATAACGTCAGGACACGCTGTTCTCAGTGGCGAGGCTCCTGATGTGTGGATGTGATACAGTTATGTCAGGAGGCTTGTAAGGGTCAGCACTGAAGCCATGCTGTAAATAAGCTTTCCTTCCCAGCCGCCAGCCCCCTAATTCGGCATCTTTGGTCCTCAGTGTTCATTTACACGCTCCATCCATGCTGACTGATTGCCTGTATCTTCGGGTAAGCTTTTGTCATGGACAACCCCAGGGCAACCCCAGCATGTCTTACTCTGCAGTCCTTCCTTTACAGAGCAGGTTCTGTGACTTCCTTGAAACCAGCAGTCATGGTAAAGGCACTGGGATTGCATTACAGGTTATGGCAAAGGTGAAGGAATGCTGCAGATGTAATAATCCCTCTTAAGAGGCCCTTGGACTGTAAAGGGATTAAGCCAGTCAACCCTAAAGGAAATCAACCCTAAATATTCATGAGAAGGACTGATGTTGAAGCTGAAGCTCCAACACTTTGGGTACCAGATGCAAAGAGCTGACTCATTGGGAAAGAAGCTGATGCTGGGAAAGACAAGCCAGGAGAAGAAGGGATGGGAATGAGATGGTTGGATGCTATCACCGACTCAGTGGACATGAGTTCGAGCAAATCCAGAAGATGGTGAAGAACAGGGAGACCTGGCGGCCGCAGTCCACGGGGTCGCAGAGTTGGACGCGACTGAACTGAAATCAGATGGCGCTAGGGAAAGAACCCAGCTGCCACTGCAGGAGGCCAAGGAGACACAGGTTTGATCCCTGGGTCAGGAGGATTCCCTGGGGTAGGAAATGGACCCCACTCCAGTATTCTCGCCTGGAAACTTCCACGGGCAGAGGAGCCTGGTGGGCTACCGCCCGTGGGGTCGGAGTCGGACACAACTAACGACTGAGCACAGATCACGAGACGCCCCAGTGGGCCTGGCTGAACCAGCAGAGCCCTTTCAGAGGGGCCATGGGCCTTCCCGGGTCCAGAGCCCAGCAGCAGAGAGGCACCTGCTGGCCTTGAGCCGCCACTGCCAGCGCGTGAGCGTCCACGCGGCAGGGATCTGCAGGTGCCTCTGGGAGTGACAGCTCTGGCTGACGTGAGCAAGGACACCGGCTGTCAGTCCTACAGCCGTAACCGTGAGCACTCACGGGAGACCCAGACTCAGGAGAGGCTTCCTTCCACTGCAGCAGAAACCCTACGGCAGCCTGGGGAGCTCGAGCTGCAGCCCGGCTCAGCCAGCTCCCGCTCCTGACCCTCGCACACCAGGAGATAATAAATGCAGGCTGTCTGAAGGTGCCCAGCGCACACTCCCGGGAACACTAGCTCGTGCGCGCCCCACGGCACGCTTCCGACCGCCCTTATCCGTTGTCCCGACAGTCAGTCCTGAAACTGCCTCTCCCACTTCCTCCCTGAACTTCACGGATAAATGTGGTCAGAAAGGGCCTTCCTGGTGACTCAGCGGTCAAGAATCTGCCTAAAGTGCAGGAGCCACAGGAGGCGTGAGCTTGATCCCTGGGTCAGGAAGATCCTTCTCGCCTGGAGAATCCCATGGACAGAGGAGGCTGGCGGGCTACAGTCCATAGGATTGCACAGTCAGACATGACTGAAGTGACTTAACATGCATGCCCAGGTTAGAAAAGAGAGACTAGCATTGGCTTTTTGTTAGTCTTACCTCTAAAAGTAGGTGAAAGCGCTGAGACGCATCCACCCCCCCCAGATCATGTAAATCTCTTTCAATCTCAATGGAGCTGTAAGAACTCTAACCGGGGGGAGTGGCAGGTTTGACTACCTTCTTAAGGCTTTGAATATTAATTTTTACTGTAAAATAAATGTGACCTTTACTAAGACCTGCTTTTTAAACATTTTCTTGGGTTGGAAAATGCTTCTTTGAAAGCACATATTTGGGGCCCTCTGGACCAAAGATGATAAGACATCAGCAAACATGACTTAAAAAATGCTGGGATCAGCGGTCATAAAATAGGAGTGGCATTTACACTGAGACGACATCTGTCGATGAGCGGAGGTGTGGGCGACGATACTGGAGCAGAAGAAGCTACGGGCGGAAGAGGGTGGGGAGAGGAGATGCCACAGCAGGGTGGTGAGTTTACAGCTGGGGATGGTGCAAGTTCCCTCACGCTCCGGGGGTTAAGACTGCGTTTCCACTGCAGGGTCAGGGGTTTGATCTCTGGTTGGGGAACTAAGATCCATGTGCCGTGAGGCATGGCCAAATAAATAAATTAATTCAAAAACTAAAGCTGAAGGTCGTAACAGAGGAGAGGAGGGGACAGGAGAGGCAGCTGGGCACTTGGAGTGGAGGCCCAGACCACAGGGGGATGACCTTAAAGAAGAAAATGAGATAGACGGCGCGTTAGACAGTGCATGGGGCAGGCCGCGAGACGAGCAGGAGGAACCTGGGTCTGCAACCTGGGTCTGAAAGTGGGGGGCAGGGCGACAGCAGACGGGGGGTGCCCACCGTTCCCGATGACCCCTCCGGCACCAAACCTCCACATCCTGCGGACGGAAGCCACGTGGCTGTAGGCGAATCAGACATCGTTGGTCCCTTGCTCCTCTCACGGAGAAAGACCCTGCCAGTCCAGCCATCCCCCGAGTCCTGCAGTGAACCAGCGACCAGTCCAGCCATCCCCCCAAGTCCTGCAGCAAACCAGAGACCAGTTTAGCCATTCCCCCTAGTTCTGCAGTGAACCAGAGACCAGTTCAGCCATCACCCCAAGTCCTGCAGCGAACCAGTGACCAGTCCAGCCATCCCCCCAAGTCCTGCAGCAAACCAGAGACCAGTTCAGCCATTCCCCCTAGTCCTGCAGCGAACCAGCGACCAGTTCAGCCATCCCCCCAAGTCCTGCAGCGAACCAGCAACCAGTCCAGCCATCCCCCCAAGTCCTGCAGTGAACCAGAGACCAGTCCAGCCGTCCCCCGAGTACTGCAGCGAACCAGTGACCAGTCCAGCCATCCCCTGAGTGCTGCAGCGAACCAGCAACCACGTCATGGCTGGGCAGACGTGAAGGTCGCAGGAAGCCAGGAGGTCTTTGCGTCTGAAGCCTCCAAAGGCCTCTCTAGCCCCTTGTGCTGTCAGTAGAACTGGAGACAATCAGGTAAATTTCTTCTGTGATTCCAGTTTTCTCCCCCAGAGTTCTGTTCGCTGTTTCTCCACTTTTTCTGAGCATCTCCTCCAGAGGAAGCTTGGCCTCCTCTGAGGATGTCAAAAAGCTCTGCCTGCAGCGGTCCAGGTGGATAGCAAGTGGCTCCCGTGTCTCTGCTCACTGGCTGGACTGCTCAGGAGGCTTTATCAACCCTGCGAAGTCTTCCTCTGGGTCTTTAGTAAGGGCCTGAGAGAGGGAGTCTATTTGTGTGTTAAGATGAGAAAAAAGAACAACCATTTTAAAAGATAAGAGCTGGAATTTATAAGCCTTTACTAACGGTTATTTCTTTCACGGAGAGAAAATAAAAACGGAGATAGTAGGGAGAAGCAGTGGAGTTGCAGATAGCATCGTTTGGAGGACTCTGAAACCTGGTGCCATTTATCATTATATGAGATGCTTTGGTCTGCAAGATCAGAAGCGACTGACGTTATCTATCTACATACTGCCAACTGAATTGCCTCTTCAGAGTCCCAGACAAACATTTCATTAGTTACCATTCATCAGTAAATTGGGATGAAACGCCAAAACACTTCTTCTTAAAAAAAAAGCTGGATTGCATTTCCTACACATGGCGCTTTAAAAAATGATCATTTATATCGCACTTTTCTTTCAAGTGTTCAAACTCTGCTGCCTTCCAAATATTTGCATAGTCTCCCTGACCCCCTCTTCAGTCACAAGCATTATCCTTCTCATTTCTAAGGACTGGGGGAGGAGACACAAACTATTCCAAAACGTGAAATCAGTCTGAATTTAGCCAGAAAACCATGGTTTCATGAAAAAAAAAAAAAAAGAGCTACTGAATTCATTCAGGCAAATGCTGTGCCCTTTTTTGCCTGAAGTTGGCAGGTGTTTAACCAAAATGACTGACCTCAGACCTCTGCCCAAAACCCCAAAGTGGGTTAGGCAGTGGGTTGAACTTCAGAAGACCTAGGGCTGTCTTGAGAAGAGTCCTGAGAATTCGAGGGCTGGCGCAGCAGTCAGTCAGGAACACTGCTGGGGGACGGGATCACGCGGCTCGTGACCCTCACAGCCTCCTTCCTGACGGGAATGACAGGGACACAGCCCCCGGCTCTCCAGGGGCGGCCACTCATGGCTTCCCGAACTTCATCGTTAAACCGAAGTGAGAATTTCTGTTTGCAGCTAAGATGGAGACGCTAGCCACAGGCCGATGCTTCACCATGAACAAGTAGGGAAAAAACCATCATTGGAAGAGATCAGAGAGCCGGAGTGCGCCCAGGACCTGAGGCGTGAAGATCCCAGCCAAGGGAGGGAGCCTCTGAGGCCAGCAGAGGTCCCGCTGGTCTCACGACTGCGAGGGACTCACAGGACTTAGGGGCCAGGATCCTGGAACAAAGGCAGGTGCAGGAGGTCCCATCATAAACGTGTGGCTTCTCCCTGAAGGCATTCACTGCATTCTTAGGGCGGACAGGGACGATGCCAGGAAGCCAAACAAAGCCTTGGAGCTTTTGGTTTAGAACAGTGGGGCTCTCAGTGCAGTGGGACGGCCAGTGGAAAGTGCAGTGGGACAGGGAGTGGAAAGTGCAGTGGAATGATCAGTGGGAAGCGCAGCGGGACGGCCAGTGGATGGTGGAACAGACAGGCGGATGCCACTAATCTTGGGTTTCAGTTGGAAACCTTGAGGACCTCCCTAGAAGAAAGGAGGACGAGAGGAACCTGGAGACCGACAAAACTGCAAACAGAGAGGCACACAGGCAAACGAGGACAGAAGCAGCCCTGCGTCCAGGTCGCGAGTGGACTCAGCTCAGGGTTAGCAGGAGGACAGCCGCCTCTGCCCGCTTGTGTACCAACGAAAGACGCGGCCTCTGCAATAAAGAAACACCATCCTTTTCATGTACAGAGTCCAGCATTTCATAAAAGCTCACCAGGTGCAACCATGGGCAAAACTAGGGAAAAAAGCCCCAGATGGCCCATTCACTGAAGCTACAAAATCTGGACTTTAAAAGAGCTTTGATTAATATGTTGAAGCAAAGGTGAGAAATTTAAGCAGAAAGTCCAAATCCATAAAAATGTGTATCAATAATTTTAGCAGTAAAAATTTCAATCATTGAAACCAAGATTCAGTGAAGTCATAATTTACTTTAAAGCACAGAAGAGAGGGTTAGATTCTGGGACAGCCGATTGGTAGAAGATATCCAGGCTGATGCAGAGAGAAGGAAAATGCAGAAAACAGCCCCAGAGACGTGTGGATGAGCGGAAAGTTTAACCGCGTAGTTGGAGTCTTGGGCGGGGAGGGGCGAGGGAAGGAGAAGTTAGAGAATGCTGAGGATTTCCTCGGCCTGATGGTCAGGCTCAAGTCACAGGTGCACGGAGCAACGTGTTCCCCAGGCAGCACAGACCCGAGGAGGACACACGGACGCATCCCAAGAGAGCTGCTCAAACCTGGAGACTGGAGAGAAACAGCCCAGAAGAGGCAGAGAGAAAGGAGGACAGAATCACCAATGGCTGACATTTCAGCAGAAGCAATGGGAGCAAGAAGAGAATGGAGCGACACCTTTAGCGTGCAGCAGGAGAAAGCTGCGGGGAAGGCAATGGCACTCCACCCCAGTGTTCTTGCCTGGAGAATCCCAGGGACGGGGGAGCCTGGTGGGCTGCCGTCTATGGGGTCATACAGAGTCGGACATGACTGAAGCGACTTAGCAGCAGCAGCAGCAGCAGCAGCAGCAGCAGCAGCAGCAGGAGAAAGCTGAGCACCTGAGCTGCATCCGGACAAAGTGTCCTTCGCAAGTGAAGGCAAAATCAATACAGCTCCATCACAGACAACCTGAGAGGACTTGGTGCCCACAAGTGTACGTGAACAGAAATAATAAGATTTCCTTAGGAAGGAAGAAAATGATCCTAGAGGGAATCACAGAAATCCAGTAAAATGAATAAAAGCAAGGGAAAGGGAAAATGGGAAATATATAGAAAAATACAAACAAATATTCACTGCAGAAGAATAACTATATCTGACCTGGTCTAAAATACATGGAGAGTAAAATAATAGAGATGGCTGAACTTTTGCCTTTTCAGAATATATCACTGACAAAGACTAGCAATAGAGTCAAATTCTGTTAGTTATTAATCACAAATATGCACCAGAATCTTGGGTTTATAATCCTAATTCCTTAAGGAAGAAAGAAAATTTATGAAGTTAATATGACATAGGTAAAACTAAAAAAGAAATAAAACTGTTTAGCTCAAAAGAAGTAAACAAGAGTAAAGGAGCTTCGCTTTTGGCCTCGGGCCCTACTCCTCTGTATCGACTCAAAATGCGCGCAGAGCCGCAAATAAGCTCTGCCACCTGCGAGAGCATCGGCGGATGCTACAGAAAGACCGTGTGTCAGAGACCAGACACGAAGGCAGGCCGAGCCAAGGTGTGGGTCAGCGCCGGAGCAGACCCTCCACCGACGGCCTGGTGGTGTGAAGCGTCGTCGGGAGGTTTCTCGGAACCAGCGTGCTGCTGTCTTGAGCTGGGTGCTGACTGCACAGGCGCGTTCACTTTGTGAAAACGCGTCAGGGTGCACGTTTATAATCAGTGCATCTCTTGTGTTCTCTCTCAGCTAGACAAAGACAAAAGTCAAGGTGGGTCTCTCACGCTCCCTGAGCAGCTGGGTGTCCTCAACACCCGACTCAGTTCCCGCAGGCCAGACTCACTCCACCCCAGGAATCTCCATCAACCAGATCTGTTTTCACATGCCCCACGCTGCTGTTCCTGCTGTGCTGGACTTCATCTTGAACTTTAAGCTTGGACTTTTTTTTTTTTTTTTGGCTATTTTAGTTCTCAATTCCTAAACACCGACTTTCAGATAAATCTGATTCCAGGTTCTCAGGCCAAAGACAAACCCCAACCCACCCTCCTACAGCCCCAGCTATCAGACCTTAGACAGGACTCCCCCAGCCAGCCCCCACTCATGCCCGGGGCTCTCAGACAGGCTCCCCATGAGGCTCTTTATTCAGAGATGCTGTGGCAACAGTCCAGGATCCCTCTGGAAAGAGTGCCTCTTCCAGCTTTCCTTCTGTTCATCACTGCTATTCAATTCAATGAGAAATTGTTGTTAACTGCTAGCAGAGATGAGTAATTCTCTTTTCCTGTCCCTGAGGATATTATAGTCAATTTCGGACACTGGCGGACGAAATACATGATAAGAGTTACAATAAGGAGCTGTGAGTGGAGAGAGAAGAGGCGTCTCACTGGTGATGACTTTCCCTGAGGATGTGATAGCTGGGCTGAGCCTCGGAGAATGAGGAGTTACGATACAGGCAAAGCGCAGGAGACAGGGCACCCTGGGTGGAGAGAGAGGCGAGAGCTAAGACACGGGTGGCACGAGGCAGACTCAGGTCTCACAGGACTTTCTGGGCACGCGATGGTGACTGGTGCCACCGCTTTGCCAAAAGTCGCCACCCATCAACAAAGCCAGCATAGATAGGTCTCACCAGGGCTCTGAGAGTGACCTAGAGCATCCCACCAGTTTGCGAACGTTCCCGGTGGCCTCAGCTTTCCCACGAGAGCAACTATCTTGCACCTGGTTTGACAGTCCTTCCGGGACTGGAGGGCTGACCCAGGCACAGAGGTCAGCATGCTTGAGGTGCCAGTGGTCACAGTGATGTGTGCGTAAGTAACTAAGAAGAATGCACATCTGCATATGTACACACACCATTTTGTTAAGACTGTAACAATGTAAAGGACATGTCAGGCTTCCCTGGCGGCTCAGTGGTAAAGAGCCCACCTGCTAATGCAAGAGACCTGGGTTCGATCCCTGGGTTGGGAAGATCTCCTGGAGAAGGGAATGGCAACCCACTCCAGTATCCTCACCTGGAGAATCCCTCGGACAGAGGAGCCTGGCGGGCTAGTCCATGGGGTCTCAAAGAGTCGGACACGACTGAGCGACTCACACACTTCACTAGAAGTGTAATTGGGCTTCCCAGGGGATGCTAGTAAAGAACCTGCTTACCAAGCGGGAGACATAAAAGACTCAGGTTCGATCCCGGGGTCGGGAAGATCCCCTGAGGAGGGCAATGGCAACCCGCTCGAGCATTCTTGCCTGGAGAATTCCTGGACAGAGGAGCCTGGCGGGCTACCGCCCATGGGGTCACCAAGAGTCGGATGTGACTCAGTGCCTGAGCACACACACAAAGCCATCACATAACACTCACAAGCTGTGTACGGAAAGCCTGATTCTCAAACAGGATTTTTGTTCATTTTCTTTAAGACACCAGAACCACAAGCCAACTACGGGTTGCCACTTACGGGTGAGTGTAATTACAACACATGCACTGGCTGGGATTTCCGTTCCTGTAACACAGACCAAGCGAGGAGGAGTGGAAACGGAGGCTGTGTGTGTGAGAGCTTCCCCCCTGCGTCGACGGCGTGTGTGACTCCTTTGCTGAGTCAGATTTCAGGTTTTGGATACTAAACATTCCCTCAATGCTTTTCACTTTTCACGATGCAATGGCCACAGATACCGTCCCCACTCAAATGGAATCGGTGTCACGCGCCTTGTCACCGCGCTAAGCCCAGAAGCTGCCGCGGTGCACGAGCCCGGCCTCAGAGGAGTGCTGGCGTCGCGGCGAGGCCCCTGCAGTCTGCTCGGCTCCCAGCGCCCACCCTCAGGCTGCTGCGTGTGAGGGCGGGCCGAGGTGTGCCGGCGCGTGTCAGCGTGCATCACGCACACACATGGCAGACGTAACTCAAGGGACCAGGCAATAGTGAAATATAATCAGGAAGCCATGAGTTTGGAGAATTTCTTATTTTTTATTATTTTGTTGTAAATATGACTCATTTGATTATAACAACGGGCTCATGAATTTCTGAAAATTTAAAAGTCAGTATTGCCAAGGCTGTATATTGTCACCATGCTTATTTAACTTATGAGAAATGCCAGGCTGGATGAAGTACAAGCTGGAATCAAGATTGCCAGGAGAAATGCCAACAACCTCAGATATGCAGATGACACCACCCTTATGGCAGAAAGTGAAGAAGAATTAAAGGGCCTCCTGACGAAAGTGAAAGAGGAGAGTGAAAAAAACTGGCTTAAAACTCAACATTCAGAAAACTAAGATCATGGCATCTGGTTCCATCACTCAATGGCAAATAGACAGGGAAATAATGGAAACAGTGGGAGACTTTATTTTGGGGGCCTCCAAAATCATTGCAGATGGTGACTGCAGCCATGAAATTAAAAGACACTTGCTCCTTGGAAGAAAAGCTATGACCAACCTAGACAGCATATTAAAACGCAGAGACATTACAAAAGTCCATCTAATCAAAGCTGTGGTTTTTCCAGTGGTCATGTATGGATGTGAGAGTTGGACTATGAAGAAAGCTGAGTGCTGAAGAATTGATGCTTTTGAACTGTGGTGTTGGAGAAGACTCCTGGGAGGCCCTTGAACTGCAAGGAGATCCAACCAGTCCATCCTAAAGGAGATCAGTCCTTTAGGAAGGACTGATGCTGAAGCTGAAACTCCAATACTTTGGCCACCTGATGAGAAGAACTGACTCATTTGAAGAGACCCTGATGCTGGGAAAGATTGAGGGCAAGAGGAAAAGGGGACGACAGAGGATGAGATGGTTGGATGGCATCACCAACTTGATGGACATGAGTTTGAGCATGCTTTGGGAGTTGGTGATTGACAGGGAGGCCTGGCCTGCTGCAGTCCATGGGGTTGCAAAGAGTTGGACACGACTGAGTGACTGAACTGAACTGACTTCTGTGCTTCTCTAAATGTGAGAGTTGGACTGTGAAGAAGGCTGAGCACCAAAGAATGGATGCTTTTGAACTGTGGTGTTGGACAAGACTCTTGAGAGTCCCTTGGACTGCAAGGAGATCCAACCAGTCCATTCTGAAGGAGATCAACCCTGGGATTTCTTTGGAAGGAATGATGCTGAAGCTGAAAGTCCAGTACTTTGGCCACCTCATGCGAAGAGTTGACTCATTGGAAAAGGCTCTGATGCTGGGAGGGATTGGGGGCAGGAGGAGAAGGGGACGACTGAGGATGAGATGGCTGGATGGCATCGATGGACTTGAGTCTGAGTGAACTCCGGGAGTTGGTGATGGACAGGGAGGACTCATGGGGTCGCAAAGAGTCGGACACGACTGAATGACTGAACTGAACTGAAACCGCCCCTAGCACACTGCTGTCAGAGATTTTGATCCCGATGATCTTGTTTCTCCTTCACCACAACCTGCTGAGGTAGCTGTTCTTTACCTCCACTTTATAGACAAACCAGGGCTCATGGCCGTAAGAGCTTCACACGGCAGCACTCAGCATGTGGTCAGCAGCAGCTCCCTAACTCAGCCCATCACTGCTTCACCAGCATCTTACAGACAAAGGCAAGGGTGGCAGTTCTAAATGTCGGCCCACAGATGTTCACAGCTCCAGCAACACATGTCCAAACTCTGTGTGCACAAGCCCCCAAAGAGGGCTGAGGTTCACCTCTTTGTCCAGAGGTGCAATGCTGCGGCACACATGCTCTAGGAGGCAGCATCCCAAACGTCCTAATTTCAACATGTATACGTTCCTGAGCATAACAACTCTTGGATTCTTCTACCTCAATATGCAGTCTCCTTGGCAACAAAGAAAACACACACTCACGTGAATAAGCACATGGTGTGTGTGATGTGTCTGTGGCTGAGTGTGTGCAAGAATCACAGGAGAGCTGCCATAGCTGCCCCGGGGATGCCCCCTCCCCTCTGGACACTGTCCTCCTCCAGCCTCTGGTCCAGGGGGTCAGGGCAACAGAAATGACCAGCCCTGAAGGTCAGCTGCTTAGGGTTTAGTGGCCCTCCTTTCCATCCAAGGGGAAAGCAGACCAACAGAACGAAATAAAGTAAGTGGGATGATGTCCTTCCATTTCCAGGCAGTATTCTGCCTTCTGTCTCAGCAGCCGAAGCCGCAGGCTTCCCCTACAGGCGTGCCCGGCGGAGAGCTGCCCTGAGCAGGGGACCTGTGGGCATCACAGCTCCTCCCTGGGCACCGGACACGTCTCTTCACCTAGTTTAACCAGCGAACTCGCTTGTTCTCCAGCTGGAGTTTAGACTTTAGTGAAGAAAAGGCACTTAAAGAGCCTGGCACACAGCCACACTCAGCAACAGAGTTTCCGCTGCATCGTCAGGGACGAGCTAAGGGTTTATGGATTTTCTCACCGGGTGGGCAGCACTCACCTTGTCGTCTCCTGTCTGTCTTTCCGACAGACTGAGCTTCTCAAGGACAAGCACTTCCTCTTATTCAGGAGTGTTTCTGGCATCCGGCCTATTGCTTCTTCGACAAATCAAATAATAAACAGATTTTTGAAGAGATACTGTAGACACATATTTGATTGCGTGCAGTTGGGTTCATGGTATACAGATACGTGCATATGTGCTAAGTTGCTTCAGCTGTCTGAGTCTTTGCACCACTGTGGACTGCAGCCCACCTGGCTCCTCTGTCCGTGGGGATTCTCCAGGCAAGAACACTGGAGTGGGCAGCCCTGCCTTCCTTCAGTCCGGCCTGCCTTCCTCCAGGGGATCTTCCCTAGGGATTGAGCCTGCTTCTCTTGGTCTCCTAAGTTGGCAGGTGGGTTCTTTACTACTAGCACCACCTGGGAAGCTCAAATAGATAAGTCCAAAGTCATAATTATTCAGTCAGTTCCCCACTGTAAAACATTTCAGAGGTTTATAATTTTTCACGACTGTGAACATCAATTCTGTAGCATTTCTGTAAGAGCAGCTGAATCTCCTGTTTGATATTTGCACATGGGTGATGGCTTAGTGGTAAAGCACCTGCCTGCCAATGCAGGAGAATTGAATTTGATCCCTGACTTGGGAAAATCCCCTGGAAGAGGAAATGGCAGCCTACTCCAGTATTCTTACCTGGGAAGTCACGTGGACAGAGGAGCCCTGCAGGCTACAGCCCATGGGGTCAAAGAGCGTCAACTTGGTGACCAAACAACCCCGAAAGCTTCTGGAAGGAGAAATGGTAAGCCACGGCGCAAATACATTTTAAGACTTTTGGTACCTGTTGCATAATTGGTCTCTGAAAGTTTTCAGGTATTTGCTTCTGCATGTGGCTGCTTACTAATGTAAACATTTCAAGTCACTTCCCCCTGCTTATTTTCAACCTTTAAGACCACTCTTAAAGTGAAAAGGTGTACATGCCGTGCTCAGTCGTGTCCAACTCTGGGATCCCACGGCCTGCAGTCCGCCAGGCTCCTCTGCCCGTGGGATTCTCCAGGCAAGAATACTGGAGTGGGTTGCCATGCCCTCGTCCAGGGGATCTTCCCAACCCAGGGGTTGAACCCAGGTCTCCTGCATTGCGGGCAGATTCTTTACTGTCTGAGCTATCAGGGAAGCCCAAGAGTACTGGAGTGGGTAGCCTGTCCCTTCTCCAGGGGATTTTCCCAGTCCAGGAATCGGCCCGGAGTCTCCTGCACTGCAGACGGATTCTTTACCAGCTGAGACACCAAGGAGGCCACAGAACCGTGACATCAGCTGGGTCTGTTCCTGGACCTGGGCTCTTTTTCCATCATCTGACCACTTTTTCTAAGTCTCCACAGTCTTTCCACGGGGTCGCAAAGAGTCGGACACGACTGAGCGACTGTTGAACCCAGGTCTCCTGCATTGCGGGCAGATTCTTTACTGTCTGAGCTATCAGGGAAGCCCAAGAGTACTGGAGTGGGTAGCCTGTCCCTTCTCCAGGGGATTTTCCCAGTCCAGGAATCGGCCCGGAGTCTCCTGCACTGCAGACGGATTCTTTACCAGCTGAGACACCAAGGAGGCCACAGAACCGTGACATCAGCTGGGTCTGTTCCTGGACCTGGGCTCTTTTTCCATCATCTGACCACTTTTTCTAAGTCTCCACAGTCTTTCCACGGGGTCGCAAAGAGTCGGACACGACTGAGCGACTTCACCTTCACCTTCACCTTCTCCACAGTCTTTTATTAGTTATCGTAGCTTCCTGTAGTTCTTAGAATGATTAGAAGTAATATCTTCTGTTATGTTTTTCTTTAAATTATTTTTTAATTAACTTTAGAAATATTTTGGGTTTTTTGAACCAGTTAGAATCTGGGGGGCTCCTGTGGGATTTTTCACTGAACATGCTAAAATTTATAGATTAACTTGTAGAGAGCACTTTGACAATACCTTGTGTTCCTCTACAAGAACATCGCCTATTACTTCAGTTGGCCACGTGTCCTATCTTCTTCAGTTAGCAGTTTCCTTCCTACAGGACCTGCTCTTCTCGGTAATTTCATTCTCCTGTATTTCGTATCTGTCAGTGCAATTTTCTAGCTAATATCACTTTCTCCACTTGAAACACCGCCTTTATAAACTCTTCTCCTGTGGCTCTGCTAGCAATGAATTCTTTCACCTTTTTTATGTGGAAAAGTCTTTTTCTCATGTTCATTTTAAAAAGAATACTTTTACCTGTGTCCTCACCAGCTTATAGGCTGGCAGCTTTTTTTTTTTTTTCCAGTAACTTTGAAGATGCTGTTCTTGACTTCTCCCGTGTCTCTCGAAAGTCTCAAGTCTTTATTACAATTGTTCCTCTACAAACAGCATGGTTTCACTTTTATGTTTTTAAGGTTTTCTGATTATTGTTGGTTTTCAGAAATTTGATTGTGATGGTTTTTGTATGGTTCTCTTGCTGTTTATTTCGCTTAGTGAGTCACTGAGCGTCTTGTTTATGTGGGTTCATAATTTTCACCAGATTTATATGACTTCTGGCCATAATTTCTTTAAATAATATATTTATCCCTTTAATTCTCATCCTTTTTCTTTTAGCTTTTATTTTTTTATTTAGATTTAATTTGGACAGTTTCTGTTCCAATGTCCTAAATATACTACCCTTTTCTTCTGTAGTGTCTAATATGCAGTTAATTCCAGGCTATATTTATATATATCCATATCCACATCCATATCTATATCTGGACATTGCTTTTTGCATCTGTAAAAAGTTTCATTTGGTAATTTTTTACTCTCATTTTTTATTGCAAAATATACATAAAAGCTGTTATTTCTATCATGTTTAGGTTTATAGCTGAGTGGCCTTCATGTTTCTGTACAGCCACCGCCTTGCCATCTCCTCCCAAACTGAGACCCTGTCCAGCTGAACACTAACACCCCGCCCCCCCCCAGGCCAGCAACCACCACTGCATTTTCTGTCTCCATGGATCTGCCCACTGTTGGGGCCTGGCGCAATAGAATCCCGTCTGCCTGTCCGTGTTTGTCTGCTTGTCCCTCAGCATCGTGCCCATCACTTGGCCAAGGTGCAGCCTGGGTGAGACTTTGAGCTGCTGCTCTCCGACGCTTAGCAATGCCAAGCAACTTTTTACGTGCTTGTTGGCTACTTGTGTGTCTTCTGTGGAGAAACGTCTACTCGGGGCCTTTACATGTTCTTAAAAGCAGCTGGTTTTGTTATTGTTGAGTTATATATTCTCAATATTAATCCCTTATCCAATGCACGATTCGCAAGTGTTTTCTCCCATCCCCTGAGGCGCCTTTTTACTCTGCTAAAAGCGTCTCTGGGTGCACAAATGGCATCAGCTTAGTGGCTTATATCTCTTTCTCATTATGGCCATGTTTCCATTTAAATACGGGAGCACATCTACAATGCTTATGATAGCTGTTTAATGCCTGTGCCTGCTAATGTCATTATATCCGTTATTCTTACCTGTCTATACTTACGCTCCCCCGATATTGCTTGCCGACATCTAGTGACCGGGTCTGCCTATATCTGATGGTGAATGCAGCTTGCTGACAGCATGCCTTTGGCTTCCTCCCTTCAAAGAAGGCTGAAGTTAGGCTTAGCAGGCGGTCGGTTTCCCCTGAGATCAGATTAATCCTCTCACGGGCTTGTTTGTGGGAGGCAGAGCACCTTTACTCTGGTCTAATTTCACCAACCTGGAGGAGAGATTTGGCCAGGCAGGTGTTTTCACTGCTTGCTGTGGTCTGAACATCTGTCTCCCTCCCAAATCCTCATGCTGAACTCCTAACACCAACACGGTGGTGTTAGAAGGTGAGAGCCTCTGTGGGATGCTTAGGTCTGGGAAGCAGCCCCCAGGAAGGGGACCCTCCGCCCCGGTGGTCTCCGTCTGCCATGGGTGGGCTCAGAGGGAAGTTGGCACTCTGTAACCTGTCAGAGTCCTCATCAGAAGCCCCGCTGCTGGCACCTTCCAGAGAACCACAGGGAGGTTTCTGCTGTCATCTATGAGCCTTCCTGCCTTGCACGCACCCCATCTGCAGTATTCATCACGCAGCTGGGACAGACTGACGCCGATCCCTCGATTGTCCACACAGTTCCATCGTCTCCCCCCTGGGACTGATTCCATTCCCACCTCCTCTCCTTGAGTGAGCTTTAGGACCTGCTCATCCGCCACCCACCGCCCCTCACCCCGGAGTTTGCCTCTACCTGGCTTGGTGGAGTTTTACCCTAGACTCATGCAGACAAGCACTCAGCAGTGAGTCATGGGGCCTGGGAGAACATCTGGTGCCCGCTCTCTCTGAATCGCCCTCTTTGAGGACCATGCCCAGCCATCTCCTGCCCCCTCCACATTTCTGCCTGTTGGGCTCTGTATCCTTGGCTCAGCGTGACCACTGCTTTCTGGGGACCACAGTCTAGAACGTGTTGCCAGGCAGGACACCGGCCATGCACGTGTGTGTCTGTGACTTTGCTCTCTCTCTGTGGATGGTGCGTAACTGCTTCAAGGTGGGTGCGGCTGAGACGTAACAGGACTGACCACGTGCGTGGAAATACACACGGCCCACCTGCTCCGCGTGCTCGCTCTTTGCTGATACTATTTCAGTGTTTTCCACTGATTGCCTACGTGTTGGTGCTACCATCTCCGTTTCACACTTGAGAGGCAAGGGGGAGACCAGGGAACCCCCACCCCACGGATAAATCACTTAGCTCGGGAGCTACAGGGCAGCAAAACAACTGCCACGGATGACGAAGGACTGGCCCCGGCCTCTCCCCCACCACCCGCACAGAGCCAGGACACTCTGCCGAAAGGGTGAGAAAAGTCACGCAAAGGAAGAAGCAAAAGGAAAGGAAGGAAGGGAAGGTTTAGAAACCAGCTCGTCACACGGACCATGTCAGGCTCTACACAGAAATTCTTCGGATGAAAGGGTTTTGTAGCTAAAGTGCCTTTGCAGACATCTTAGCCCAAGCTTCCCAGTGGCCTTGGACTCAGCTGTGGCCACCCCAACTCATGCGCTGAAGCCCCAGCCCTCAGTATGAGGGTAGCTGGAGGTGGGCCTCTGGGGTCAGGAGGTGTGAATGAAGTCGGGTGGATGGGCCTCGGGTGGGGCTGTCGCCCTTGGGAGAAGAGGAAGAGGCCCCAGGGGCTCCCTCTGCCCTGCCGCGTGAGGACAGGGCAGAGCTACACCAGGCGGAAGCCTGGCCTTCGGACTTCCTGGACTCCAGGACTCAGGGGGACTAAACGTCTGCTGTTCAAGCTCCCGGATCCGTGGTGTTTGTTACGATAGCCTGTTGATGGAGAGGTCATCTCACAGAGAAGAAACTGAGCTCCAGGCGGAGTGCCTGTCAGGGCCAGGGGGTGACGTGTGGAGATAAGTGAGAAGCGAAAACGCGCCCCTGGTCCAGAAATGATAAGAAGGTCAAGACAGGAAAAGCAGAGCATCAGGCCAGGCTCGAGGCGCTTCTGACCTGGGGGCCCTGCGTGTCCACTCAGGCCACAGGTGAGAAGCTGGCCCGGGTGACCGCCCCGGCCGAGAGCCTAGGTTCTGATCATGAAGAACTGATGCAGTTCTGTCTTGAGTCAAATTTCTGACTGCCTGCTCCCTGTGCCTCCACACAATAAGGCTTAGCTTGGAGTTCCAGCAAGACTTATGGCTTCCTGACGGCTCTGTTCTCAGCCTCTTGCCCTTGCACATAAACCAGAGTCAAGGATGAAGCATAACCCCGGGAGGAAGACTAGCCCCGCTTAGTAAGCGGGGCACGTGTCCTGCTGGCTCTGGGGGGCTGGAGGAAGGACATGCTGACCTCGGCCCCGCTGTCGGCGTCGGGGGAGGCGTGAGGCCTCTCCGGGGAACCCGGCTGTGCGAGCCGGGCGTCCTGGAGAAGCAGCTGGAGGCTGTCTCCGCTCCGTTACAGCCGGTCCCTGAGAGCTCATGCGCTGCTGCCAAGGACAGGCTCCCGCGCTGTGCCCCCGCCCCCGGTCGCAGGGGGCCTGGAGAGAGCTGACGGCCACACGGCCGCAGGGGCGAGCTCGGCGCTCGCAGGGGTCGGAAGGGGCAGCCGGCTCGCTGTCCAGCGCGTCTTGCCAGCCAGCTCGGTGGAGAGGCCGCCAGGGCGTCTGCAGCCCGGGCCTCAGCTCACGGTTTCCTA
>SJYX01002577.1:543879-571794 GCA_006410675.1 Oreotragus oreotragus
TCACAGCCCGAGGCACCTTGCAAACCCTGGCACCCTTTCCCCCTTTCTTCCTGTCCTCTTTCTAGCAAAACGATGTTAGGTGTGAAGGCTTCCAATACACACCAGGAAACTGCAAATGAAGGCAACACGCCCGCGGTTTGATCAGAACAGTCGAGGCTTCACGGTGAAGGTCCAGTCCTCCCAGCAGGAAGTTGGTCTGCTTCGGCAGACACAGCCCGAGCTGAGGCAGTGAGACCCTGGTGCTGGCTCTGTTTGCCCATGGTAGGACCCAGGGCTATTCTCGCCATGGTGGGCCCCACCCGGCGGGAAGTGCTCCTGTGGCCAGTTGTTTCCTTTTCACTTTGAAATTTCTTAGTTATTTAAGTTGAAAGGAATTTTGAAAGGTAAGATTTCCTGACTATCTTGTTATAGTTTAGTTTTATATATAATTAATATGGGCTTCCTAGGTGGCACTAGTGGTCAAGAACACGCCTCCCAACGCAGGAGACGTAAGAGACGTGGGTTTGATTCCTGGGTTGGGAAGATCCCCTGGGGGAGGGTGTGGCAACCCACGCCAGTGTTCTTGCCTGGAGAATCCCGTGGACAGAGGAGCCTGGCAGGCTACCATCCATGGGGTCGCAAAGAGTAGGGCACAACTGAAGTGACTTAACATGCATGGATATTTAATATATTAAAAATCCATATTAAATGTATATATTTAACACATGTTATATTTAACATATGCATTCAATATACACTAAATATAATATTAATAGCCAGTCATGTCTGACTCTTAGCGACCTCATGGACTGCAGCCTACCAGGCTCCTCCCTCCATGGGATTTTCCAGGCAAGAGTACTGGAGTGGGGTGCCATTGCCTTCTCCGATAACTACATCAGTTTCTCATAAATAATTTTATAGTGAGATGTAATTTTGATCAAATATGTTAGATATTTATGATTTTAGTGCTCAAATAAACAGTTGAGGATATTTTGAAAGCTGATAAGAGGGACATGGGATGTAGTCCATCAGATATAAAAACTGTGGCGTGGCCAGGGTAATGCTGACATGGGGGCTCTAGGCAGCCCCCCCAAGCCTCTGGGGCGGGGTGGTGGGCAGGGGACCGGCGACATGGCTGATGGAGCTGAGGGCTGAGGAGGCGAGGAGAGAGGCGTGGAATTGCTGGATGTCTGGTAGTGGAATGACCCCGATCACAATCACATGTTTGTGTGCATGCATGTGTGCACACACGTGTATAAGTGTGCCTGTATTTGTGTATGAACTCACACACATGCATGAGTTTGTGTGCATAGCCATGTATTAAGACAAGTGTTCGGTTCATGTCTTTATAATCATGTGGAGAAACCCCTTCAACCCCAACTCCTGAGATTTTCTTAACTCTTTAAAGGGAAATATTTTAGTGTTTGGGAAATTAACTTGAAAAAGCACTTGTTTTAAAAGACAAATTTTTCATGCATGTGCATATCACAGTCTAAGGACTGCTGGCCTAAAACTCGGTTATCTCCTAATCTCCTCCCGCACTTTTTGCAGGAGGAGAAGCGCGTCTGCCGGGCGTGCGCCGACCCAGCGTGGGAGCGACACCGGCTCAGGCACCTCTGCGTCCGACTTCTGCCTCGGGCACGGAAGCAGTGCCTCTGGATGCGAGGAAGTAGGCTCTGAGTCTGGCGCTAGAAAGAACGTGAAGAAGCTTTCAGATATCTTGGGGAAGAACCCCGCAACCCAGGACGCGTGGGCGAATTCCAGGGAAGAGGAAATAAGAGCTGTGACGGTGAAAGCGGAGACTCAGAGCCCGCCTAAAGGGCGTGTTTTGCACCCTGAGTTGCTGGCCGCGCCAGCCTCTCTGGAGGGCTGAAGGGCTGTTTGCGGACACTGATTTGAACGCCTCGCAGTGAGGCTGTGCACTGCCTCCTGCAAACAAAGGTGGTATTTCAGCGCTCTGCGGGGCGTGATGTGCAGGAGATGAGCGGATTAACACGCCACGAGGATCTCGACTTCCACTAAAACAGCACAGCACTTTCTGCGGTGCCTGTCTTTACAAATCTCCATTTTCCCCCCATTTTTTGGAACTTCCAATTAGAGTTAAGAATATTCGTGATTCTAGGCTACAGATGCTTTGAGCACTTTTTCCGAGTATGTTCTGCTCAAGCGTGTGTGTCTTTTTTCACATTCTCCTTCTCCTGTCTTTTCCAGTTTATGGGAAAAGGCAAAATGGGCTGTGATGTGAGTGAATCAATGTAGGGGTCCACCGCTCCTCATGTCCCCTAGCGCTTTTCCTCCCAGTGCACCCAGACTAGAAGATAAAAGAGAGTTTCAATCCCCATCACTTTCGACTTTGTTGGTGGTGGGTTGGGATCCAGCAGGCACCGTTCCTGGGTATCTTCTATGTGGAGAATTTTGGACTGATTTATAGCTGATTTATTTTACTCTGGGAGCAGATCTGAATGCATTTGTTAGCTGTATATATTTTATATTATTATAAAGTCTTTATATTTTATATAAATATAAGTATTTTATACTATAATGACTAGAGGGAGAAGTCAGATGTGTGTGTGTAAGAGAGAGAATTTCTCTTTTCTGTACAGAGCTCAGAATTTCAATTTCACTCTCTTTAGCTTTAGGGAAAAAGCACTCCATTTTTTAGAAAAAAAGTGACTCAAATATAGTTGTGACTTCTTTTTATTTAAGAATTTATTTTATATTATTTTCTTAGAAACAGCTTTAGCATAGGGACATTCCTCCCAGTCAGTCCTAAGCCTGTCCAGCTGAGACAACACACCATTTCTTTGTTTTCCCTTCCCAACCCTCCCTTCCCCTCTCCCCTTTTCTGTTAGATCTTCCATCCTTAGCTTATCTGGGTAGTATTTTCTACAGGGGAAGGGAGGTCACTGGGGTATAAACACAGCGATCGGTTGTCTCTTTCATTTCTAGATCTTTATTTTATTCATTCATTTATTCAGGAAGAAGTGATTGAGTTCTATGTAGCTCGGAGCTCTGACCTGGGTACCCAAAGGTGAAAACCACACCGTGAACCCTCGGGAGCCTCAGAGCTGCTGGGGAATCAGGGAGATGAACATACGCCAGTCAGGNTTTATTTTATTCATTCATTTATTCAGGAAGAAGTGATTGAGTTCTATGTAGCTCGGAGCTCTGACCTGGGTACCCAAAGGTGAAAACCACACCGTGAACCCTCGGGAGCCTCAGAGCTGCTGGGGAATCAGGGAGATGAACACACGCCAGTCAGGGGAGCCGGGTGCTCTGAGCACAGCTTCTGGTCCGCACTTTCCCAGGGAGAGGCTCCTCCAGACCGCAGAGCATAGGTTTAGAAGAGGCAGAAAAACACAGTCCCTGAGCAGGGCCGGACTGAACAGGCACCTCAGGTCCAGCACAACCCTCTGACCGAGCTGTCAGGGGAGGGGAAGCTTCTAGAGAGGCGTCTATGGGGCACTTGTGGGGGTAGAGAGGCTCCCCCGGAGAGGAATGCCAGCCTTGCGTGGGGTGTAACGACCTTCTGTGCCCAGTGCTGTGTGCGCTGTGTCCCCAGCGCGATTGCGTTAGGAGGAGGAGGCGATGCGGTCAGGAGGCTGGGGCCGTCTAGTGGACAGTGCCCTCAGGGAAGGCCCAGAGATGGCCCAGGTGGCAGAGCAGAAAGACCCTGAACTTCCTCCCGGGAACCCACGGAAATTATGCCCATTTCAGACCGACTGTTGATGAGAGAGACTGAGAAACAAGCAGAAAAGGCCCCCTACGACTAAAGGCATAAAGAAAGAACTACAGGATGGAGGCAGGGCAGTCAGGCCCGGCAGTCCTGGGGGAGCAGCCCACAGACACGGGGCCCAGCAGTCCCGGGGGACCAACCCACAGACGCGGGGCCCAGCAGTCCTGGGGGAGCAGCCCACAGACGCGAGGCCCAGCAGTCNCTTCCTCCCGGGAACCCACGGAAATTATGCCCATTTCAGACCGACTGTTGATGAGAGAGACTGAGAAACAAGCAGAAAAGGCCCCCTACGACTAAAGGCATAAAGAAAGAACTACAGGATGGAGGCAGGGCAGTCAGGCCCGGCAGTCCTGGGGGAGCAGCCCACAGACACGGGGCCCAGCAGTCCCGGGGGACCAACCCACAGACGCGGGGCCCAGCAGTCCTGGGGGAGCAGCCCACAGACGCGAGGCCCAGCAGTCCCGGGGGACTAACCCACAGACGCGGGGCCCAGCAGTCCCGGGGGAGCAGCCCACAGACGCGGGGTCCAGCAGGCCCGGGGGAGCAGCCCACAGACGCGGGGTCCAGCAGTCCCGGGGGAGCAGCCCACAGACGCGGGGTCCAGCAGTCCCGGGGGACCAACCCACAGACGCGGGGTCCAGCAGTCCCGGGGGAGCAGCCCACAGACGCGGGGTCCAGCAGTCCCAGGGGAGCAGCCCACAGACGTGGGGTCCAGCAGTCCCGGGGGGACCAACCCACAGACGCGGGGTCCAGCAGTCCCGGGGGAGCAGCCCACAGACGCGGGGCCCAGCAGTCCCGGGGGAGCAGCCCACAGAGGCGGGGCCCAGCAGGCCCAGCAGTCCCGGGGGAGCAGCCCACAGACGCAAGGTCCAGCAGTCCCGGGGGACTAACCCACAGACGCGAGGGTGGCCGCGGCAGCAGAGGCTCTCCCCAGGGAGCGACGTTCTGTGTCCTACCTTGGCCCCCCACCCCGGGGTCCTTTACTGGGAAGGTGGGCCCCAGGTGTTTAGCTTTGAAGCCAGCAGGGCTTCCTTTCAGGAGACCCAGGGGCTGGGGCAAATAGAAACTCCACTCTTGAAGGCTGACCTTAAACCCTCACCTGCTCCGGGGCCCAGGGCAGAAGCAGGAATTTGAAGGACGCCTGGGTCAGGCCCCCTGCTGACCCTGGTAAGAGTCAGGGAGGCTGGAGGCAGCTGGGGCTGGCCCTGGGGATGTGGGGACATCGACGCTGGCAGAAGCCATCTGAGGGGGCGCACTTGGTGTGGACACTGGTGCTGGTGAGCCCCCCTTGGCTTGGAGCTGACCCGACCCTCCAGCTGGACCCAGTCTCCACAGAGTCACGCAACGACCAAGCTCACCAAAGACACGGGCTTCAGGGGGCTGAAGAGAGGGTGGCCTGAAAAACCACCTGCATAGTTGTTCTAAATTGTCTGTGGGACACGTGCTGGGATGGTTCACCTGGTGTACAGCAGCGTGCTTCAGTGCCTGGGATTTGATAGAAATGTTCAGTATCAGAAACGTTAGAAAACATTTTTATATACACATATATGTAATGAACTTTATACAGCAGGGTGTGTGTG
The DNA here is from genome assembly GCA_006410675.1 of Oreotragus oreotragus. NCBI lineage: Eukaryota > Metazoa > Chordata > Mammalia > Artiodactyla > Bovidae > Oreotragus > Oreotragus oreotragus. The sequence goes on from SJYX01002577.1 coordinate 549,175, forward strand.
TCTCTGTGTGTTTGGTGTGTGTATCTTTGGGGAGTGTGTGTCTGCATGCTCGTATCTATGTGGTGTGTGTGTATTTGGATGTGTGTGTGTGGGTGTGTGTTCACGTCTTTGTGTGCATGTGCTCATATCTATGTGGTGTGTGTGTGTGTATGGTGGCATGTGTGTGTATTTGGTGTGAATGTGTGTGCTGTGTGGTTGCATGTGTATGTGTTCACATCTGTGTGTGTGTGTGTATATGGGTGTGTGTGTGTTTGGTTGGGATGTGTGTTGTGTTGTGTGTGTGTGCTCACGCCTGTGTGTGTATGTTCGTGTCTGTGTGATGTGTGTGTATATGGGTGTGTGTGTTTGGTTTGGATGTGCATTGTATGCTTGTGTTCACATCTGTGTGTGTTTGCTGGGTGTGTGTGCTTCCTCCATCCATGGGGAAAGCCTGGCAACTGAATTACTCAGAAGCGCCTTCCCGTCGCCTCCCATCTCCCGTCGTACGAAAACTGCCGCTTCGTCCGCTCTGAAGCCGTGACTGTGACTGCCCGATTCTGCCATTTGGAGGGAGGACAGTGCGAGCCAGGAGGGAGCCGCAGGCTCTCAGCATGCAGTGAAGACGGTGTTGCTCCGATTCGCTGTCCACACTCTGGCCTCCCTGCCCTCGTCCTGTGAGCAGTGCCAGGAGAGGGAGGGACAGGGGGCTAGCTCCTGCTGCAGGCGGCAGGCCCAGCCTTCCAGACCAGCCCCGACGTCTGGGGGTGAGACGGCAGGAGGAGCCCATAGCTGCCCCCACCCCATGGGGGGCTCCCCAGGCTGGCCTTTCCGCCATTAGCAGTCCAGCTGCAGATCCTGGACTTGGCGAGCCAGCGGGGATGAGGAGACAGGAGGACGTGGGGTTGGGGACAGGACACGGGAGGAGAGAAAGGGCAGAGAGGCCTCCTTGCAGGGACAGCAGGGCGGGGGGCTGCTCCAGGAAGGGGGCTCACAGCTCCGGGGCGTCCAGGGGCCTCCTTCACCAGGGCCTCCTTCACCATGGCCTCCTCCAAACCTCCAGCCTCCTGCCTCGGACGTCCCAGGCCCCGCTTCCGGCCCACCGCCCCCAGGAAACCCTCAGGGTCTCCTCTCCTGCAGTGGCCTGACAGGCGCTCCTCGGACCCTCCGGGTGCTGACCTGCAGCTCACGCTACACCACTCGGGAGGTTCCTGCCACCAGGTCCCATCTGCACTGAGCACCCTGGTCCCCGGGAAGAACCAGGCAGCAGACACTGGTTCCACCCTCACCCGGTGAGACAGGATCACCTGTGTGCCCCGAAGGCCCACTTCCCCAGCACCCGCTGCCCTTGGCTGCACACACACTGGATGCCGGGCAGCTGAGCATGTGGCCGTGGGGGGTCCCCAGGCCACAGCATCTGTACTGGGAACAGGGTATCCCCCTGGGTGAGGCCGAGACCGCTGACCTTGGCCCTGGGAGTCCTCAGAGGCTGCGTCCCTCTTCCTGTTGCTGGACCTCAGCCCCTGGGGGCTCAGTCACACCCTCGTCCCAGCCCCCGGCTCCATCCCATTGCCCGTCCCAGCCCCTCTGCCTCTCTGGGGTCCTCCCTGCGCTCCATCTGCAGCTGGAGCTTAATCAGCAGCAGAGGGCTGGGCTGTCCATTTCCAGTGCACTCGCAGCTGCTCCATCCCACGTGGGGCTGACCCGATGGGGTCTCCCCACCCAGCATCCCCCATTGATTCCCCAGGAGAGAGCTGGCCCCGCCCCCCGGCCCACCCCTGGCGCCAGCACTCGGGGCAGAGACCACATGCAGTCCCTAGCTCCGCCGTTGCCTGTTGACTGCCGCTGCCTCCCGTCTGCGGGTCCCGGAACATGCTGGTGGTCACGTCACAACTGCAGCTCCGAGTCCTTTCCGTCCACTGGCCTCCGTGTGGGGAGCGCAGGGCCTGGCCAGCTCCGCACGCCTGCCCGGCCCGGCTGCTGGCTGCCAGGACCACGCCAGCCGCCAGGCACCTCTCTGACCAGATGTGTATAAGAGACAGGAGGGAGACTCCTCGGAGCTTAGCCAGGCGCCCACGCCAGTGAATACCCAGACAGAACAAGAAGATAGTCCTCGTGCTGTCTCTTATACACATCTTGATGATGTGATCACTAATCTAGAGCCAGACATCTTGGAATGTGAAGTCAAGTGGGCCTTAGAAAGTACTGCAGCTCCGAGTCCTTTCCGTCCACTGGCCTCCGTGTGGGGAGCGCAGGGCCTGGCCAGCTCCGCACGCCTGCCCGGCCCGGCTGCTGGCTGCCAGGACCACGCCAGCCGCCAGGCACCTCTCTGACCACGGATGGCCCAGAGGTGAGAGGGAGGGTCAGGAGGGCTCCTCTCCGACCTGAAGGGCACCTTTTGACCTTTGCAGCATATGATGCATCCATGTCCGTCCCTGCACACGCCCGAGCTTTGCGGTTGTGGAGGGTCCCTGGTGGGGCCCAGGTTGGGGTCAGGGGCTGTATGCAGCCTGGCACCACTCCTGATGTAAGAGGGGACTTCACCCAGCCTCGGGTGATGGCGGCATCCACAGCCCGGTGGGTGTGTCTCCCACTGCCAACCCGCCAAGCCCCAGACTGTTCTCTTGGGGGCCCTTAGGCCCCCTGCTACCCTGGTCCTCCTGGAAACCTCTGGACTGGGTCCCTCCTCCCTTGGGGTGTGTGTCACAGGGAGGACCCGCTGGGTCCCCTTGCAGGCTGGGGCTCCCCAGGGTGGTCCCTTCTCCTGTGCCTTCTGGGCTCCTGGCAGGGAAGACAGAGCCTCAGAGGGGGAGGGCGTGGGGCCATGGGGCTCCTGCCCAACCTGCAGGCCAAGGCACTCCAGAGCCTTCCAGAGGGGGCGGCAGGACCCTCCCTGCACGGCACCTGCCATTTCTTCCTGAGGCCCGAGGCCCTTCCCCTCGCTCTGATTCAGCACCTAGCCCTTACCTGGCTCTCCTTTCCCTCCACCAGCCTCCTGCTCACCCGCTGCAGAGTGAGGTCCTGTTCTCCGCTCTGTGGCCCTGGGGTGCTGCGTGCGAAGGGCAGACGGGGCCCTCTCAGCAAGGTGTGAGCTCAGCTTAGAACTGTCTTCCTGCTCCCAACAGACAATCGAAGCCTTTCTGAGGCAGGACGGGCGGGCTCCTGATCACAGCCTGCCTTGGCGCCGATCTTGCGGGGGGCCAATGCTTGGCCACTCCCTGCAAGGAGGTTGTTGGGAATAACGCTTTCGCCGTAAAGGCTGAAAGAGAAAATTCACCCAGCGAGTGTCAAATCCATGATGCTGCGCTCTAGGTTCACGGGAATACAGACACATCTTATGGAAACCCAAACAGCCAGATTAAATACAAACAACGCCTCTTATGGAAACGCAAACAGCCAGATTATGTTTTTCCTACAGTGCTTTTGCCAGGAAGTTGAGAAGTCACATGAAAGGTTCAGCACGCTCTGTGCACGTGAGGACAGGGCTCCCCGAGGGCCCTGCAGAGCCACTCCGAGCGCCGAGGCTTGTGGCGGGCGGGCCTTCCCCCCGTCCCGTCCCGTCAGGTCAGGTCCTGGCAACCTGGGGCAGCCAAGGCCGGAGGCCCCCCATCTACTGCGTGAGGTCTCTGAGCCACGGACGCTGGGGCTGGGGGACAGCTCCGGCTGTGAGCTCGTGCAGCCGCTCACCTGCACGGCAGCCCTCGGCGCAGGCAGAGGGGAGGCAGGCAGAGCACTTCATCCGAGGCATTTAAAGGCGTTTGGATGGTACCCGGAGCACTGATCTGGCCCCTCCTGTCTGCTCACGGCTATCGGTGAGCGCGGGCCCTCCCCAGCCGTGCCTTCTGACACCGCTGACCTCGGGGGCCCGGCTCCAGGTGGGCAGGTCTGGGTGGGCCCGCAAGCCGCACTTCTGACGGGCTTGCACGGGGTCCAGGCAAGCACCGCGCGGGCGCACCCCCACTTTATGCCCTGGGGATGGAGGCTCCCAGGTGCCAGGACGAGGGGGCTCCATGCCTCTGACTTCTCCCGCCTCTCGGCCCCCACACCTCCCAGCCCACCTGGCACCGCTGCCCCATCCCCGCACTTCCTTTCATCACAGGTTAATTACAGGCGATCACAGGCGACGAGCACCGTTGCTGTCGTTCAGCCACCCAGTCCCGTCTGACTCTTTGCGACCCCATGGGCTGCGGCACGCCAGGCCTCCCTGTCCCTCACCGTTTCCCAGCATTTTCCCAAGGTCACGTCCCTTGCATCGGTGATGCCATCCAGCTATCTCATCATCCGACTCCCTCTTCTCTTTCTGACACCCTCCTTCTGACAAGCACCGAACCTCATACAGACAAGAACCAGATCTGGTTATTTGTAAACTGCACGCTGGCAGTGCCTGGTACGTCCTACCTACTCTGTCTGGGCAAGAATAACACATCCAACTCCCAGCAGTGCTCTGTGATGACAATCGGGAGGTCAGGAAAATGTGACTTATAATAAACAATGCTAAATAGTGACTCCAAACAGTAAAATTAATTAGAATAAAAATATAGGTGAGCAATTTTATTATCATGTGTTGTGAGAACTTGTTTATTTTCTCCCAGTTTTACTGAGATGTAGTTGACATCCAGCACTGTATTGGTTTACGTGCATAGTATGATGATTGACTTACCTACCTCGGGAGGCGGTGTGAATCAGGAGGTGATAACCACAATCAGTTCAGTTCAGTCGCTCAGTCGTGTCCGACTCTTTGCGACCCCATGAATCGCAGCATGCCAGGCCTCCCTGTCCATCACCATCTCCCGGAGTTCACTCAGACTCACGTCCATCGAGTTCATGATGCCATCCAGCCATCTCATCCTCAGTCGTCCCCTTCTCCTCCCGCCCCCAATCCCTCCCAGCATCAGAGTCTTCTCCAATGAGTCAACTCTTCGCATGAGGTGGCCAAAGTACTGGAGTTTCAGCTTTAGCATCAGTCCTTCCAAAGAAATCCCAGGGCTGATCTCCTTCAGAATGGACTGGTTGGATCTCCTTGCAGTCCAAGGGACTCTCAAGAGTCTTCTCCAACACCACAGTTCGAAAGCATCGATTCTTCGGCGCTCAGCCTTCTTCACAGTCCAACTCTCACATCCATACATGACCACTGGAGAAACCATAGCCTTCACTAGATGGACCTTAGTCAGCAAAGTAATGTCTCTGCTATTGAATATACTATCTAGGTTAGTCATAACCACAATTAGTGTAGTGGACATCCTTCATCTCATAGAAATACGGCGTTAAAGAAATAATAGAAATATTTTTATTTTTTAGCATAAAACGCTATTATTTGTTATGCTAGGACTTACCCTCGTGTAGCTTCATAGACAGCGACCAGCACTGTTAATTCTATTCGTCCAGTGCCTACGGCCCTTGTACTTCCTCTTCTTACAGCTGGAAGTTGGTAGTTTTGACTGCCTTCATCCAGTTCCCCCGCCCTCCACACCTTTCTCTGGTAACCAAAAGTCTGGCCTCTTTTCTGTGAGTTTTTTTCTCTATTTGCTTTTTTCTGAAGTATAATTGGGCTTCTCTGATGGCTTAGCGGGTAAGGACCCGCCTGCAGTGCAAGAGACCCAGGAGACGCAAGGTCGAGGTCAGGAAAATCCCCTGGGGGAGAATATGAGCAGCCACTCCAGTGTCCTTGCTTGAGAAGTCCCATGGACAGTGGAGCCTGGTGGGCCACAGTGCGTGGGGTCCCGAGGAGCCAGACACGACTGAGCGTGCACGTCGGCTTGCAAGGAAGACCGATATGATCTATGTCAGATTCTGTTACACGGTGTAAGGACTGTCTCTTATACACATCTAGATGTGTATAAGAGACAGGNTGGACAGTGGAGCCTGGTGGGCCACAGTGCGTGGGGTCCCGAGGAGCCAGACACGACTGAGCGTGCACGTCGGCTTGCAAGGCAGACCGATATGATCTATGTCAGATTCTGTTACACGGTGTAAGGATTCAGTATTTGTATACATTTCAAAATGATCGCCGTAAGTTTAGTTACGATCTGTCACTGCACAAGGGTACTACACCGTGGCATCCCCCTCACTGCCAGCTTCGTCTCTGCGAGTCATTTATTCTGTGACTGGAACTTTGTACCTCTTCTCTTCCTCCCCTTTCTTGCCTCCCAACCCCCTGAGGCAAACGCCGCCTTCTTCTCTGTGTCTGTGCCTGCTCATTTCGCTCTTCGATCCCACCCGTACGTAAGATCGCACAGTGTTTGTCTTCTCTGATTTACCTCACTGAGCATCATGTCCTCCAGGCCCATCTCCGGTGTCACAGGTGGCAAGAGCCCGTTTTCGTGGTGGAGTACTGTTCCACACGAGCATATATAGGCACACATCTTCTTTACGTGTCCGTCTCCTGATGGGCATGCCGCTTGCTTCCGTGTCTTGGTTACTGTAAGCGATGCTGCCGGGAGCAGAGGTGCGCGTGCCTCTTTTTCCATGCGTGTTTTCGTTTGCTTCAGATAAACATCAACAGGTGGGAATACCGGGTCATATGGCAGCTCTACTTTTAATCTTGTGAGCAAACTCCAGGCTGCTTTCCACAGTGGCTCCACCGATTTACAATCTCACCCACGGTGCACGGGGTCCCCTGTCCTCGGCCTTCTTCCTAANAGAGGTGCGCGTGCCTCTTTTTCCATGCGTGTTTTCGTTTGCTTCAGATAAACATCAACAGGTGGGAATACCGGGTCATATGGCAGCTCTACTTTTAATCTTGTGAGCAAACTCCAGGCTGCTTTCCACAGTGGCTCCACCGATTTACAATCTCACCCACGGTGCACGGGGTCCCCTGTCCTCGGCCTTCTTCCTAAGACTTGTCATCTGTTGTCTTTTTGATGACAGCCGTTCCGACAGGTGTGGTGTGAGTCTCACTGTGGTTTTGATCTGCTCTTTCCCATGGTTAGTGATGGCGAGCATCCGACAGGTGTGGTGTGAGTCTCACTGTGGTTTTGATTTGCTCTTTCCCATGGTTAGTGATGGCGAGCATCCGACAGGTGTGGTGTGATTCTCACTGTGGCTTTGACCTGCTCTTCCCTCTGGTTAGTGATGGTAAGCATCTTTTATGTTCTTGTTGGTCACTGTAGGACTTCTGTGGGAAAATGTCTGTTCAGGTCCTCTGCCCAATTTTTAATTGGGTTTTCTTTTTTTTTGGTTTCCAAGTATGAACTTTTCTAGACTCATTTTATAAGCTTTAAAAAATCTCCATTTAAAAGCTGTGATGCCCACCCCCTTCTTTCCTGACGGCGTGGCGTGGGAGCCTCAGGGAGAGAGACTCGAGTGGCCCAGTGTGACGAGCACCCACGAGGTTCCGCTCCTGACCAGAGCCAGCCACAGCTCAGCCCCTACAGCGGGGCAGTGGTCACGGGCATGGTGCTGGCGATGCCTCGGTGACACCGATGGACACCGACTGCAAGGTGGCCTCCAGCCTCCCCCCTCCTCCCTGGACTCTCCCACCCCAGCGCTGTCCCTGGACTGGGCGTTTGCACATGCTGCCTTTGTGTGGGGGCTGGGGGAGGACGGGGAGCAGGGAAGAGGGAGGAGGGGCTGCAGTCAGCTCCATGGCCAGCAGGGCTGCCCCACGCCGAGCCCCCAGACAGGTTGCCCTCCTGCGCCTGCTGCAGCTCCGCCCGCTGTGGCTGCAGCCGCCCAGGTCTGCCCCCTCCCTCCCTCGCCCAGCCCTCGAGGGGACAGCCAACTGTGCACAAGTGAGGTCCTGCTGGTTGGGGCCCCTAGTGTCTGGATGAGACCCAGTTTCTATCAGGCGAAGGTGCCCTGCAGGGGGTGGGAGGGGACAAGATCGGAACATGCTTCCCCATGGGAGCTGCAGGGACCCCGCGAACGGGCTCTGCAAGCAGGGCTGGGCTGGTGTCCCCACCAGCAAGCCAGCACCGGTGCCCAGGGTGGGGCTTCCTGGGCCTTGGGCACAGTGACCTGGCCAGTCACCTCTGGAGCCCAGCGTCCGCAGCTGGGGGGGCCGGTAGGCAAGCATGATGCCCGTGTGCCTGCCGTCTCCAGGGGCATCGGGAAGATGGAGGGTGATCACGACAGGGACCCTCGTGAGCTCTCGAGGCCGCCTGCTCCCTTTTCCTTCCAAACAATAACAGTAATAGTGACTATTTCTAGGGTACCCATGTTGCAGACATTATGCTGCTTGAAGCAGGTACGTTATTCAGGTTAATCTTTATGTCCCCCCAACAGGCGAGGTGCCGACGTGGCCCCAGGCTACCTGCAGGGACCGGGGCTGGCACTTTCTTTCAGGCCAAGGTCACACCCCCAGGAGGGGGTGGGAGACTCGGAACAGGGCTTGTCCCTATCACGTCACCGGCGTNTGCTCTTTCCCATGGTTAGTGATGGCGAGCATCCGACAGGTGTGGTGTGAGTCTCACTGTGGTTTTGATTTGCTCTTTCCCATGGTTAGTGATGGCGAGCATCCGACAGGTGTGGTGTGATTCTCACTGTGGCTTTGACCTGCTCTTCCCTCTGGTTAGTGATGGTAAGCATCTTTTATGTTCTTGTTGGTCACTGTAGGACTTCTGTGGGAAAATGTCTGTTCAGGTCCTCTGCCCAATTTTTAATTGGGTTTTCTTTTTTTTTGGTTTCCAAGTATGAACTTTTCTAGACTCATTTTATAAGCTTTAAAAAATCTCCATTTAAAAGCTGTGATGCCCACCCCCTTCTTTCCTGACGGCGTGGCGTGGGAGCCTCAGGGAGAGAGACTCGAGTGGCCCAGTGTGACGAGCACCCACGAGGTTCCGCTCCTGACCAGAGCCAGCCACAGCTCAGCCCCTACAGCGGGGCAGTGGTCACGGGCATGGTGCTGGCGATGCCTCGGTGACACCGATGGACACCGACTGCAAGGTGGCCTCCAGCCTCCCCCCTCCTCCCTGGACTCTCCCACCCCAGCGCTGTCCCTGGACTGGGCGTTTGCACATGCTGCCTTTGTGTGGGGGCTGGGGGAGGACGGGGAGCAGGGAAGAGGGAGGAGGGGCTGCAGTCAGCTCCATGGCCAGCAGGGCTGCCCCACGCCGAGCCCCCAGACAGGTTGCCCTCCTGTGCCTGCTGCAGCTCCGCCCGCTGTGGCTGCAGCCGCCCAGGTCTGCCCCCTCCCTCCCTCGCCCAGCCCTCGAGGGGACAGCCAACTGTGCACAAGTGAGGTCCTGCTGGTTGGGGCCCCTAGTGTCTGGATGAGACCCAGTTTCTATCAGGCGAAGGTGCCCTGCAGGGGGTGGGAGGGGACAAGATCGGAACATGCTTCCCCATGGGAGCTGCAGGGACCCCGCGAACGGGCTCTGCAAGCAGGGCTGGGCTGGTGTCCCCACCAGCAAGCCAGCACCGGTGCCCAGGGTGGGGCTTCCTGGGCCTTGGGCACAGTGACCTGGCCAGTCACCTCTGGAGCCCAGCGTCCGCAGCTGGGGGGGCCGGTAGGCAAGCATGATGCCCGTGTGCCTGCCGTCTCCAGGGGCATCGGGAAGATGGAGGGTGATCACGACAGGGACCCTCGTGAGCTCTCGAGGCCGCCTGCTCCCTTTTCCTTCCGAACAATAACAGTAATAGTGACTATTTCTAGGGTACCCATGTTGCAGACATTATGCTGCTTGAAGCAGGTACGTTATTCAGGTTAATCTTTATGTCCCCCCAACAGGCGAGGTGCCGACGTGGCCCCAGGCTACCTGCAGGGACCGGGGCTGGCACTTTCTTTCAGGCCAAGGTCACACCCCCAGGAGGGGGTGGGAGACTCGGAACAGGGCTTGTCCCTATCACGTCACCGGCGTGGTGTCTGAGCTGGAGTTGTGGCCTTGAAGAAGTGACACAGATGCAGAGCCAGTCGGTGTTTGCCAGTGGCTGCTGTGTGGACTCGGCTGTGGGGGACACGGCCGTGGGGGGACTCCCGTGAGACTCCACCTGGGCACCTGACCCCACCCGGCCCCGCGGAGAAGCCGGGGCTCTGAAGATGCTGCTCCTCACCCCTCCCACCCCACACCCCTCCCACTACCTCCCTGGACAGGCCTCTCTGTCTTTCCTTCAGGCCTCAGCCCCTGGCTGGGCAGCATGGCCTTCCGGGAGATGCCCCAGCCCAGGTCCCTCCCCAGCAAGAAAACCGGTCAAAGGCACCGCCTCCTGGGAGGGCTGCCGGGAGGCTGGAGAGGGAGCTGGGACCGCACTTGGTGCCTGCACTATCAGCCCTTGACTCAGGCTGCCTTCTTCCACCCTGGTGGGTCCCTGCTTTGGGAGAGGGCGGGGCGGGGGCTCGGAGCTGATCCTGAAAGCCTGTGGCTCTCCGCGTGGCCGAGCGGCAGCAAGCGTCACACCGTCTAAGGCAGGGGTAGGAGGCTTTCTCCGTGGAGGCCGTTGCCAAAAGGCCGAGAGGAGCCTGCAGGCGAGGGAGTGCGTTAGGGGTCTGAAGGCTTGCAGTGCCGGAGATGCAGAGCCAGGGGAAGTCTTGCATGTTCGGGGACCAGGAAGAGCCAGGGTCTCCCCAGGACGACAGGCCCGGGGTCGTCTGAGCCTCCCGGTGGGAAGTGTGGCGGCTCTGACGGGAATCCGCGAACGCTCGCCCCTCAAGGGCCAGGACTCAGGAGCTGCTCAGGGTAGGTGCCTCGTCAGGATGTTGCGTTTCTGCAGGTGTTCTGGAGGCCGTCAGCGGAGTCTGCGGTCCATCCAGGCCGACACCCAGGCCGACACCCAGGCCGACACCCAGGCCTCCCGGCTCCGAGTAGCAGAGAGACTCTCAGGACGCGGACTCTGCTCCGAGTCTCCTGCCTCAAGGCCGACGGTCCCCGGCTCAGGCCTCGGGGCTCACGCGTCTCTGCCGCACCATCCTTTCTGTCTCCCTTCACAGGCCTTCACAGGCTAGAAGTCGTCCTCAGCTACCGCAGCGGAGACGGCAGAGGCCTGGCCTGTGTCCTCGGGCGGCTTGTGGAGTCCTGGCCGAGAAAACATGAGAGATGCAGGATCCGCAGGCTTATCCATCATCTGCTGACTCAGAATTTGCATTATAGCAATATCTCCAGACACGCCTATGAGTTTTAGAGCTGGAGGAGCAGCCAGCTTATTAACAGCTAATCCATGATGTCGGCCGGGACAGAGGCTGTGGGATTTTCCTGTTTGCCATTTGTAGGTCGCTTTCACTGAGAGCCACACCTTCCTTCTGCAATCTGTGCCTTGAATTACACTATAAATTGCTCTAGAAGCAAGCACACAAATCCCTGCAGTTCATCCTCAGAGCAACTCCCACGGAAGAGCGCCTGGGAGTTCTGGGGGTTCAGCGGAGGAACATCTCAGGATGCGGAGGCCGCGTGCTCGGCTGACCCAGAAGTGGGTTCGTTTTCATTCGCTCCGGGAGGCATCGGTGCTGCTCCTCCTCCGGAGAGAAGGCGACGGGCCGTCCCTGGTTGGGGCTCCCACTGCAGCTGATGGCAGAGAGCCAGTGGTGAGGGAGGTGGCGCCCGGGTGGACCAGGGCCGTCCTCCTGCTCAGGGGGGCCCTGTGTGGTAGCTTGGGGGGCCGGGGGCCTGGTGGGGCTGGGTGACACCCGGCCTGGGGCCTTCATAGCCTGTGGGTGAGGCCNATCGGTGCTGCTCCTCCTCCGGAGAGAAGGCGACGGGCCGTCCCTGGTTGGGGCTCCCACTGCAGCTGATGGCAGAGAGCCAGTGGTGAGGGAGGTGGCGCCCGGGTGGACCAGGGCCGTCCTCCTGCTCAGGGGGGCCCTGTGTGGTAGCTTGGGGGGCCGGGGGCCTGGTGGGGCTGGGTGACACCCGGCCTGGGGCCTTCATAGCCTGTGGGTGAGGCCAGGCACGGGACACCTGCCCTGACCCCGAGGACGGTTCTCTCTGTCTCAAGGACCAGCCCGGCCCAAGGTGAGGAGGAGAAATCTTCCCAGGAGAGCCCTGTGCCCTGCTCCCCCGCCCCACGTTCCAGCCTTTTCCCTCGTCCTTGGCCTTAGGCTCAGGCACCTTCCATCAACACGCCCCAACCGCCCCCACTTCCAAACCTGCCCTCTCTACTCCCAGGCTCCTGGGGGCCCCCGCCCTGCGTCCAGCCTCACACCAAGCCCGTGAGGCCTCCCCCCAGGCCTCCTGAGGCTGGTGTGTCGCTGGCCCAGCCGCCTGCCCCACCTGCGCCAGAACCCCGGCTGTGCACGCCTGGAGCCTCCGTGTCTGGCTCGTGCAGTGCGCGGCCTGCACAACTGTGATAGGAGCCCAGACCCACAGCAAGGGCGTTTAGAACAGCACCTGCCAGAAGGCAGGCACCACCGCTGCCCGGGCGCTTCCGGGCACGGCCGTCGTGGGCTCGGCCAGCACGTCCCACAGGCCCAGGGTGGTTCTCAGCCACCCACGGGCGCCCTCTCATTTGGTTCTAAAGAGGGGTACTCTCAGCCCTCTGCGGCCGGGAGGTCACACCCTGCCTTGGAGAGAAGCCCCCTCTGGACGCTGAGCCATGACCCCGTAGACCTCACAGAGGTCACCTGTCCTCCACGGTCGTGACCAGCGAGGATGCTCGCAGTCGACAGTCCCTCGACCCCGAGGCGCCACCATGCAACGCGAGGGCCTCAGGCGGGGCTGCGTGAGCCCGGGAGACGCTTGGTGCTGCCGTTCCTGGTGCCCCGAGGTGTGCTGGCCTGACCGTTTTCTGTTCACAGTGAGCGCTAACCCTGAAGGAGCCGGTGTCACCCACAGAGACTGCTTCTGTTGCTGGGGTTCCACTGAGCGGTGGAGGCGAGCCTGCACAGACGCTCAGACTGAAGGTGGGCAGGGCGAGCCCCGGGCACCTCTCAGGAAGGAGGGCTTCCCGCAGTGGGGGCCCCGAGTGTCCCCTGACCCCGACCTCCCCGGATCACGGCGTCCATGAGATGCGCTCACGGCCCGCCGAGTCCCCAGGCCCCGTCCCCGAGGAGGCAGACGGAGGGGACCTGGGAGGAATTTGGAGCTGATCCGACCGGCTCCCCACTCAGCACTCGTGACCCTGGGCAGTTGAATTGTTTAACTTCCACAGGCTTAAATCTCCTCAGCTGTAGATTGCAGATGGTCATGCCTGCCTGATGGCCTCTAAACACTGAATGAGGTGCTGGTATCATGTCTGTCTTCCTGGGACACATATCAGCGGACACGTCACCCCTGGTCTGGGACCCCTTCTCTCCCCTTTCTCTGCTCCGAGCCTTCTTCCTCCCACCAGCAACAGAGGTCTCCCGACAAGGGAGTCAATAGACATTCATGGAAATTCCCGTGGGTACGTGGAGTGACAAGTATAATATTCTTCAAGTATAATATTCAAGTATAATATTCTTGAGAATATTATACAAGATCTTAAGAAATATAGCCAGAGCGATGTGTGTGTGTGAGAGAGGGGAGGTGGGGGAGAGAGAGTCAGATACAGAGAGAGAGAGAGAGATAGATGCAGAGAGATGGGGAGAGACACACGGAGAGAGAGATAGAGAGATGGAGAGAGAGATGGAGAGAGACACACGGAGAGAGAGACAGAGATAGATGCAGAGAGATGGAGAGGGGGGAAAACTAACGGGACTGGGCTCAAGTGAGAAAGGAGAGAGCTGAGTGCAGGGGCCGAGCTGAGCTGCCTTCCCTTCTTGCAGCCGACGCCCGGGACCCTCTGTCTGCAGCCCTCCAGGGGCCTCCTTGCTGCGTTTCTCTGGGTGCTCCGGCCACTGTCCTCCACTGCGGGCTGCCTCCCAGGGATGATCCGCAGGCACCGTCTGTCTGCAGCTCGGAGACCTCCTGGGGCTCACTCAGGACGGGGCTGTGCCGGGACCTGTGGTAGCCCCTGGGGCTCGGGTTTTGCAGATCCCGCAAGTAGGCTGCACGGCCCCTGCTCCTGGGCAGACCTGGCCCCAGACTGTCCTGCCGAGGCAGGACCTGCCATGTGTCAGGAGGCTGGCCGGCACACACTGTTAGTTCCATGTCAGCCCCACTGGCCCCGGCCTGCTCGCCACATGGCCTAGATGTCTGGCACCACGACTGTCCTCTGAAAAGAAGGAGCGCATAAATCACCGTGTCGTCCTGCTGCCCTGGGGTCATCTGAGCCCTGAGGACGTGCCAGGCTCTCCCAGGGCGGGTCTGCAGACACAGTGACCTGCTTCCCTTCCGCCCTCTTTACCGCCGTCTCTGCTCCAGGCCTCGCAGGAGGGAGGTGGGTCTGGAAGCTCATCCCAAAGAGTCTGCAGAGAAAGGTGTTCGTCCCAGAACGTACCACAGCGTGCAAAACCACGCAGCAAAACTCCCCGAGCTGGTGGGAGCCGAGACACGACATTCAAAAACCTTGTCGGTGATGCATTAAAAAAACAAGGAACCTCATGAAAGTAGGTCACAGCTGCACACCCGGTGAAAGCCAGAAGCAGCGTCCTTGACGGGCACTTTGCCCAGAAGAGGACCCGCAGAGCCCGTGGAGCGGCTGTCGGACAGCGGACACCCGGGGCCACAGAGGGAGGGGGCCTGGCAGGCGGGGGCGCCTGTGACGCCTGGCGGGGGCGGGGCAGGCAGGCCACGGATGCCCAGGGTTGCGGGCCTGCCCGTCCCGTCCCACTTGGCTTTGCCTCATGTCTCCCGAGGCTGGAGCCACGCACAGGTGAACCGGCAGGGCCTACCACGGCTGAGATCATTCCCTGATTTCTCAGTCATGTCGGAACAAACCTGTGTTTTTGAAACACGGGTTTAGCAGGACAGACCGTGTGTCCTAGTTTGTTGACAGCCCCAAGGAATGCCTGTGGTCCCTGTGATGGGTACGCATCCCCCATCACACCCCCGGAGACCCTCACCCCAGGACGGGGGCCCTGTGATCGCCGTGCTCACGGGGCCTGAGGACCAGCTGCGCCACCGGGAAAGCACAGGCGTCACATGGAAGCAAGGCCTCGGGCCGGGGCTCCCGCCCAGAGTGGAGGTGAAGGAGGAGCCCCCTCTCTCATCCCACAGTCAGTTCTGGCCTCTCAGTCCAGCAAGTGACCCGGGGCCAGGGGGATTCGACCCCCAGCTGGAAACACTCACTCCCGCTTCCTGGTAAGCTCTGCCCCAGGAGTTTTCAAATTCTAGGAGAGACAAAGGTCGTCTGGTGTGTTCCCCAGAAACGCAGATTTCTGGGCCATCAGCAGAGATGCTGACCCAAGGTCTGAGCGGTTTAGGGGAATCAGCATCTGCACAGACACAGGGGTTCCTCTGAGGGCGGACAGCTTGCACTTTGGGAGCCGCAGCTGCCCAGCCTGGGCCCGTGGAGGTGGTGCCGGACAGACAGGAGGTGCGGGTTCAGGTCTGCCGTGAGCTTGTCGCCGGGAGGTTGTGCAGACTTGGGAGGTCAGTAAAGCCAGGGTTTGGGGGCAGGGGGAACAGGGCACAGAGCCTGGCTGCAGTTGAGCCTTGGAGTCACCATCGCCAGCTGCGTCACCTCTTTCAGAATAGTCTAAACTCTTTGTGCCTCCGTTATCTCACTCACAAAGTGGTCTGCATAACTCATGGTTATTCGGGTAACTGGGCTGTTGCAAGACCCACATCAAGCTGTTCACAGCTTCTCTCCCCAAAGCACATATTTAGAGCTCTGCTCACCCCCGACTTGCTCGGGGGCTGTTGCCCTGGGTGTTTTAAAGGCCAGTAACCCTCGGAGGATTCCAGCTCCCAGCCAGCCGACGCAGGAGACGGAGAGCGGTGGGATCGGGCCAGGCTGGAGCTGGCGGGGAGAGAGGGACACAGGGCAGGTGGAAGGAAGGGAAGGCAGGGGCCCCGTTGGCCTCCACCTGCTCGGCAGTGAGCACCCCCCTCCTGGCCCAGACTCCCCACACCTGTGCCAACAGCAGAAACAGCAGTGCACGTTCAGAGGAAACGGGGCAGAAGGAAGCCTCGGGGACGCCTGCAAAAGTGCCAGAGGAAAATGTGCTTCAGGTGGACAGGGAGCGGCGGTGAAGACCCGGAACACAGCGGCGGTGAAGTCCTGGAGCACAGTGGCGGTGAAGACCCGGAGCACGGAGGCAGGCCGGGAATACCGGCAGATCTGCGGTTTCTGTAAGGTTAGGAATCTCCTGGGGGTGGAGAGGCGTGATGCGTTCTGTGTTCGGGGGCAGGAGGGGCAGGCAGGAGGGGTGCACAGCCGTGTTGACTTAGGTGGGGGAGGCGGGGCTTCAGTGGCCAGGGTGCGGTTCCCCATGGACCATCTTGACTTTCTGGAGGCCTCCAGCCTAGAACCCCAACTATCTGGACTGGTCTGGGTTCTCTCCAAACATGCATTCAATTCCTGGCAGTCCCCTGAAATACGACATTCACATTATAGATCACCTTTGCAGATTTTAGTACAGTTTAAGTGCAAAATTTGAACAGAAGTTTAAACATAAACGTTGCAATATTTTCTTACCAATTTTACTGAAAAAGAATTCTGCTGAAGAAACGATGGGAGACATACCACAACGTTTAAAGCATTCTCTAAAATAAAGTGAACAAAGAAATTGCAGAAAACAAACCCCACAGACTTTATAGTTTCCTCCAGCAGGATGTCCAAATTCTGCGATAAAAGGGAAGACAGTAGATATTTGGGTGATTTCAGTAATGTTTGATACACTGTGTTTTCAGAAATAACCCACATTCATGTAACTATGAATGTCCATTAAAAATGGCTTCCCATAACATGAACCGCAATGAGACACCACTCCACACCCATCAGAATGAGTACAATTAAGGGAAAGCTGCCCACGATGCATGCTGGGGAGGCTACAAGGGGCCGCGGCTCTCGGGACTGCTGGGGAATGGGAAGGGCTCCATCCGCTGTGGGAGGAAGCTTGTCGGTTTCTTAAGAAGTCAAGCACACGCACCCCACTTACATGACCCAGACCTTCAAGTCCTGGGCATTTCCTCAAGCATTAAGGAAATACATACTAGGTCACAAAGATTTTGAGCCCGAATGTTCACAGCCGCTTTACCTGTGACGGCCCAGCCCTGGAAATAATCCAGACAGCAGCCAAAGGATGCACACGGGTGTGTGAGGCCTGGGGCAGAGGGGAGTCTAAGGCTGCAAGGCCCGGAGGAGCTTGGGATGCAGAGGAAGCTCGGAGCCGTCAGGGCGCGGGGCGCAGCCCTCCCGCAGCCCCCGAGTCCTGCCTGTCCCGACGCACACGCGTCTCCTGGCTGGAGGCTATGGAGCTTGGATTTCTGTCTTTCGCCTGATATCGACTGTCCTTGTATGTTTTTTTTTTGTCTTTTAAGGTGTTTGTTTTCTTATTGATAAAATAATCGAGAAATTACCCCTTCGTTTCAATTCCTAATTAAAAAATATATAACCTCAGGGATAACCTCAGGGCTAAAAAAGTTGGATTTTTCTGGGTGTTGCTGATGACTACTGTAACTTTTACCAAATGTCTACCTTACCCCAAGACAAACCAAAGGAAAGAGGAAGAAGCCAAATAAAGTCAGTCTGAAGATTTATCTAGCTGATAGGACTGGGAACAAGTGTACACAGATTTCAACAAATATATTCAGTTTCAAAACTGAACTGACAGCCAAATTAGTCCTAGCTGCAAAAAAAAAAAACAAAGGCTTCTGTGTGTAAGCCACCTTGGAGCATCCGACCTCCGCTTCTAACCAGGTCAAACCTGGGACCAGTTGGTGGCCGTGTCAGCCAAAAGGAGCATATGCAAAATGCATGAGGCGGTTAGTCAGCTCCTGAGACGCCCCGGCCCCTCCCAGGCCAGATCCACAGCCAGAGGAGGCGGCCAACATTCCTGCGACGGAGTGGGCAGCCGGCCCCCACCCGCAGGCCCACGCCCCGTCTTGCACCAGCTGTGGCCGCCATGTGGCCGCCCGCGTCCATGCCAGGCTGGAGCAGGCTGCAGAGCGGGCCCCGGCTGAGTGTGGTTGGAAGGACATGTGCCTGGAGAGTGACCTTGACTCTCCTTCCACGCCAAATGTCTCCGGGAGGATGCCAGCTCTTGGGCCCCGTGCACAGACACATGTTCACACGCACACGGCCCGTGTTCCAGGCTCGCCGGGGTTCCTGCACTCCTGAGGGAAGGCAGGGCTGGCCGGCCACGTGTCTGCACTGAGATGCCTTTCTGAAACTCCCACCTCTAGCCCTGGGTGGACCAAGGGCCACAGTGCCGATCGGGGTGGCCGACTCCTTCATCCAGGCCCGGATGGGCTGGGACAGGAGCAGGCTGACCTCCTCTGAAAGTACCCAGGCAACGGGAAGCACGTTTCCTCTCAGAGCAGACCTTAAGGAGCTCTGTGGCTGGGCTCACTAGCATCCCTAGTGGGGCAGCAGCTGGCTCAGGGCACACACTTTTGCCAGGATCCATCTTCAGTGGCAGCATGTGGGGGAAACACACTTGCCAAGATATTCGGTGGAAAAGAATCAGAAGCACCCTCTGAAACATCAGCTGTGTGGAGTTTGGGTTGTCAGATGTGGCAAAATGCACACGGACCTTATTCTGTCATCTCGAGAATTCTCCATCAAGCTGTCAGATAGAAAGTTCTCTCTCCACTGTTCAGCCTTCTCCGCTGTGTCTTCTCCCCCTTGAGGGAGCCCCTCTGCCTCTATTGGCCACGTGGGTGCGGAGCCCCTCTACCCCAGCTGGCCACGCGGGCGCGGAGCCCTCTGCCCCTGCTGGCCACGTGGGTGCGGAGCCCCTCTACCCCAGCTGGCCACGCGGGCGTGGAGCCCCCTGCCCCTGCTGGCCACGTGGGCGCGGAGCCCCCTGCCCCTGCTGGCCACGCGGGTGCGGAGCCCTCTACCCCAGCTGGCCACGCGGGCGCGGAGCCCCCTGCCCCTGCTGGCCACCCGGGCGCGGAGCCCTCTACCCCAGCTGGCCACGCGGGCGCGGAGCCCTCTGCCCCTGCTGGCCACCCGGGCGCGGAGCCCTCTACCCCAGCTGGCCACGCGGGCGCGGAGCCCCCTGCCCCTGCTGGCCACCCGGGCGCGGAGCCCTCTACCCCAGCTGGCCACGTGGGCGCGGAGCCCCCTGCCCCTGCTGGCCACCCGGGCGCGGAGCCCTCTACCCCAGCTGGCCACGCGGGCGCGGAGCCCCCTGCCCCTGCTGGCCACCCGGGCGCGGAGCCCTCTACCCCAGCTGGCCACGTGGGCGCGGAGCCCCCTGCCCCTGCTGGCCACCCGGGCGCGGAGCCCTCTACCCCAGCTGGCCACGCGGGCGCGGAGCCCCCTGCCCCTGCTGGCCACCCGGGCGCGGAGCCCTCTACCCCAGCTGGCCACGTGGGCGCGGAGCCCCCTGCCCCTGCTGGCCACCCGGGCGCGGAGCCCTCTACCCCAGCTGGCCACGCGGGCGCGGAGCCCCCTGCCCCTGCTGGCCACCCGGGCGCGGAGCCCTCTACCCCAGCTGGCCACCCGGGTGCGGAGCCCTCTACCCCAGCTGGCCACGCGGGCGCGGAGCCCCCTGCCCCTGCTGGCCACCCGGGCGCGGAGCCCTCTACCCCAGCTGGCCACGCGGGCGCGGAGCCCCCTGCCCCTGCTGGCCACCCGGGCGCGGAGCCCTCTACCCCAGCTGGCCACGCGGGCGCGGAGCCCCCTGCCCCAGCTGGCCACCCGGGCGCGGAGCCCTCTACCCCAGCTGGCCACGCGGGCGCGGAGCCCCCTGCCCCTGCTGGCCACCCGGGCGCGGAGCCCTCTACCCCAGCTGGCCACGTGGGCGCGGAGCCCCCTGCCCCTGCTGGCCACCCGGGCGCGGAGCCCTCTACCCCAGCTGGCCACCCGGGCGCGGAGCCCTCTACCCCAGCTGGCCACGCGGGCGCGGAGCCCCCTGCCCCTGCTGGCCACCCGGGCGCGGAGCCCTCTACCCCAGCTGGCCACGCGGGCGCGGAGCCCCCTGCCCCTGCTGGCCACGTGGGCGCGGAGCCCCCTGCCCCTGCTGGCCACCCGGGCGCGGAGCCCTCTACCCCAGCTGGCCACCCGGGCGCGGAGCCCTCTACCCCAGCTGGCCACGCGGGTGCAGAGCCCCCTGCCCCTGCTGGCCACCCGGGCGCAGAGCCCTCTACCCCAGCTGGCCACGCGGGCGCGGAGCCCCTCTACCCCAGCTGGCCACGCGGGCGCGGAGCCCCCTGCCCCTGCTGGCCACGCGGGCGCGGAGCCCTCTGCCCCTGCTGGCCACCCGGGCGCGGAGCCCTCTACCCCAGCTGGCCACGCGGGCGCGGAGCCCCCTGCCCCTGCTGGCCACGTGGGCGCGGAGCCCCCTGCCCCTGCTGGCCACCCGGGCGCGGAGCCCTCTACCCCAGCTGGCCACCCGGGCGCGGAGCCCTCTACCCCAGCTGGCCACGCGGGTGCAGAGCCCCCTGCCCCTGCTGGCCACCCGGGCGCAGAGCCCTCTACCCCAGCTGGCCACGCGGGCGCGGAGCCTCTCTACCCCAGCTGGCCACGCGGGCACGGAGCCCTCTGCCCCTGCTGGCCACGCGGGCGCGGAGCCCTCTGCCCCTGCTGGCCACGCGGGCGCTCCTGGTCAGTGGCGTCTTATCTGTCCTTGGTTGTGTCCTAGAGCAGGTGTTGCTGAACTCCGGTATTAAAGGAACTAATAACATCACATGGAAACACAATAGGCTGACAGCTGACACTGACTTGCTAGCGTTAAAGTGGAGGGTGAAAATATTAGTTGCTCAGTTGTGTCCAACTGTCTTCGATGGTATGGACTGTAGCCGGCCAGGCTCCTCTGTCCATGGGATTCTCCAGGTAAGAATACTGGAGTGGGTTGCCATTTCCTCCTCCAGGGCATCTTCCTGACCCAGGGATCGAACCTGGGTCTCCTGCATTGCAGGCAGATGCTTCACCATCTGAGCCACCAGGCAAGCCGTTTGATTTCACAAAAGGAAGGCCCCGGATGCAGAAGAGCACGGGGCACCATCGTGACCAGACGGGATGCTTGCTCCCGGGCACAGTGTGCCGCTTCCTGAGGCCTTGGCTCTGCTTTCTGTGTTTGCTCCATTGAGCTTGGGCCATGCCGGCGAGTATGCACCCAGGCCTCAGCCCAGCCCACCTCCGCTGGCGGTCGGGGGCAGGACTGTGCTTCCTGATCAGGAGGGCTGGAGGCTGATAATCCTCCATGGGGCTGTATTTATTAGCAAGGGGCTGGGCCTTGCACTAAACAGGTAAGATTTCTGGGTGGAGTTTCAGACAGCACGGTGGGCCAGGAGGACCCAACGTTTGGGGAGTTCTTACGGGATCCTCTTCCTTCCGTTCAGTGAGTCAGCCCACAGCAGCCCCAAAGTCTTCATTTACTCATTCACCATCCATCCATTCATTATTTTTTTCTCAGTTAAGCCAAAGTCCGTTTCTGGGATTGTACCTTCAGACTTTTTACTGACAGGTCAGCTATGACTTGGAAGACTCTTTACCTGACCCTGGGCAGGCGCCAGACTCTCCAACCCACCCCTCCCATAGTGCGAGTATCAGCTCAATATATTCTCACAAGGCTGTGGGGAGGATTACAAGATTTAATATAGAAAATCACTTGGAAATGGTGATGCGCCTTGCTAATGTTATTTCTTAATAGTCATTGTGAGGGAGAAGTTGCTTTTAAAAAAAACCTCATTTATAATATTGCTACTAAAATTTTAAATAAGCATCAAATAAGAGCAGGCAAGTCCTGGATCCTAGACGTTTGGAAGCATGAAGTCCAGTTACTGCCACCTCATTGATGAGAATGACAGAATTATAACAAGAATGCTACCATTTCCCTGGAATCTGGGCTGCATGAAATGCATGTCTTACATCTGATTTCACTGCAGAGATAAGAAACTGAGGCCCCGTAAGTTAAGGGAGGTGCCTGGGACCCTGAGACGGTGGGAGAATCCCATCAGCCTCCACGTACTTTGCTCTCACATGGACTCCCGGTTTAATAAAAAGGGAAAGGAAAATGATAGAGCAAGAAGAGGACAGCAGACAGAATAGTTGAAGAGGACTGAGCTAAGTCACTCTTGCACCTTCATCTGGTTTCACAGCAGGACATCAGGTTCAGCTCAGAACCCTGCAAGTCGGAAGCTCAACCACTCTTGGGAGATAAATTTGGAGAAGTCGTGAGCATCAGCAAACAAAAGCTAAGAAGAATTTCTATTTCAGTCAAAGGTGTCAGGAGACAATGACCCAGCCAAGCAGCCGAGAGCTGTGCACACAGTGTGCATGGGGAGAGCGACGCTCGCCGAAAACATGAATGCTCCACCTGTCAGGCGATGAGTGTCTCAGGTGAGGTGGCAGGAAACTGGCTCTCCTTCACAGTTGCTGGTGTGAGGGACCACGCCGCTGAGTCACCGTGAGTCCGAGGGCAGTGTGACATGATCCGTCACCCTGGGTCTTTCTCTAGACACAGAGGGTCAGGATCTGATCTGGGGAAGAGGGCACGTTGGGCGAGAGGGAAACTGCTTGAGCTCTTCACTGATACTGCAGTTCGGTTAACTTCATTCGCTCAGCTGTGTCCAACTCTTTGAGACCCCAGGGACTGCAGCACACCAGGCCTCCCTGTCCATCACCAACTCCCAGAGCTGTTCGAACTCAAGTCCATAAAGTCGGTGATGCCATCCAAGCATCTCATCTTCTGTCATCCCTTTCTCCTCCTGCCTTCAATCTTTCCAGGCATCAGGATCTTTTTCAGTGACTCAGCTCTTCGCATCAGGTGGCCAAAGTATTGGAGTTTCAGCTTCAGTC
>SJYX01002577.1:603877-796555 GCA_006410675.1 Oreotragus oreotragus
GGGTCTGTGGGTTTGGGGAAAGACCCCTTTCTTTCACCTCTGTGTGCCACTCAGGCTTTCTGTCTCCGCCTCAGGAAGGACAGAGCGTGGACATCACAGGTAGGAAGAGCTGACTGCAGACCCGCCCTCCCAGCAGGGCTGGGGGAGGCCTGGGGCATCTGAGCCCCGGGCCCCCACTTGGCCACGGGTCAGCTGCACAGAGTCCTGGCCCCACCTGTGATCAGGGCGCCGAGCAGGAGGGAGGCTCACAGGACTCAGAGCAGCCAGCAGAGGCTCTCCTTGGCAAAGGGGACCCCAGTTGTGGGCGCCTGTGTCCTGGCTTCAGAAGCCTCCTCCTCCGGCTCTGGAACCTTCACCCCCTCCTGCCCCCAGCGTCTGCCAGGGCGAGTCCGGGCCTTGGTCTGTAGCTCAGTGGCTGCTCCCTGGTCTCGGCCTTTCCTGCCTCTCCTGCCTCTCTGAGCATGGGGACCCCTCAACGCCACGGGAGCCTGACGCGGCCGCGGAGCCTGGCCGGCCCGTCTGGTGGCCAGCATCCCCGGGACGCTCTGCAGAGCCAGAAGGACGAGGCAGCTCTTGAGGGGTTTTCTCAGACTGCGTAAAAATAAGGCAGCCAAAAAAATAAGTAAGCCTCCTCTGCCAAGGCACGACAGGAGGGACAGAGGGACAGAGTCCTCTGTGGAAGGGCAGGGCTGCCCCAGGGCCAGTGGCTGACGGGCTCGAGTCTGGGGGCCTCGGACGGAGGGAAGGGCCCTTGGCCCCCAACACCTGGGTGCAGGTCTCGCCTCTGGGGCGAGCTGCGGCCTGAATGAGTCTGCGGCTCCTTGAAGCCCATGTAGAGGCGGCTTGGGGCGAGGGTCACGTGGGAGCCGGGAGGCTGCACGTCACGGGCCTTCAGGGAGTTCCTGGCAGTCCTGCTCCTTTCCTCAGCGCTGAGATAGCCTTCAGGGTCTCCTGAGACTCCTTGAGGCCCCTGGAAGCCCCACCCTGCAGAGCCGTGGTCCTTCTCTGGCGGCCTTTCCTCCTTGGCTTCCCCCGTGGGGGCAGCGGGGTGGGTCCTCACCTTCCGGGCGAGTTTCCAGGACTTTGAAGGGGGACGCTCCCCGGGGGTAACCAGACACCCCGGGTGCAGGGTGGCCTGGGGGGACTCAGCGAGGGCGGTTGTCCCTCGAGGCCCCCTGGGCTCTGGCTCCCCACAGGGGCCATCAGCTGCCCTGCTGGGCCCTGCGGGTTTTAACCCTGGGCCGGAGGCGAGCGCGGGGAGGGAGAAGCCGGTGGGAGGCCTGTCTCGGGCCCCGGGGGTCCACATCCGGAGCAGACGCTCCTGTGTGCATGGTTCTCTCTCAGCTCCCGGGCACTTTCTCACTGGAAGGCAACTTTGCACTTCGTTTCATGGACTGTGATGCGCTGAGGACAGGAGAAAGTGGTCCTGGTGGGGCCTCCGGTGGACGGCCAGCCTCCCCGGCCCTGCCCAGCTCAGGGGGCTCAGCGAGTCTTCCTTGGTCTGTCCTGTGACATCGCGCCCCCCAGGCCTGAAGCTTCCCGGCGGCGCTGACCGCAGCCGAGTCCTCGCTGGTGGACTTGGAGGTCGGCAAAGAGGGGCTTCATTATTACTCACAGAGAGTGTGGAGGAAGCTGCAGGGAAGGGCCTGCATTCCTTTTGCACTTTGAATTAAACCCAGAGTCCTTTCCTACAGAAAGGAAGCCACACACAGCTTCTCATTCCCCAACTTACAGCTCCTGATTCCCAGACGCTGGTCTAGGAACTAGGTACTGGTTACTAAGTTAGTCATAGACGCCGGGTTCCTCTGAACGTGCTTATTTCTGTGTTAGAAAGACACTGAACGTTCACTGTAAACTGAACAGTGGCCAGTTTTCTCAGGCACACTTCCGGTCGGGTTGTAGAGCTCAGAACTTGCGTGTAGGGTCCCGCCCGGCAGGAAGGACAGCGCTGCCCGTGTCCAGCCCACGACCACGCGGCCCCGGGGCCCGGCCGAGCCCGGGACGGGAACTGGGTTTCCTGTGTCATCGTGCTCCCTGTAGAAGCCGCGAGGCCTCCCCGCACAGGGCTTGGCTCTGCTAAGTTTCAGCCCCTCCCCTAGAGGTGCGGACTTTCCCTGGACCCGGACCGACCCGACCTCCGGGGCTGGAGAAGGGGCAGAGGGCCCTGCCGCGGCGGTCAGGCCCAGGGCCGGCGCTGTGGCTGCAGGCGGGCCCGGCTCTCCCCTTCCCCGCTGGGCCCCGCACCCACGGTGTCTGGTGGGCCTGACCGCTCTGCGGACAGCACACTGGGGGGCACAAGGCCCGGATGGCCGAGGCGTCCAGTGTCGCTCCAGGAGCCCAGCCATGCGGGGCTGGACTCGGAGGCAGGAGGCAGGGCGGGTGCTCCCCCGGGTCTCCCCGGGGCTCACGGACCCTCACTGTGCGGGGCTGCCTGCTCCTCACCGGAGGGAGGGCAGAGCTCCTGGGACGGAGGTTGGTGCAAGGACTCTCTGGGGTGGTGCGTGTGGAAGCTTCCACAGGGACTCCACGCCCTGCCTGCAGGTCTGAGGGCAGCTGCCCCTCGCTCTTGGGAGCCTGGCTCCAGGTGAGGGTGTAGGTGGTGAGGGGCTGGGGTGAGGAAACCTGGCCCCACTGACCGGGGGGACCACGGTTTTCCCGTGTACTCTAGAAATGCTGTGAGTGTACGAGGAGGGATATAAACAGGAGGATGCTGCCCTCCGGATACGCCTCCACGTGAGAGTCCAGAGGAGCAGTGAGGTCTGGGCATGGGCCGACTAGGGGCTCTGGTGTCGGGCAGACCAGGGGACTTTGGGCAAGGAAATGCATCTGCACCTCGCTTTCCACCCTCGCCAGCCTGAACTGCGGTGGCCAGCCTCAGCAGCCCACTCTGCAAACCAGAGGCTGTGTGGGCACCGGAGCTGACTCCTGGAAGTGCTGGAGAGCCCAGCACAGGCGGTGATGGTCGCAGAACAGACAGGCCTCGGTCCCGGCCTCAGGAGTGGGCCCCCAGCACAGAGAACAGACAGACGACCCCACACCCGGAGGACCAGCCCTCCCATGCAGGCGGAGCGAGCGAGGGTCAGGGCGCGTGGCCTCCCCCACCCTTTCTGCTCCCAGCAGCCTCTTGGGGCCCGGCAGCTTCTGCCACTCAGAGCTCAGAAGACACCCTGCTCCTCATCCAGCGGTCCTGCTCCTCATGGAGCAGCCTGGTCAGTGCTTGGTGAGAGGCACTGCCAGTGAGTGTGCATGTGCAAGAGCGAGTACGCAGGAGTGTGCATGAGCGTGCATGTGTCCATACGTGCAGCACGTGTTTACCATGCACACGTGCGTGTGTGCACATACCTGTGTGTGTCTGCATACACGTAGGTGTCTCTCCTCATCACGTTATCGTGTATTTTTCACCTACACGCCTGACCTTCACGTGTGGTTAAAATTTCCCGTTTCCAACGCTCACTCAAATGTCCCCCCTTCGCTGCCGTTGGATGGACGGGGTTTTGTCTGATACTGAGGCCCCCTCTTGGCGGTTCCACTGCCTGGTTGGCCCCTTGGAGACAGCACTGGTGGTGGATCATGCTGTCATCTGTGTCTCTGACTTATGACTAGAGAGTGAGGTTCACAGAGAGGACCAGGTCTGAGTCATTTTTGCATCTTCAGCAATTATTGCAATGTCTGAGGCACAAGAGGCGCTCAGAGAATGAATAAAATAATGAATAAACAAAGTTAATATAATTACTATATAAATAACAGATGGGAAAAAGAACATTACTGGTAAGCTCTTAACTCGAGTGTAAGCACAGAATAAACTCAGAGAAATAATGCCTGTATGTTAGCGCAAGACATCAGGTAAGTCAGACAGTGAGGCAGCTCCCTATTAGATCAGGGTCCTTATGAATTCCTGTCATGTACACGCCCAGAAAACGCGTGCTGGACTTGGTCCAGAACCACCCTGAAGCATCTTTGAGATGTCACTGACACAGAGGACAAATGCAGATCTTAGGTGTGAGGCTTGGCGAATGGTCACAGACGTGCACACTCGTGTAACCACCACCAGATGAGATGCAGAATCCATCCCCACACACATGAAAGAAGGCCTCACCTCGCATTTCTTCAGAAGCAGACACACCAGGGCGACTATTCCAGACTCGGGCTGTGGTTGTGAAGGAAGCTTCTAGTCAGGGTGGAGCTGTACTGTGGTGAGACCCGTCCTCAGCCCCCACTCACCATGGGGCTCTGAGGACGGCCTGGCTCCTGCTGTGTGTGGAACTGTGTCCTCCTAAAGGTCTGCTGAAGTCCTCACCCTACTGCCCACGAATGGGGCCTTACTTGGAACTGGGGCCATTGCAGGTGTAATCACGTCTAAACGAGGTCATTAACTGTGCGTGCATGCTCAGCTGGATCTGACTCTGTGACCCTACAGACTGTAGCCCACCAGGCTCCTCTGTCCAGGGAATTCTCCAGGCAAGAATACTGGAGGGGGCTGCCATCTCCTCCTCCAGGGGATCTTCCCAACCCAGGGATCGAACCCATGTCTCCTGCATCTCCTGCATTGGCCTGGTGGTTCTCCTGAGCCACCAGGAGATCATTAGGATGGCCCTCACGTCAACGGCCAGTGCCCTTATGAGAGACCCAGACACACACGCAGGGAGAGAGCCGTGTGAGGGGGAGGCAGGGGCGGGCTGGCCTGCCTGTGAGCCCGGGAATGCAGGGGAGGCTGCCTGGCACCAGAACCTGGTGACAGGCATGGGCCAGACACTCCCTCCAGCTCCAGGGGCTTCCCTGGAAGCTCAGCTGGTAAAGAACCTGCCTGCAATACAGGAGACCCTGGTTCAATCCCTGGGTCGGGAAGACCCCCTGGAGGAGGGCATGGCAACCCAATGCAGGGTTCTTGCCTGGAGAATCCCGAGGACAGAGGAGCCTGGTGGGCTACAGTCCATGGGGTCACACAGCATCGGACACGGACATGACCGAGTGACTAAGTGCACGGCGCCAGCCTTAGAAGGAACCAGACCTGCAGAGATCTTGACTTAGGACTTCTAGTCTCCAGAACTGGCCGGGAACACACTTGTGTTGTGTCAGCCGCTGAGTCTGCAGGACTTGGTTAGGGCAGCCTTGGGAAGCCAGGGCAGACCCACAGTCCTGCCTACAGCCACTAACGTCTTTCCTTGCTTCTTGAAAACTGTGTCACAGACTTGTTTTTTTCTCAAATTCATGAACAATGGGTAACTGTGGGTGTGATGAAACATCTAGCGCTCACGGGCTATGGGCCTGAGGTCATCCCAGGGCTGCCTCCCTGGTGCCCCGTGCTCCTGAAGAGCCTCAGAGTGAGGACTCAGCTATGCTGCCCACTTGGTGATGCTCCACCAGACAAGGGTTTACTCATAACAGCAGTAATGCAATTGCTATTTGCTCATAACAACAGTAATGAGTAAGTTATTATTTATTCATAACAACAGTAATGCAAAAATAATAATAATAATACAGGTTTTCTATTTACTGAGTGTCCTAAAAGAGGAGAGCGAAGTGGACTTCTCACTGCCTGGGTCACCTTCTCAGGCCCCTTAGGCATGCTGCTGCCCCAGCGCTCTTTCCTGGCTCTCTTTCTGTAACTGGCCTGCGGCAGTCCAGTCCGCGCGCCTCACAGCCTCGGATGCAACTGAGAGACTGAACAGCAGCACCATTCAACTGGGTCCCTCCAGGGCGTGTTTCCTCCTCGTTCAGGAGCTTTCTGAAGGATGGCGGTCACACCGCAGTCACTTTGCGTGGTCTGAGGACATCACTCATTCTCTCTGTAGAGGACATGCTTTCGAGACCGTGTTGGCCGTGAGCGTGGATGTAAGTTATTCCTTCAGCTATTTGGAAAGTGTCAATTGGGCATCTATCAGAACTCCAGTGGAGAAGGCAATGGCACCCCACTCCAGTACTCTTGCCTGGAGAATCCCATGGACGGAGGAACTTGGTGGGCTGCAGTCCATGAGGTCGCTGAGTCGGACACGACTGAGCGACTTGACTTTCACTTTTCACTTTCCTGCATTGGAGAAGGAAATGGCACCCCACTCCAGTGTTCTTGCCTGGAGAGTCCCAGGGACGGGGTAGTCTGGTGGGCTGCCATCTATGGGGTCGCACAGAGTCGGACACGACTGAAGCGACTTAGCAGCAGCAGCAGCACTCCAGGAGGCTATCCAGCAATGGGGAGAACACCAAGAAGCCCCCACAGCCCTTAAAAAGCACACAGTATGGTTGGGATGGAACCATCTATAGATTCTAGAATCTTCTGCAGATTTCAGAAGCTCATTTTTGAAATTTCTTCAGATCATATCAGTACCACTCAGGATATAACACATTTTGCTCCTTGAAAAGGAATATCTGTTGCCTGCTGGGGTGGGTTTTTCAGAGAATCACCATCAGCTGAAGGTCACAATGCAGAGTGTGGCCCTGGGGACTGCTTATCATCATGATGCTCTTACGAACATCAGCTGGGCTGTGGCCCTTACAGGGCTGAGTGTGGCTCTGTGACATTGCTGAGGCTGAAACTGTTGAATCACAGTGAGGCACAGAGAGCTTAGCTGTCAAGGACAGACATCTGCAACATAGGATTGGTGCAGCTGGCAAAGAAACTCTTGTTCTTCCCATAAAAGTCAGGAGGCCTCACGGCTGTGTCTGCCCTTCTCGGTCACGCATTACTAGGTGTGCTGGTCACGGCCTCATCGACATTTTTCCTAAGGTTAACCTCCCTCCTGTCTTCAGGGAGGAGGTGCACGCAATCTCCAAGGGAAGACACTTTGATTAACAAACTTTCCAAATCTCCCTTCCACATGGATCACTCTCTTCTACACAAGCAGAATCCATAGCTGAGAATTAAAATATGTTGAAGGAAATGGCAACCCACTCCAGAGTTCCTGCCTGGAGAGTCCCAGGGACGGTGGAGTCTGTGGGGTCGCACAGAGTCGGACACGACCGAAGTGACTTAGCAGCAGCAGCAGCTACGCTACACCATGACTGCCTGAATAATCCAAGTTGCCCATAGGTCACCTGATTTTAAACGCTCTTATGTTATTTCAGAAGATAAACATATTCTTTTCTCACAGCACACACATGCCCACTAGGAATACTTGGGCTGAAAACCCTGAATGGAGCACATATTTGTCTGAAACGTATTCTCATACTTAAATGTTGTCAGCATCACCCAACAGAGATCAGTTCTTTCTATGGACCTTATAGTGCAGTGAATTTCCAAGAAAAGCAGGCTCTGTGTTTAGGCCTTCACCCCTCTGCCTGACCTCCTGAAGTGACATCTCTCCCCCAGGTTCCCACAGGCACCTGAAGGTCATTTCCCCTGCCCCTCCTGCCTCTCATGAGCCCCTTCCTCATTCCATCCTGTTTCCACTGCCCCAGCTCTTGGTGGTACATATCTGCCGATATATTCACATTTCCCTTGGGCGCCCCGAATGCCTTTACAGCAGAAACGAGGTCTTGATGGTACCAGGGC
Source organism: Oreotragus oreotragus (assembly GCA_006410675.1). NCBI lineage: Eukaryota > Metazoa > Chordata > Mammalia > Artiodactyla > Bovidae > Oreotragus > Oreotragus oreotragus. The sequence goes on from SJYX01002577.1 coordinate 611,364, forward strand.
TCCACTGTGACAACACGTGACCCGTGAGAGGAGCACGACGGACTGGTGAATTCCTGATGGAGGGTGTAGAGCCCCCAAAGTGTCTTGCAATGACTGTTGCCACAGTTAGCACTGTGGAATTAAAAAATGTATCGGCTAATCCATCTTGATCATCTACTATGTGCCAGGAATGTGCCTGACACTCCGATCCACTCCTAACAGTTTCCCAGGTCTGAGTTTCCAAAATGTCTGGGAAGAAACAACGCTTCTCCTTGCACCATTTTGCTTCACCATTTTCACATGCGTGGTGATGAACAGACTTCTGATTCTGCTCTGAGGTTTGCAGAAGCGACAGGTAGGCTTCAAGGCTTAAACATACCCCTTTATGTTCAACCACAGAAATTACCCTCCAGTTTTAATTAATGTTTGGTGTATCCTACACTTTCTAAATGATCTCTGCCTAGATGGATGGAGACTTAACAAGACCAACCAGGTTATTTGCTCTACATCTCTGCTTCCACTCACTCCTCCACTCTCCACCACCCCGCCCACCCCTCCCCAGGAGAGACACCGTGGAGCTGGGCCTCAGTCCCCACCTGCACAGTGTGCACCTCTGACATTCAGGTGCAGACGGCGGTGTTACTGCCCTGGGGCTGCCGTGCTGGGGAACTCCAGAACCGTTCCCTGGGTGGCTTGGCAACACCCGTGCACTGGAACCACAACTTCTGAAGCTTTATATTTATCTGGCATTTCTGGAATTTCTGCAGGCTTGATAAGGACCAGTCAGAAGGGTACAATGAAGTAAGAAAATGTTGCTTTTTCTGGTTCCCAGGAAATGATGAAGAGTCTTGTATTTCTTCACCTAGGAGCAAATCTAGACCAAGCTCCTCCCCAAACAATCCTTTTCTGTCGTTAAAAGTGACCTTGGCCAAGGGGAAGGGATGCTGAGTGTAGGTGGGTCCCAGGGTTTCAAGGGCCTATATTCAGGTGACTGCTGGTAGAGCTGGCTCAAGGGAGCTGGTCAGCAATAAGATATGATCAAGTGTCACCCTTGATCTCTTTACTAAGTTCACTGCCACTACAATATGCCCAGCAAATCATCTTGTCTAGAAATTTCAAATCAGTACACCTCTGCAGTCTCCGAACCAGACCAAACCAGAACTGATATTTCATTCCCTTTCTGTCCTTCGAGGTAATAACAGCTCCTGCACTGGTGGGAAAAATGCTAGTTTTTAGTTTCAGGAAATTATGAAGGAAATTGTATAGATAAAACATCAGGATCATAACACCTGACATAAACTCATCAACCATTTTTCCTGCGTATATTCTCTCACATTCAAAATGAAACCAAACCAAAACAGATAGCTCATTTCACGTATTCAGTAAGTGCAAGATGTTGCCCTATAACAAGCTAATCTTCTTCAAGAGAACTACAAAGCTTAGTGTTTTTTTAAAGAAGGGAATTAGGAGATTTCTAAGTCTGATAAGAATTTAGAAATGATTGTGCTTGATGTTGACAGAAATTAATTATATCGATTCATCAAAATCTCTGCAGTAAAACTTCCCAGAGTGCCCAGATCTGTCCACCCACGTGCTGAGCCCCTGGCGGGTGCCTTGCACTCAGCATTACAGGGACTGGAAGAATGGAGCTTCTGCTCCCAAGGGGTTCATAGGAAGACAGAGCCTTAGCTGATAATTCAACACGTTTCACAATTGTGCGGGCTAGATCATTTTAGATCCCGGCTCCCTGTTTTCAGTAATAAATTGTGCACACAGTGTGGAAGGTAAGCCCTATGGAGATGAATGGGACGGAATCTCTACCCCAGTAAGCTCCTTTTAAAGAGTCTCCAGCAAATGCTGGCTGACCTCCTGTTGGTCTGAGTGCCGTGTTACGTGGACAGTCACAAGACCACAGGTAGTCACATAAAAGTCATCCGTTTAAAGGGCTTCAGTAAGGGTGAGTTCAGGCCTGGAGAAGCAGGGCAGAGATGGGGCCTCAGCGAGCAGGGAGCGGCTTGGGGGTGGGGCGGGGTTGTCGGGGGGACTCTGGCGATGAGTCTCCCCGCCCAGGGCAGGCTCTCCACCATGGTCCCCTGGTGCTGGGAGACTGTTTTAGTGACAGAAGGTCACCAGGCTGGCCTATGTGCACGCTGACCTTGGCTGCCTGTGGGAGAGGGATGGGAGGAAGGCGTCCAGAGAGCTGGTGCCAGGAAAGATGAAGGTGGTGTCTGAGCCTGACGTCACATCTAGATCCCTAGAGCCTCCTGGGATAAGTGGCTTGCAGCTTAAAAACAGTGTGATTTGCTGCAGGAAGGAGGAAGAAAGGGGTGGTGGGCAGAATTGAAAAAGATCAAATTTGCAGAAGTATCACCACGAAATGAGAGAGTGACAGAGAAGTAGAACATGCAATGTATTTACATATAACATGACGCAACTACCCCTAAAACATAAAGAACTCGCCTGCCAGTGCAGGAGACGTGAGCGAAGCCGGCGGGCTGCGGCCCGTAGGGCCACACAGAGCTGGACAGGACTGAAGTGACCTAGCGTGCACGCACACAGATACTTTTTAAACATATACACGTAAATCTATGAATAGTATATTTATATAAAGGTACATAAATATACGTACATATGGATTGCAATTTCTCCAATTCCTAATACCTTCAAATAGACAGCATAGACCATGTCTGTGCTAAAATAATGCTGTCTCTGACGATTTTTCTTTCTGAATATCCATTCTGGAAGAAATAAAACTCCAGTCTTAACAGCTACTGTTTACTAAGTGCTCAGGATGAGCTGGAAACTATGATAAGGACTTTATATTTAAATTTATTTTCGCATATCTCATGCTGGATGGAAGTAAGTTGTTCTTGTCTAATGGCTAAGAACAGCGAGGCTCGCCTGAGATGAAAGAGTTCTCCATGGCAGCAAAAAAGTGGAAGCCACCGGAGGTGGGGGCATGTCCACGTGCCCTTTGGGAGCCCTCAGGCTCAGCGTACAGGCACTGAGGATGGTGAAATCCGATTTCTGACCTGGGATGAACCTCAGATTGTTTATTTGAGCTTCTCACCGCCCGGGTGGGGAAAGAGAGCTGCGGATGGGGCAATGACCTGGTCCATTTGCAGGTGTTGTTAGGGAGGACTGGAACTAGAGAACCCACATCCTGCTTCTCAGAACTGCTCTTCTCATCACCCTAAAGTCATCCTCAACATCACGGGGAATTAGGGAGCAAGCACATGATGGCTTAGACACAGTATGAAAACAGATGTTTGACCAAAGTGGGGAAGAAACCAACTCAAACGTCGTTTTACACAGAATAGAAGCCCCACGGAAGTCACGCGTAATTTACTCCTCTGTGGATGGAATTGTTTATGCCTCTCCCTTAGGGACTGGTCACTCAGCAGTGCCCACAGTTCTTAATTTTAAGTCTCTTTGCTTCTTCCTTCTTGTCAAGGATTCGTGATTTCTTACTGAGATATTGAGAACCTAAAGCAGAGCTGAAAGATTTGGATCCACACGACTTCAGAGGTCTGTGGACACACCTTAACTGCACAAAAAGTAGTGTGTGTGTGTNACATTCAAAATGAAACCAAACCAAAACAGATAGCTCATTTCACGTATTCAGTAAGTGCAAGATGTTGCCCTATAACAAGCTAATCTTCTTCAAGAGAACTACAAAGCTTAGTGTTTTTTTAAAGAAGGGAATTAGGAGATTTCTAAGTCTGATAAGAATTTAGAAATGATTGTGCTTGATGTTGACAGAAATTAATTATATCGATTCATCAAAATCTCTGCAGTAAAACTTCCCAGAGTGCCCAGATCTGTCCACCCACGTGCTGAGCCCCTGGCGGGTGCCTTGCACTCAGCATTACAGGGACTGGAAGAATGGAGCTTCTGCTCCCAAGGGGTTCATAGGAAGACAGAGCCTTAGCTGATAATTCAACACGTTTCACAATTGTGCGGGCTAGATCATTTTAGATCCCGGCTCCCTGTTTTCAGTAATAAATTGTGCACACAGTGTGGAAGGTAAGCCCTATGGAGATGAATGGGACGGAATCTCTACCCCAGTAAGCTCCTTTTAAAGAGTCTCCAGCAAATGCTGGCTGACCTCCTGTTGGTCTGAGTGCCGTGTTACGTGGACAGTCACAAGACCACAGGTAGTCACATAAAAGTCATCCGTTTAAAGGGCTTCAGTAAGGGTGAGTTCAGGCCTGGAGAAGCAGGGCAGAGATGGGGCCTCAGCGAGCAGGGAGCGGCTTGGGGGTGGGGCGGGGTTGTCGGGGGGACTCTGGCGATGAGTCTCCCCGCCCAGGGCAGGCTCTCCACCATGGTCCCCTGGTGCTGGGAGACTGTTTTAGTGACAGAAGGTCACCAGGCTGGCCTATGTGCACGCTGACCTTGGCTGCCTGTGGGAGAGGGATGGGAGGAAGGCGTCCAGAGAGCTGGTGCCAGGAAAGATGAAGGTGGTGTCTGAGCCTGACGTCACATCTAGATCCCTAGAGCCTCCTGGGATAAGTGGCTTGCAGCTTAAAAACAGTGTGATTTGCTGCAGGAAGGAGGAAGAAAGGGGTGGTGGGCAGAATTGAAAAAGATCAAATTTGCAGAAGTATCACCACGAAATGAGAGAGTGACAGAGAAGTAGAACATGCAATGTATTTACATATAACATGACGCAACTACCCCTAAAACATAAAGAACTCGCCTGCCAGTGCAGGAGACGTGAGCGAAGCCGGCGGGCTGCGGCCCGTAGGGCCACACAGAGCTGGACAGGACTGAAGTGACCTAGCGTGCACGCACACAGATACTTTTTAAACATATACACGTAAATCTATGAATAGTATATTTATATAAAGGTACATAAATATACGTACATATGGATTGCAATTTCTCCAATTCCTAATACCTTCAAATAGACAGCATAGACCATGTCTGTGCTAAAATAATGCTGTCTCTGATGATTTTTCTTTCTGAATATCCATTCTGGAAGAAATAAAACTCCAGTCTTAACAGCTACTGTTTACTAAGTGCTCAGGATGAGCTGGAAACTATGATAAGGACTTTATATTTAAATTTATTTTCGCATATCTCATGCTGGATGGAAGTAAGTTGTTCTTGTCTAATGGCTAAGAACAGCGAGGCTCGCCTGAGATGAAAGAGTTCTCCATGGCAGCAAAAAAGTGGAAGCCACCGGAGGTGGGGGCATGTCCACGTGCCCTTTGGGAGCCCTCAGGCTCAGCGTACAGGCACTGAGGATGGTGAAATCCGATTTCTGACCTGGGATGAACCTCAGATTGTTTATTTGAGCTTCTCACCGCCCGGGTGGGGAAAGAGAGCTGCGGATGGGGCAATGACCTGGTCCATTTGCAGGTGTTGTTAGGGAGGACTGGAACTAGAGAACCCACATCCTGCTTCTCAGAACTGCTCTTCTCATCACCCTAAAGTCATCCTCAACATCACGGGGAATTAGGGAGCAAGCACATGATGGCTTAGACACAGTATGAAAACAGATGTTTGACCAAAGTGGGGAAGAAACCAACTCAAACGTCGTTTTACACAGAATAGAAGCCCCACGGAAGTCACGCGTAATTTACTCCTCTGTGGATGGAATTGTTTATGCCTCTCCCTTAGGGACTGGTCACTCAGCAGTGCCCACAGTTCTTAATTTTAAGTCTCTTTGCTTCTTCCTTCTTGTCAAGGATTCGTGATTTCTTACTGAGATATTGAGAACCTAAAGCAGAGCTGAAAGATTTGGATCCACACGACTTCAGAGGTCTGTGGACACACCTTAACTGCACAAAAAGTAGTGTGTGTGTGTGTGTGTGTGTGCACGCGCATGTGTGTGTCTGTGCACACTTGGGTGAGTCTTTACAAGTTCATTTTCTTGGGAGCTAATTCATATGTTTTTATCAACTTTAAAGAAATGTACCCCAGATGACCTGTATACAGGTCAGGAAGCAATAGTTAGAACTGGAAGTGGAACAACAGACTGGTTCCAAATAGGAAAAGGAGTATGTCAAGGCTGTATATTGTCACCCTGCTTATTTAACTTCTATGCAGAGTACATCATGAGAAATGCTGAGCTGGATGAAGCACAAGCTGGAATCAACATTGCTGGGAGAAATATCAATAACCTCAGATTTGCATATGACACCACTTTTATGGAAGAAAGTGAAGAAGAACTAAAGAGCCTCTTGATGAAAGTAAAAGAGGAGAGTGAAAAAGTTGGCTTAAAGCTCAACATTCAGAAAACGAAGATCATGGCACCCAGTCCCATCACTTCATGGAAGATAGATGAAGAAACAGTGGAAACAGTGGCTGACTTTATTTTTCTGGGCTTCAAAATCACTGCAAATGGTGATTGCAGCCATGAAATTAAAAGACGCTTGCTCTTTGGAAGGAAAGTTATGACCAAACTAGACACCATATTAAAAAGCAGAGACATTACTTTGCCAATAAAGGTCCATCTAGTCAAGGCTATGGTTTTTCTAGTGGTCATGTATGGATGTAAGAGTTGGACTGTGAAGAAAGCTGAGTGATGAATAATTGATGCTTTTGAACTGTGATATTGGAGAAAACTCTTGAGAGTCCCTTGGACTGCAAGGAGATCCAACCAGTCCATCCTAAAGGAGATCAGTCCTGGGTGTCCACTGGAGAGACTGATGTCGAAGTTGAAACTCGAAAACTTTGGCTACCTGATGCAAAGAGCTGACTCATTTGAAAAGACCCTGATGCTGGGAAAGATTGAATGCAGGAGAAGGGGACAACAGAGGATGAAATGGTGGGATAGCATCACCGAGTCAATGGACATGAGTATGGATAAACTCTGGGAGTTGGTAATGGACAGGGAGGCCTGGCGTACTGTGGTCCATGGGGTCGCAAAGAGTTGGACACGGCTGAGTGACTGAACTGAATTGAAGAAATAATAATTTATTTCTGTAGCTTAATACCAAAGTTACCATGCATTTTGCTTTCTCATTCAAGCTTAATGCATTGGGTCTGAATAGGGAAACAAAATCCAGGGGAGAGAAATACACTGCTTTACTAATGGCAAGTATATAGGTAATTTGTATGTATATGTACATACACACAAATATAACCTGTGTATACACACACATACACTCTCTCTCACATATGAGCATAGAAAGAGTGAACAGTTGGAATACTAACCATAATAGGTCTAATAATTATTCTCTCCTAGTGACTTGAATATTATGGTATGTCTACCAGATGTCCTTGGCTATCACATAATGGTAACTGAATATTAACAAATAAAACCAAACCACTGTTCACTGAACTGTACAACTGAAATCTGGTTAGGACCCAGGTATACCAATCAAGGTCTACAAGAAAAACAAAATGAATGGCTAAATTAAGATCTATAACTGTAACCTCATCACTGGAATAAAACTGAATCTACCAACAATTAAAAAGGCAGTTCAGGCCCCTCCGAGCAGCCCTAACAGAATTAAAGACATCAATAACATACGTTCTGATCTCTAACTCCGGCAGTGGGAAAACATTCACGGTATAAAATAAGGTTTTCATGTAGAAGCAACTCTGTAAACCCTCAGGTGACAGTGGCTGCCCTACCACACCTCTTCCACGGCCTCCAATACTGTGCTTCCCCAGGATGATGGCAATGCTCTGGGCACTCCTGGGTTGCTTACCTTGAGGGATTCTGTCTGCGATCCCAGCCCCTTGGTGCACAGTTCCATCACCGAATAGGAGCAAAACGTATCCCGGACTTTGTACTGACTCACGGCAAGCAGCCATAAGGCAGGGTTGGTCTCCAGCTCTGCCGGCGGGATGAGGATGGACTGGTGCCCAGAGTACACACTGCAGAGAGATACGGGAGGGCTCAGCGAGGATGGAGGAGGGGGATCCACTGGCCTCTGAGAAACACCTGCTTCCATTTGCAAGAGGGTACAGTCACATCAACTCTACTCCCGGTGTTTTTAAAAAAACAAAAGGTGTTTATGAAAACATTCTGAAAAATACAGAAGTATTATGTAACTATGATCTGCAGTTACTGTCATTTTGAGCACTTAGTGAGGTATCTCAAAGCTACGATGCTGGTAGGCTTCTCTCAGAGCTACTACACTAACTGAATCTCACAGTGGGAAACATAGGACTGAATTTCGGTCAAAAGGAATGAAAGTTCGGAAGAGCAGTTGATGAAATGGATGCTGTCCGGTTTAGCAACCGAAGTTTCGTTGGGACCTGCCCTCAGTCCTTGCAGTACTGTCTTCCGTGGCCACCACGTCAACAGGCAGAGAAGAGGGTTGCAACAGAGGCTGTGCAGCCTACGTGTACTGAACAGCCAACTGAGGAAAAGCATGCCCAACTCGAGTTCAGAAAAGTGACATTCAGAGTAAATAAAACTCAGACAATTAGAATAGGATTATAATTTCACTCAAAATGATCCAAACAAACACCAAAAAAGAACTAAGGAAAATACATGCATTCTCTTGTGTGCAGGCTCAGTCACATCCTACTCTGTGACCCCACAGACTCGAGCCCACCAGCTTCCTCTGTCCATAGAATTCTCCAGGCAAGAATACTGGAGTGGGTAGCCTTTCCCTTCTCCAGGGGATCTTCCTGACCNAAACACCAAAAAAGAACTAAGGAAAATACATGCATTCTCTTGTGTGCAGGCTCAGTCACATCCTACTCTGTGACCCCACAGACTCGAGCCCACCAGCTTCCTCTGTCCATAGAATTCTCCAGGCAAGAATACTGGAGTGGGTAGCCTTTCCCTTCTCCAGGGGATCTTCCTGACCCAGGGGTCGAACCCAGGTCTCCCACAAGGAAGGCAAGTTCTTCACCATCTGAGCCCCAGGGACGCCTGGATGGAGTAGCTGACTGACAAGGCTGTGTTAGCTTGCAGGGTACAGCCCAGTGATTCAGTTATAGACACACACAGATGTATTTTTTCAGATTCTTCTTCCTCATATGGCATTACAAAATATTGAGTATAGTTCCCTGTGCTACACAGCAGGGCATTCCTTGTTGGTTACCTATTTTATATATAATAGTGTGTATATGTTAATCTCAAACTCTTAATTTATCCCTCTCCCCACCACTTTTCCCTTTGGTAGCCATAAGTTTGTTTTCTATGTCAGTGGGTCTATTTCTGCTTTGTAAATAAACTCCTTTGTATCTTTTTTCTTTTGGATTCTACATATAAGCAATGTCATATATGGCTTATTTCATTTAGCATGATAATCGCTAGATCAATCCATGGTGCTGCAAATGGCATTATTTCATTCTTTCTTTAGAGCTGAGTAATATTCCTTTGTGTGTATATGTACCATATTGTCTTTATCCATCTGTCAATGGTCATTTAGTTGCTTCCGTCTTTGTAAATTTCCATGCTGCTGTAAACAATGCTGCAATGAACACTGGGCTACATATATCTTTTCAAATTAGAGTTTTCTCCAGATATATAGATGCCCAGGAATGGAACTGCAGGATCATGTGGTAACTTCATCTTTAGTTTTTTTTAAGGAACCTCTATTCTCCATAGTGGCTGCACAAATTTACAATCTCACCAACACTGTAGGAGGGTTCCTCTTTCTCCACACCCTGTCCAGAGTTTATTATTTGTAGACTTTTTTATGACGGCCATTCTGACTGTATGAAGTGATACCTCATTATAGTTTTGATTTGCATTTCTTTAACAATTAGCAATGTTGTTAAGTATCTTTTCACGTACCTATTGGCCGTCTATATGTCTTCTTTGGAGAAATGTAATTTTAGATTTCTGTCCATTTTTTGATTGGGTTTTTAAAAATATTGAGCTGCAAGAGCTCTTTGCATATTTTGAAGGTTAATCCCCTGTTGGTTGCATCATTTGCAAATATTTACTCCCAGTCAATATGTTGTCATTTTTTTTTTTGCTATTTATGGTTTCATTTGCTGTGCCAAAGCTTTCCAGTTTAATTAGGTCACATTTGTTTTTATCTCCATTACTCCAGGAAATGGAGTCAAGAAGATATTGCTGCGATAGATGTGTTTTGTCTATGTTTTCCTCTATGAGTTTTATAGTATCTGGTCTTAAGTTTAGGTCTTTAATACCTTTTGAGTTTATTTTTGCCTGTGGTGTTGAAATTGAAATGAATGATAAATGATAAATCATAAATTGAATGATCTAATTTCATTTTTTTAATATGTAGCTGTACAGTTTTGCTGGCACCACATACTGAAGAGACTATCTATTCTCCAGTATAGACAGTCTTGCCTCCTATGTCCTGGACGGATTAACCACAGGTGCATGGGTTTATCTCTGGACTTTCTATCCTGCTTCTATTGACCTGTATTTCTGTTCCTGTGCCAGCACCATTCTGTACTGATGACTGCAGCTTTGTAGTATAGTCTGAAGTAAGGGAGCCTAATCCCTCTGGTTCCATTCTTCTTTCTCAGGATTGCTATGGCTATTCAGTCTTTTATGTTCTCATGGAAATTTAAATTTCCATAAAAATTAAAATTTTTTGTTCTACATCTGTGAAAAATGCCCTTGGTAATTTGATAGGAATTGTGTTGAATGTGTAGATTGTCCTGGGCAGTACAGTTATTTTAACAATACTGATTCTTCCAGTCCAGGAACATAGTGTATCTTTCCATTTGTTTGTGTCCTCTTCAATTTCTTTCATTAGCATCTTACAGTTTTCAGAGTACAGGTCTTTCTCCCTCCTTAGGTTTATTCCTAAGTTGTTTTTTTTTTTTTTTTGATGTGATGGTAAATGAGGTTGTTTCCTTAATTTCTCTCTCTGCCCTTTCACTGTTAATGCAACAGATTTCTGCGTATTGATTTTGTATCCTGCCAATTTACTGAATTAACTTTATGAACTCCAGTAGTTGCAAGCCAAATCCAACAATATTAAAAGGATCATACACCACAATCAAGGGAAATTCAGCCCAGGGATGCATGGATTTTTTTAGTATTTTCAAATCAGTGTAGTACTCTACATTAACAAATTGAAGAATAAAAACCATATGATCATCTCAATAGATGGCAGAAAAATCTTTTGGTAAAATTCAACATCCATTTATGATTAAAAACTCTCCAGAAACTTGGAGAAGGAATGGCAACCCACTCCAGTATTCCTGCCTGGAGAATCCTATGTACAGATGAGCCTGGCAGGCCATGGTGCACGAGGCTGCAGGGAGTTGGACACAACTGAAGCAACTAAGCACACACTCCAGAAAGTAGGCATGGAGGACTTATATGACAAACCCACAGCTAAAATACTCAGTGGTGAAGAGCTGAAAGCATTTGCTCTCAGATCAAATGCTATAAGCTGGTGATTACTTTTAGTTTAGTTCAGTTGCTCAGTCATGTCCAACTCTTTGTGAACCCATGGACTGAAGTACGCCAGGCCTCCCTGTCCGTCACCAACTCCCGGAGTATACTCACACTCATGTCCATTGAGTCGGTGATCAATCTCACTATTTCATCCTCTGTCATCACCTTCTCCTCCTGCTTTCAATTGTTTCCAGCATCAGGGTCCTTTCCAATGAGTCAGTTCTTCGCATCAGGTGGCCAAAGTATTGGAGTTTCAGCTTCAGCATCAGTCTTTCCAACGAATATTCAGGACTGATTTCCTTTAGGATGGACTGGTTGGATCTCCCTGAAGTCCAAGGGACTCTCAAGAGTTTTTTCCAACACCACAGTTCAAAAGCATCAATTCTTTGGTGCTCAGCTTTCTTTATAGTCTAACTCTCACATCCCTATATGACTACTGGAAAAACCAGTTTTGACTAGATAGACCTTTGTTGGCAAAGGAATGTCTCTGATTTTTAATATACTGTCTAGGTTGGTCATAACTTTTCTTCCAAGGAGCAAGCGTCTTTTAATTTCATGGCTGCAATCACCATCTCCAGTGATTTTGGAGCTCCCTAAAATTAAGTCTCTCACTGTTTCCAGTGCTTCCCCATCTCTTTGCCATGAAGTGATGGGATCAGATGGCATGATCTTAAGTTTTCTGAATGTTGAGCTTTCAACCAACTTTTTCACTCTCCTCTTTCACTTTCATCAAGAAGCTCTTTAGTTCCTCTTCACTTTCTGCCATAAGGGTGGCATCATCTGCATATCTGAGATTATTGATATTTCTCCCGGCAAACTTGATTCCAGCTTGTGCTTCATCCAGCCCAGTGTTTCTCATGATGCACTCTGCATATAAGTTAAATAAGCAGGGTGACAATATACAGCCTTGAAAAACTCCTTTTCCCAAATTGGAACTAGTCTCTTGTTCCATGTCCAGTTCTAACTGTTGCTTCTCGACCTGCATATAGATTTCTCAAGATGCAGGTCAGGTGGTCTGATATTCCCATCTCTTGAAGAATTTTCCAGTTTCTTGTGATCCACACAGTCAAAGGCTTTGGCATAGTCAACAAAGCAGAAATAGATGCTTTTCTGGAACTCTCTTGCTTTTTCGATGATCCAATGGATGTTGGCAATTTGATCTCTGGTTCCTCTTCTTTTCTAAATACAGCTTGAACACCTGGAAGTTCATGGTTCATGTTTTGCTGAAGGCTGGCTTGGAGAATTTTGAGCATCACTTTACTAGCATGTAAGATGAGTGCAATTGTATAGTAGTTTGAACATTCTTTGGCATTGCCTTTCTTTGGGACTGGAATGAAAACTGACCATTTCTAGTCCTGTGGCCACTAGTGAGTTTTCCAAATTTGCTGGCATATTGAGTGCGGCACTTTCACAGCATCATCTTTCAGGATGTGAAATAGCTCAACTGGAATTCCATCAGCTCCACTAGCTTTGTTCATAGTGATGCTTCCCAAGGCAAAACTTGACTTCGCAATCCAGGATATCTGGCTCTTGGTGAGTGATCTCAGTTCAGTTCAGTTCAGTCGCTCAGTCGTGTCCGACTCTTTGCGACCCCATGAATCGCAGCATGCCAGGCCTCCCTGTTTATCAGCAAATCCCGGAGTTCACTCAGACTCATGTCCATTGAGTCGGTGATGCCATCCAGCCATCTCATCCTGTCGTCCCTTTCTCCTCCTGCCCTCAATCCCTCCCAGCATCAGAGTCTTTACCAATGAGTCAACTCTTCACATGAGATGGCCAAAGTACTGGAGTTTCAGCTTCAGCATCATTCCCTCCAAGGAAATCCCAGGGCTGATCTCCTTCAGAATGGACTGGCTGGATCTCCTTGCTGTCCAAGGGACTCTCAAGAGTCTTCTCCAACACCACAGTTCAAAAGCATCAATTCTTCAGCACTCAGTCTTCTTCACAGTCCATCTCTCACATCCATACATGACCACAGGAAAAACCATAGCCTTGACTAGACGGACCTTAGTCGGCAAAGTAACGTCTCTGCTTTTGAATATGCTATCTAGGTTGGTCATAACTTTTCTTCCAAGGAGTAAGCGTCTTTTAATTTCATGGCTGCAGTCACCATCTGCAGTGATTTTGGAGCCCAAAAAAATAAAGTCGGACACTGTTTCCCCATCTATTTCCCATGAAGTGATGGGACCGGATGCCATGATCTTCATTTTCATTTGAGCTTTAAGCCAACTTTTTCACTCTCCTCTTTCACGTTCATCAAGAGGCTTTTTAGTTCCTCTTCACTTTCTGCCATAAGGGTGGTGTCATCTGCATATCTGAGGTGATTGATATTTCTCTCGGCAATCTTGATTCTAGCTTGTGTTTCTTCCAGCCCAGCATTTCTCATGATGTACTCTGCATATAAGTTAAATAAGCAGGGTGACAGTATATAGCCTTGACGTACTCCTTTTCCTATTTGGAACCAGTCTGTTGTTCCATGTCCAGTTCTAACTGTTGCTTCCTGACCCGCATACAGGTTTCTCAAGAGGCACGTCAAGTGGTCTGGTATTCTCATCTCTCTCAGAATTTTCCACAGTTTATTGTGATCATACCATCGTGATTATCTAGGTCGTGAAGATCTTTTTTGTACAGTTCTATGTATTCTTGTCACCTCTTCTTAATATCTTCTGCTTCTGTTAGGTCCATTTCTGTCCTTTATTGTGCCCATCTTTGCATGAAATGTTCCCTTGATATCTCTAATTTTCTTGAAGAGATCTCTACTCTTTCCCATTCTGTTGTTTTCCTCTATTTCTTTGCACCGATCACTGAGGAAGGCTTTCTTATCTCTCCTTGCTATTCTTGGAACTCTGCATTCAAATGGGAATATCTTTCCTTTTCTCCTTTGGTTTTCACTTCTCTTCTTTTCATAGCTATTTGTAAGACCTCCTCAGACAGCCATTTTGCTTTTTTTGCATTTCTTTTTCTTGGGGATGGTCTTGATCCCTGTCTCCTGTACAATGTCAGAACCTCTGTCCATAGTTCTTCAGGCACTCTGTGTATCAGATCTAATCCCTTGAATCTATTTCTCACCTCCACTGTATTATATTAAGGGATTTGATTTAGGTCATACCTGAATGGTCTAATGGTTTTCCCTACTTTCTTCAATTTAAGTCTGAATTTGGCAATAAGGAGTTCATGATCTAGGCCACAGTCAGTTCCTGGTCTTATTTTGCTGACTGTATAGAGCTTCTCCATCTTTGCTTGCAAAGAATATAATCAACTTGTTTTTGGTACTGACCATCTGGTGACATCCATGTGCAGAGTCTTCCCTTGTTGTTGTTGGAAGAGGGTGTTTGCTATGACCAGTGTGTTCTCTTGGCAAAATTCTATTAGCCTTTGCCCTGCTTCATTCTGTACTCCAAGGCCAAATTTGCCTTTTACTCCAGGTGTTTCTTGACTTCCTACTTTTGCATTCCAGTCCCTTATAATGAAAAGGACATATTTTTTAGGTATTCGTTCTAAAAGGTCTCGTAGGTCTTCAGAGAACCGTTCAACTTCAGCTTCTTCAGCATTACTGGTTGAAGTATAGACGTGGATTACCATGATATTGAATGGTTTGCCTTGGAAATGAACAGAGATCATTCTGTCATTTTTGAGATTGCATCCAAGTACTGCATTTTTTCGTTCTAAAAGGTCTCGTAGGTCTTCAGAGAACCGTTCAACTTCAGCTTCTTCAGCATTACTGGTTGAAGTATAGACGTGGATTACCATGATATTGAATGGTTTGCCTTGGAAACGAACAGAGATCATTCTGTCATTTTTGAGATTGCATCCAAGTAATGCATTTCGTACTCTTTTGTTGACTATGATGGCTACTCCATTTCTTCTAAGGGATTCCTGCCCACAGTAGTGGATATAATGGTCATCTGAGTTAAATTCACCCATTCTAGTCCATCTTAGTTTGCTGATTCCTAAAATGTTGACATTCACTCTTGCCATCTTGTCTTTGACCACTTCCAATTTTCCTTGATTCATGAACCTAACATTCCAGGTTCCTATGTGACAATGCTCTTTACAACATCGGACTTTGCTTCTATCACCAGTCACATCCACAACTGAGTATTGTTTTTGCTTTGGCTCCGTCTCTTCATTCTTTCTGGAGTTATTTCTCCATTGATCTCCAGTAGCATATTGGGCACTTACCGACCTGGGGAATTCATCTTTCACTCTCCTATCTTTTTGTCTTTTCATCCTGTTCATGGGGTTCTCAAGGCAAGAATACTGAAATGGTTTGCCATTCCCTTCTCTAGTGGACCACATTTTGTCACAACTCTCCACCATGACCTGTCCATCTTGGGTCACCGCATGGCTCATAGTTTCATGGAGTCACACAAGGCCGTAGTCCATGTGATCAATTTGATTAGTTTTCTGTGATGGTGGTTTTCACTCTGTCTGCCCTCTGTTGGAGAAGGATAAAAGACTTATGGAAGCTTCCTGATGGGAGGGATTGAGTGTGGGGGAAACTGGGCCTTGTTCTGATGTGCAGGCACTGAGTTTAGCAGTACATGAATGGGAGGGACCTTTTGAAGGAGGTGGCCATTATCTTCATTACCTCCACCATAGTTTGGCCCCAGGTACATAACAGGGCCAGTACTTTGGCCACCTCATGAGAAGAGCTGACTCATTGGAAAAGACTTTGATGCTGGGAGGGATTGGGGGCAGGAGGAGAAGGGGACGACAGAGAATGAGATGGCTGGATGGCATCACGGACTCGATGGACGTGAGTCTGAGTGAATTCCGGGAGATGGTGATGAGCAGGGAGGCCTGGCGTGCTGCGATTCATGGGGTCGCAAAGAGTCAGACACGACTGAGCGACTGAACTGAACTGAACTAACAGGGAGGGAACACAGCTCTACCCATCAACAGAAAATTGGATTAAAGATTTACTGAGCATGACCCTACCCATCAGAACAAAAGGCTCCTCCATCCATGAGATTTTCCAGGCAAGAATACTGGATTGGGTTGCCATTTCCTTCTCCAGGGCATCTTCCCAACCCAGGGTTTGAATCCAGGTCTCCCACATTGCCTGCAGACTCTTTACCATCTGAGCCACCAGGGAATCCAAGAGTTCTGAGGATGTACTGACTGGTCTCAGTACATCCTGGTCTCAGGATAAAGGATTCTAATACCCCAAACTTTCCTTTGAAAGTATGCAAATATTTCCTCTGAAATCCTGCTAATTTAAAAGTTTTGCTATTCACATAATATGCAAAACTGCACATTCCATTGGAGCCCTGTGGAAACGTATAAAAATTATTTTTATAGTCATTATATAGAACTTAGGTCATTCCAATAATTTTAACACTCAAAATTCTGTCAATTTTTCTCTAAGATCTGTCCTTCAGAAACTGATTGAGGTCTTTAAGCATGACTTTATAATATGGTGGTTATTTAAGAGATCAAACAGCACTATAGCAAATACATCTGTATTACAAATACTGACATCCTAGTCAAATAGCTACTTACTGCAAGTCAGATGGATCTAACAACACTCCTGCACAAATGGAGCCAAGCCCTGCAGTTGTGAAAACACACTTTTATCCAAAAGTTCTTGTATCCAACACTGCAGTGCTTTAAAATCAGTTTTTCCATTTGGTTGAGAAACCGGCACATCTTACTTAAAACAATTCTAACCAATCAGCTTTTCAAGAACACACACTTGGGGTCTGAGGAGAAGCCTAGATCTACAGTGCACCAGGGCTGCCCCTCACACACACAAGTCCTGTGACCATGCCTGGGGCACTCGTCTTCTTTCCAGGGGCCGTGAGAGCTAAGGGAGACCCCTGCCCCTGAGCACACCAACACGAGCGGCTGCCCCGACGTGGACGACTCCTTGGCGTTTAGTGCCACAGGCACCAACGTACCCTCTGCCCTTTGCAATGTGGCGCTCCAGAATCAGCCTACAGACCATGTGTGGAGTGACCCTGAATAAGAGCTTTTTTTTTTCTTAGCTCAGGTGCCAATTTCAATGAGAATCCTCAAGGCAGCATTAAGCAGGAAGAAATAAAAATAATGAAAAATTTACCTCTGCTGAATGGATGTTAAAAGAACAACCCTGCCCAAAACTGGATCAATGCCCGGTAACAGTGCAAGATCTAATAACCCTGCACATCGTGCACCATACAAGTCATAATTATCCACCAGGAAACATGGCTTGGAGTTTTCCATGAACACCAAATGTTATTCAATCCACTTGTCAATCAGGATGAACCGGACGACATACTAGAACCCCTGCCTGGTTTCTGTTGCAGCTCCAGTTTACACACTTGTCTGTCAATGTGGACTCCCATTTTCCAGCACACACCAAGCTCAGTTAACAACACTGGAGTCCTGTGTGTTAGGGAACCAAAATGTACATAATGTGTTTATACCCTATAACGATACACTTCTTAATTATGACAATCTATCATTTCCACATTGTTATCAGCATTCTCCTTTTAAATCCTATCATAAGGAAACCCAAAATGAAGAAAACAAAATGCAAATCACCTATTACTAGCTTTCTTAAGAATACACATCAGGATAAAAGACTCACTTGATCAGACTGCTAAGGGCATGAAAAGGTGGGGTCCACAGGGTGGAGTTCAAGGTTAGAGAAACTAAGCACACTTGTGGAAATTAAGCATAGTTTCACCTCTGTCTTCACTTCTGTAAATGGAAGTCAACATTAATTAAAAAAAGCTATTAAATCCTAATACAGGACAACAAAAAACCTGATTCACCAATTTTCTACTTGCCTTTGTCTCAATCCAACAAAAATTGATTGCTTGCTGTTTCATTTATTAACCAATACTGATTTCTTGGAACTGGCTATTATACTTTCCAACTTAATAGCAGGTTGCTTATAGGGAAGAAATTATTTCCTGCAAATTTCTGGAACCTCAACTACTTCAGTTTAGATCTTAACTTCAAAAGGAACAGAACAATTTAAAAACACTTTGGGAACATTTTCTCCCAGTCTCTGGCCTGCTCCCATTCTCTTGACAGTGCCTTTTGCAGAGCAGAGACAATTGATTTTAATAAAGTCAGTATGTCAATTATTTCTTTCATGATCAAGCCTTTGGAGGTGTGTTGAAAAGTCATCACCAAACCCAAGATTATCTAGATTTTCTCCCAAGTTATCATCTAGGAGCTTTATAGTTTTATGTTTCACATCTAGGTATACGATGTATTTTGATCTATTTTTGAGAAGGTCACAAAGCCTCTGTGTAGATTCATTTTTTTGCAGGGGGTGGAGGTGGATGTCCAGTTGTTCCAACACCATCTGTTGAAAAGGTCATTGTATGGCTGTACTGCTTCTGCACGTCTGTCAAAGATCAAAGGACTGTACTCACTTGAGTCTGTTTCTGGGTTCTCTACAATACCAAGAGTGAGCTCTGATGTAAATTACAGACTCTGGGATGACAATACATCAAGGTAGGTTCCTAGTTTGCAAAAAACGTATGCTCTGGTGGGAGATGCTTATAATGGGGAAGCTGTGCATGTAGGGGTGGGGTGGAACAGAAAATCTCTGCACTTTCCTTTCAATCTTGCTGTGAAGCTAATAGTGCTCTGAAAAAGAAAACCTAAATTAAAAAATTAAAATAAAAACGGTTGACCAGGAAAAGAGAAAAAATACATTCTGGTAACTAATATAAAGGTATACATTTATAATTCAATGATTTTAGATTATTAACTTGATAAAACATACAAAGAATTGATAACTCTCACAATTTGGGCACCCTGAGCAAGGCAGTTGTACAACTTAGGATAACACATGTCGCCCTGTGGTGTCACACTGGTTAGCCTCCTTAATGGGCAGGGTAGGGTCTGTGCCATACACCTCAGTTACTTCAAGGAAAGGAGTTTTCTTTAAAAAAAAACACAAAACAGTTTTACTTAAATTTACGTATCATATATCCAACCATTTGAAGCACAGAATTAAAAGAACTTCAACAAATCCGCAGAGTCACACAAAGCTCACCACAATGCAGTCTAGAACACTTCTATCACCCTGACACAAAACTGGCAAAACACAGTCCATGTGAAGCTGGCTATTGGGGCCTGGTGTTTGTTACAGCACTTCTACACACTTAAACCACTTGCGTATATTTGGAAATGTTAATAAAAAGTAGTATGCTACATTAGAAAATAAAATCTGAAAGACTATATGCCAAAATAATAATAGTGTATTTACTGGAATCACCCTGATAGCTCAGTTGGTAATGAATCTGCTTGCAATGCAGGAGAACCCAGTCTGAGTCCTGGGTTGGGAAGATCCATTGGAGAAGGGTTAGGCCACCCACTCCAGTATTCTTGGGCTTCTTTTGTGGCTCAGCTGGTAAAGAATCTGCCTGCAATGCAGGAGAACTGGGTTGGGAAAAGATCCCCTGGAGAAGGGAAAGGCTACCCACTCCAGGATTCTGGCCTGGAGAACTCCATGGACTGTACAGTCCATGGGGTTGCAAAGAGTTGGGCACGACTGAGCGACTTTCACTTTCTATCTCTTTCACTAGGTTGTATACTTACGGAAAGCTCAATTTTCTTCTTTGTATTATTTTGTATTTTCTAAAGTTTCTACGATGAACATATATGTACAATTAGAGAAAAATGTCAGTCAACATTCATTCTTTCCATACATACTGTTGATACCTGCCAGGAGGGGAGGGGAGCCTGCTCCCAGCATGCCCCAGCTAGAGTCAGGGAGAAGCCGAGGAGGAAAGAGCCTGGATGCCCCTGGTCACAGTTCCAGGCCTGGGACATATACAAAGATTTGGAGTTACAAGAAGCAAGCCCAAGGTCTGGGAGTCGCTTGGAAAATGGGCTCCCAACAGACAGCTTCTCAGAGCAGACCCAGATGTTGTCTCTGTTAGTTTCAGCAAATTTTATGGAGACTAACCTTCCAGACACTGAAGAGTGTGGCTACCTGGCTACCAGCATGCAGAGCTAGGCTGAGAGGGAGCCACATCCTGCAGGCAGCCCCCTCCCATGAGCAGCTCTGAGCTCATAGGTGATCTGAAAAAGCATGCATGATTATTTACTTATACCACAGAGATACAGAGAAAACTCACCTACAGAGGCACCACAGGACAAACCCAAGTCCACAGTAAGGGTCCAAGCAAATGGCCACTTCTCTCGAGGGGTAGAGCTCACACTGCAGCTTAATAGAACGGCAGAAGGCACTGGTGGCTGCGTGAGACATCTGCAAGACAGCAAGGCCGTGTCAGGCGCTGGAGCCGGAGCCTAGCCTCAGGACTCCTGCACCACCACAGGCCACACGGAACGCACTGGACCAGACACCAATGCTAAGGGTGGTTTCAGACAGGACAATCATAGCCAAGCTCTGGTTCCGTTAGAAGAGGGTAGGCTGTGGGTTCTCATTACACTTCCCGTTTTCAAGGAGTAAGCCACAAGCAAAACTTCCCAGTCCCCCAGGACTTAGTAACTCTAGCCCATGAGGTCGGGACATCTTGCATTTGAATGGTAGCTTTGACTGCGACCCCACCACAGCCTGTACAGTACATGGGGACATGTGACCAATCACATGCCCTCTCCAGGCACAGACAACACCCGACTCGTGCTTCACCTCCAGACCCAGCCCTGCACCTGTCATGCAGCAGAGGGACCAGCAGAACACACTGGACGCACGACTCCTGTCGGTAAAGACTCACTGAAGGTCACACCCATTTGTGCAGTGAGATAAGCTTGTCATTTGACGGGAACCCAAGTCCAGTCTCAGCATAGCTACAGTTAAGAGTTTCTCTAAAGGCAGCAGCCAGTCCCACAACAGTCAGTATGGAATGTGAATTCTTTTAAAGTACAGAAAAAATTATATCTAATAACATCAATTTTCACAGATCCTTCCTAGCCAAACGAATCTAAGAGGAACAGGAAAGTAAAAGCAGCCCAGAAAACTTAACCAAGTTCATGGTCTTAGACACATCTCAAGTTAGTGTGGAGTGCACATCACCCAGAGCTGAAATGTAAAAGGGACCAGCGCAGAGCATCTGGGCAGAATTTGACAGGGATCCTACATGCTAGGACGGAAGGGCCTCACTCCTGTTGTGTCTCAGCTTTTTCCCCAAGGTGGCTAATAAAAGCTCTTAGTCATCTGATTAGATTTCCCTGAATGTTATGATGTTTCTTGAAAAAGAACAACGAAGTCAGAGGACTCACTCTTTCTGATTTAAAAACTTAATAGAAAGCTACTGTAATCAAAACAGTGTGGTAGCAGCATAAAGGCAGACACACAGAAAAATAGAATAGAATAGATAGCCCAGAAATAAAACCTCACATACATGGTGAAATGACTTTAAAAATTTTTTTCATTAATTAATTTTTCCCTAGACTTCACATGCAATTGACTGACTGATTGATTGAGGTATAACTGATGTACATCATTATGCTAGTTTCAGGTATACAACACAACATATATATGTGTATGTCTTGAAAATGATCACCACAATAAGTCTAATGAAGACAGCTACTAAGATTTACTCTCTCACCAACTTCCAAGTACATGACACAGTACCCTATTAACTATAGTTTCCATGCTGTACAATGCATCCTACAATACAACCACAGCCCTTATTTATAACCGAAGCCTGTACCTTTTGGCTCCCTGCACCTGTTTTTGCCCATCACCAATCTGTTTTCTCTATCTATGAGCTTGTTTTTTTTTTTTTTTTAATATTTCACATATAAGTGAGATCACATAGCCTTTGTCTTTCTGACTTAGCATGATGTCCTTCAGGTTCACCCATGTTGTCACAAATGGCAGAATTTCCTTCTTTCTAATGGCTGAATTATACTGCACTGGTGCTTATAGATGGTGTGGGTGAGTGGGCAGGCATGTCTCATCTTTCTTATCCATTCATCTGACAACAGACACTGATATTGTTTCCACATCTTGGCTACTGTAAAATAATGCTCTTTGAACACTGGGGTGCAGACATCTTTCTGAGTTGGTGCTTTTAGTTTCTTCAGATCAATACCCAGAAGTGGCATTTCTGGATAAAATGGCAGTTTTCTTTTTGGCTCTCTGAGGAGCCTCCATACAGTTTTTCATAGTGGCTGCACCAGGTTACATTTCCACCAACAGCACACAAGGGTTTCTCTTTCCCCACACCCTCGTCGATGTGTTATCTCTTGTCTTTTTGAAGATGGCCATCCTGACAAGTGTGAAGTGATAGCTCACTGTGGTTTTCAATTGCATTTCCCTGATGATTAGTGATGCTGAGCATATTTTCTTGCACCTGTTGTCCATCTGTATGTCTTTTTCAGAAAAATGTCTATTCACATCCCCTGCCCATTTTTAAGCAATCATTTTTCTGCTCTTAAGTTGTATGAATTCTTTACATATTTTGGATATTAACCGGGAGGTTAAAGCGTCTGCCTCCAATGCGGGAAACCTGGGTTTGATCCCTGGGTCGGGAAGATCCCCTGGAGAAGGAAATGGCAACCCACTCCAGTATTCTTGCCTGGAGAATCCCATGGACAGAGGAGCTTGGTGGGCTACAGTCCACGGGGTCACACAGAGTCAGACATGACTGAGTGACTTCACTTTCAACCCATTATCAACATGTGGTTTGCAAATATTTCCTCTCGTTCACTAGGCTGCCTTTTCATTGGTTGGCTTCCTTTGCTGTGCAAAAGCTTTTGGTTTGATGTAGTTCTACTCGCTTAACTTTTGTTTCCTTTGCTACTTCAGAGTCAGACATGACTGAGTGACTTCACTTTCAACCCATTATCAACATGTGGTTTGCAAATATTTCCTCTCGTTCACTAGGCTGCCTTTTCATTGGTTGGCTTCCTTTGCTGTGCAAAAGCTTTTGGTTTGATGTAGTTCTACTCGCTTAACTTTTGTTTCCTTTGCTACTGAGGTCAAACTAAAATCTCCAAGACCAATGTCTAGGAGCTGACCCCTATGTTTTCTCCTAGGAGAGTTACAGTTTCAGGTCTTATGTTCAAATCTTTAATTCACTTTGAGTTCATTTTTACATATGGCGTAGAAAATTGCTCCAGTTTCATTCTTTAGCATGTGGCTGTCCAATCCTCCAAGCACATTTACTTAAAGTCTGTCCTTTCCCATTGCATATTCTTGGCTCCTTTGCCATAAATGAGTTATCATTATATGTGGGTTTATTTCTCGGCTGTTCTGTGTCACTGGTCTTTGTGTCTGTTTTTGTACCAGTATCATACTGTTGGCATTACTGTAGCCTTATGATGTCAGTGAGCATGATGCCTCCAGCTCTGATCTTTTTCAAAATGGCTTTGGCTATTTGGGTCTTTTGTGGTTTCATACTAATTTTTAGAATAGTTTGTTCTATTTCTATGAAAAATGCCATTGGAATTTTGATAGGGACTGCAATGAACCTGTACATTGCTTTGGGTAGTATGGACATGATAACAATATTAATTATTCCAATCCAAAAGTATGGAATATCTTTCATTTGTCCTTTTCAATTTATTCCATCAATTATTTTAAAGTTTTCAGTATATAGATCCTTTACTTCCTTGGTTAAATTTATTCCTAGGTATTCTTTTTGATGCAGTTGTAAATAAAACTGTTTCCTTAATTTCTCTTTCTATTTTATTATTAGTGTACAGAAACACAACAGATTTCTCTGTATTGATTTTGTTATCTTGTACTTTACTGAATTTATTGTAAGTTTTCAGTGGAGTTTTTAGTGTTTTCTATACAAAGCATCATGTCATTTGCAAATGGTGACAATTTTAATTCTTCCTTTCCCAACTTAGATGCCTTGTATTTCTTTTTCTTGCCTAATTTCTCTGCTTAGGACTTCCAACACTATATTGAACAAGAGTGGCTTCCTGACCTTAGAGGAAATCTTGCCTTTTCTCTGGAAATCTTTCAACTTTTCAATCTCGAGCATGATGCTAAGTGTGGGTGATCTAATGAATTTTTGATAAGAATGCCAAGACCATTCAATGGGGAAAGGACAGTCTTTTCAACAAATAGTGCTTGGAAAACTGGATATCCACATGCAAAAGAATTAAGCTACGCTCTCAACCTAATACCATAAACAAAATCAACAGAAAATGGATCAAAGTTCTAAATTTAAGACCTAAAACAATAAAACTTGTAGAAGAAAACATGGGACATGGGACAAAAGTTCACTACACTGGATTTGGAAATGTTTCTTTGGATAGGACACCAAAGGCACTGGTTAAAAAGAAAAACAGACAAAATTAGACTTCATGGAAACTAAAAAATTTTCTGCATCAAAAGGCACTATCCATAGAGTAAAAGAGGCTTTCCTTGTAGCTCAGTTGGTAAATAATCTGCCTGCAGTGCAGGAGACCAGAGTTCAATCCCTGGGTTGGGAAGATCCCCTGGAGAAGGAAATGGCAACCAACTCCAGTATCCTTGCTGGAAAATCCCATGGACAGAGGAGCCTGGTGGGCTGCAGTTCATGGGGTCGCAAAGAGTCAAGCATGACTGAGCGACCAACACACAGAGTCAAAGGGCAACTCAAAGAATGGGACAGAATATCTGAAGATCATGTAACTGATAAGGGTATCAGAGAACTTCTAAAACTCAACACCAATAAGAAAACTAACAATTCGAAATCAGCAAAGGAGTTGAATAAACATTTCTCCAAAGAATACATACCAAAAGGTGTTCAATATCATTAATCCTCAGAGAAATGCAAATCAAAATTACAGTGTGATCTCTCTCATGTACATTAGGAAGGCTACTTCAAACAAACAAACAAAAGGAAATGCCCAGGGAGTTTCCTTGTGATTTAATCATCAGGATTCCAGACTTTCACTGCCAAGGCCCAGGTTCAATTGCTGGTCAGGGAACCAAGATCCTACAAGCCATGAGGCTCAGCCACAGGAAAAGAAGACATTCAAAAGAGAAAAACCAGCAGAAAATAAATTCCAAGTGCTGGCAAGCATGCACAGAAACTGGAAACTGTGCATCATTGGTGAGAAGGTAAAATGGGACAGCTACTGTAGAAAAGAGTATGGCAATTCCTCCCAAAATAAAAATAAAATTACTCTTTGACCCAACAATTCAACTTCTGGATATATATTTTAAAGAGTTAAAGGCCATGTTTCAAAGAGATATTTATACACCCCATGCTCAATGCAGCATGATTCACAATAGCTAAAATGTGAAAGCAACTCAAGTATCCATTGAAAAATAAATGGACAAGCAAAATGTGGTAAACACATACAGTGAAATATTAACTCAACCTTAAAAAAGGAATTCTGATATATACTTCAACATGGATGAATCTTGAAGAAACTATGCCAAGTGAAATAAGTCAGACACAAGAAGACATATACTGTATGATTCCACGTAAACATGGCCCTGCTGCTGCTGCTGCTAAGTCGCTTCAGTCGTGTCCGCCTCTGTGCGACCCCATAGATGGCAGCCCACCAGGCTCCCTGGGAGTCTCCAGGGAAGAACACTGGAGTGGGTTGCCGTTTCCTTCTCCAATGCATGAAAGTGAAAAGAGAAAGTGAAGTCGCTCAGTCGTGTCTGACTCTTAACAACCCCATGGACTGCAAACAAGGTACTAGAACAGTCAAAATGGCAGAGACGGAAAGCTGGGAGGTAGGATTAAGTCTTGGTTTAGAAGATGAGTTGTGGAGGTGAGAGCTGGTGACAGCAGCACAGAACTGTGAGCGCGTTTAACAGCACTGAGCCACACACCTGAACTGGTTAAGTGGTAAGTGTATGTTACACGTGTTTTACTACAAATACAAATTGGAAAAAGAGTCAAGCAGGAGAATTGAAAATTATGCAAGCTCAGCAATCAGGCGAATAACAGGTGCAGGACTTCCTGAGGCTAGAGAACCTCAACAGCATCTTGATGAGGACTCTGCTTAACCTAGGAGAGTCCTAACTCAGGTGACACATGTACTAGTTCCTTTTTTTGATGGGAGAAAGCAACAGCAACAAGCAGCGTTCTGGCCTATTACAATGAGACCTGTGTTAAAAATGCAAGAACTCCTGTGCACAGAGTTTTATAATAGAATACTGGGATCTGAGAACCAGCAGGAAAGGGAAACATAGGCAGTTTTTTTTTTTTTTTTTGATGGGAGAAAGCAACAGCAACAAGCAGCGTTCTGGCCTATTACAATGAGACCTGTGTTAAAAATGCAAGAACTCCTGTGCACAGAGTTTTATAATAGAATACTGGGATCTGAGAACCAGCAGGAAAGGGAAACATAGGCAGTTTTTTTTTTTTATTAGGGGCTAGTGAAGCTGTGGTTATACACAAAAAAACTGAACATTTGGAAATAATCAGTCAGCCTAGCTAATGACTGAAATGGTCACGCATTTTATAGCTTGACCAGAACACAGATATATGCATATACCTCTCTCAGTGTTTTGATGCCAGGCCCCCCCAGGGCCCTATACACATAAGAATAAAAATTGAGCATCGCTGTATGGCCTGCTAACTGCACACTACTCAGATTGTTTCTCACCTTCACTCCAGCTAGCATCCCAGTTGTGGACACACTGAAATCAAGATAGGCTAGCGTGTCTGGGTTGGAAGGTTTGTAGATCTGGGCAGGCCGTTTCTTTGGCAAATCATCTGGAGAAGAAAACAAGCTGTTAGCATCTCTGACTTAGTGGAAAAGCAGATGAACAAACAGACATTTTTGGTGAGTTTGAGAACCAACCTGTGTCTAGTATAGGGGGCCAGGCCCTGACATCCACTGCCGCAGCTGCCTCCCTGGACCGTAACAATTTACAGATCAGTTGTGTTGTCATCAGACAGGCAGAACGGCTCACCTGAGGGTCAGAGAACAAGGCACGGAGAGGAGGAGGGTAAAGGACAGGGGACTATGCCTGCTCGCGTGCCAGCTGTGCACCACGTGGAAGCCGTGTAGCTCCAGGGTAGGCTGTGTGCACAGCCACCTCATTCAGGGCCAACGGAGGTCCATGTGACTGGGAATCTGACCACAGACCACATGAGCAAGAGCTCGTGCAGACTGAGGCCCTGGCAGTTACTAGAGCTGAGTGGTGTCAACTGTGTGGCTGTCACCTCAGAAAGCACCACCCAAACTACCCACTCTCACCACACCCTCCCCATCCTCCAGAAATGCTCACTCTCCACACACAGCCTCAGCACTTACTGCCACAGTGACAACCCTGAAGGCCCTCTGACACAACTACAAACAAGTATTTATTTGTGATGCCCCTTGGGGTTCTTCCTCTAAGGGGAAAAACTTATCCTAATCCTCTTAAACTTCACCAGGCAAAAACAAAAACAAAAAAGTTATAACAAACTGTACTTTCTAAAAGGAATAGGCTGCTTTTCAGTCTTGAGGAAAGAAACTTTAAAACGCCCAACTTCCCACTCCTCCTGGTTTGTTCCTTGGGCTGGTGGGGAATCGCCCAGTGTCCGGAGCGGTACCCTCTCTAGGGAGTGGATTTGATTTCCACGCATTGTGGCAAAACTGCTCTCTAGCCCCTAACTCTACGCACAAGTTGCTATCTTGATTCCAGAGCAAAACGGCGAGCTGCTAGAACAGGAGGCTGGGCCCCCTCCACCACTGGGACTACAGACGCCCACACCAGCCCAGAGCCCAGGCTCTGTAGTGTGCAAGACCAGCACTCAGGCCAGACCCTGCAGGCAGCATTACCTCCACGATCATCTTCACGGTGGGCAGCGTGGTGGCGATGTTCTGTGGGTGTGGGGGACGGACGGTGATGGGCACGCAGCCTGCATAGAGGCAGCCATAGAATGCAGCGATGAGGTCTATCCCTGCACAGAGAGAGGAGCAGTCTTCAGTGAGACTCAGCAGCAGGACAACCAACCTGGAGCAGCCAGGCAGGCACGGGGCCCCGCGCGTCTGTCACACTTCATGGCAGGCCCCAGCGGCCCTGTTCTCTCAGGCACAGGAAGCCAACGCAGCCCAGAGGTTTCACTGCTGTCATCCCTCTAAGGAGTCTTTAAACTCAACTTCCTGATTATCCACTCAGTGGTCAAGTATTTAACTACCGATTAAGTGAACTGCCTCAGATAGCTAATGAAGTTCGATACAAAGGTCTCTGTGAAATACCCATCTGTCTGTGCCCCTATCATCAGTCATACAGCACGCAGCACACAGTCCACCCTGTGAGCCAGGCCGTGGTCAGGGCCCATTTTGCTGGTAACACAGCAAGGCTATCGAGCACCGATGGGTGTGATGCAGGGTCCCTCAGGCAGAGGTTGGTCGGCACAACTCCGTTTCTTACCTGGTGGGTAGACCAGGGCGACGTGGTCCCCGTCCTGCAGGTGTCCCCTCTCCATCAGCATCACAGCTATCTTCTCAGCCCGCTTGTGCAGCTGGACACATGTCAGCGAGTTTGCTATTGTGCCCTGAGTATCACAAGAACAAATGAGTATGATGCTTTTTAATACCACAGATTTGAGATGCCATTTGTATACTATACAACTCACTGATTTAAAATGTACAATTAAGTGTATGTATCTGCAAAGTTGTGTGACCCCCACCACAGCCAGCTTCAGAACATTTTCATTACCCCCTCGAAAGACCACCCACCACTGGCATTCTGCTCTCCTCTCCTCCCCAGTAGCTAGGAAGTGCAACACCAAAGATGACTCCAGATACATCTGCATTAACAAGAAACATTTTAAAAAGTTACTGGTAAAACAAAATCAATCTAGTAATTTGGGGACTTATGTGTAATTGTCACAGGCAATAAGAAGACATAAATCTGAAGGATCTGAACTATGAAAACTAGGACTAATTGAGACTGTTTTTTAAAAAGACTACATCAGAAGTCAAGGAAGTCAGAAAACAAACAAACCAACTCCCAGAAAAGCAACCATCCAAAAAAAAAAAAGGAAAAATGGGAATTGTCAGATTCATTTAATGTAGACTTTTAAATACACAGGAACAAATAAACATATTTGGATTGAAAAGTACCTTAAAAAACACTGAGGATGAAAATCAGTAGCAAAACAGGTACTAAGAGATATCAAAATACATGACATTTACTCTTTATTCATAAAAGCAAGAATAAACTACAGATTATAAACATACAATTTATCCAAAAAAGTTTCCCTTTAGGATTCACTTTTTATTTGCACATATTCCCAGGTAAAAAGAGATCATTGTCTACAGCTATTTAAAAACTGCTTTATCATCAATTCCAACTTTAAAGGGATGAACAGGGAAGGACCTCTCCTTACACTAAGCGCAAACTTGACAGGAGTGTTGGATGAGGAAGACCCTGCAGCTGGGCACAGGATGGTGGGCACCAGGGCCTGATGCATTTATTGAGGTGGGGCGCTTCCAATGAGAGTGACATGAAAAAGACTGTCCACAGGGAGGCAGTGTGAGCAGCTGGTTGTGTGGGAGGAGAAACATGGACAGGAGAGACCAGAATCTTTGGAGACGTTAAAGGATACGGGTGACCTGGTGACTTGAAGTGTGTGAAGAGACGCTAGAAATGCCACCCAAGCTGAACACTTGCACAGGGTGTCTGGGGTCCAGTGATGTGAACCCTAAAAGGATATATATACCAGCGGCCAGCATTTGCCCAAAACACTCACGAGATCATTGATGGCCTGGGGTGCATAGATCACCAGGGCCTGGGGTACATAGGCCGGTGGAGAAGGGGGGCCACCCAGGCAGCTGCCAGGCAGGCTCAGGCCTCTTCCTGCTGAGACCAGCCTCCCCACAATGGGACTATGCTTACAATTCTCTGAATTGAACTTTCTCATCCCAAATATTTTCCTTAATCATCTTCCTTGTGAGGAAGGTTAAAAAATAAACAGAAAGACACAGAAAGTAGAAGAGCCAGAGAGCAGAATGTGGCCAAGCCAGGTAAACACAGAAAGACCTATGAGGCT
Organism: Oreotragus oreotragus; assembly: GCA_006410675.1. Taxonomy (NCBI): domain Eukaryota; kingdom Metazoa; phylum Chordata; class Mammalia; order Artiodactyla; family Bovidae; genus Oreotragus; species Oreotragus oreotragus. The sequence goes on from SJYX01002577.1 coordinate 641,517, forward strand.
GGTGTCTGGGACCCAGGTGAAATCCTAGAACTGGCGCCTTCGCAGCTGGACCAGTCCTCTGAGCAATCACTCCTGTGCAATACATGTGAGCACATGAACCAAAACATATCCCTCTTTACCCAACCGTCCTGCGAGCTCCTCTAAGTGAAGATGGGGCACCAGCCCCCAGCACACCGAGGTGAAGCCCAGGCCACTGCACCCCGCCCTCCAGCCCGAGCCCCCACGCTTGCATGCCAGCTATCCTGGAGGAACGCCAGCACTGCACTCCTGGCTGTGGCTGGGGACCAGTCAAGTTGATGGTGGGGCAGCAGTACCAACTGGGGACTCCCGCCACCACCCTGCTGCCTGTGCTGGTCCATCAGCGGGTCTTATCTTAAGAAGCGAGCATTCTGGGACTGAGCTGTTAAACTCTTGCAATTGCTCTTCTTTGAGTTATCCAGAGAGCCAGAGCTGATCCCCTATCAGTATCAGCTTTCTTATCACATGACAAAGCCTGTAAGATGCAAGAAGCACCTATGACTCACGAGTAGCTGAACACTCTGACACTGGCTCCGAGAACATCCATCTCCAGATGCTTCAAAATGGTGAGATTTACCTGCATTCTGTCCTTCAGCAATCTTTGCCACTGCTTCAAAATACCCTTTCCCACCCACAGGGTTTACACCAGACCTGGGGCCCCTCGTGGCAGGCTGGTGCCAATATGCCCAGCACAGCCTCCCCTCCAAGTCTCTGCCTGCACGCTCAAACTGAGAGAGCATCAGAGGACACAGGCTTTGGCCAGCCCCACACCATGCCAACACCACTTGTCATGGGGCCCTTCACCTCAGGAGAAAAGCTAATTATCAATCACTCATTTTACTTTCCAAAGCGCTCACTGTGGCAGAGAACAAAATGCCATTTATCTTCAGGTCAGTAGTTAGCTGGCATCCTCATCAACGTTTGTGGAAAAAGTTGGGTTTTCAGTACAGAAACCCACTGCATAAGAAGGTTCTAGGAAAAAGTACATCACAGAAAATTAGCGCTGACTTTCCCTCAAAGAGGTCTTGGCTGGTATCATGACAAAACAGCAATGCAGGATGATCTACCACCCAGCTGCTACTCTGAAGACAACGATTTCAGTGTAGGTGACTGTAAACATGGCACCACTGCAAAGTTTTACATTAAAGTAAAAACATACTCAGGAATGAAGAAAAAGCCAAAAATGAGTCACATTTTAAAATGTTAAATAAGTGGAGAAGGAAATGGCAACCCACTCCAGTATTCTTGCCTGGAGAATCCCAGGGACAGAGAAGCCTGGTGGGCTGCTGTCTATGCGGTCACACAAGAGTCAAACACGACTAAAGCAACTTAGCAGCAGCACCAGCATACAATATATACATACATGTAAATACACACACAGAGATGCACACATATACACGTGGGTAGCTTGAATACAAGTCGCTGTGAAAATTGTTTTCCCAACTCACCAGTGATGGAAGCAACTCTAAAGATCATGCAAGTAATCTGTTTTCCCCATTGGTGTCCATTCTATGAGAAAACAGTGATTTCTCCAAATTAAACATTTTCACAGAAGGGCATCCTCATCTTATTATCTACACGAGGAACACAGGAAAAGCTCTTGTGCACCTGGGAGCCTGCCGTTTTTCTTCCTTTCCGAAAGCCTGCAGTGGGCACTCTGGTTGCCTGGGGTTGAATGAGCGGTGAGGGGTTGAATGAGCGGCGCGGGGCGAGAACATGAGGGTCCCGACTCCTGGGAGGCCCAGGTTCTTAAGTGCGGACACCAGGCAGACAACCCCTGTTATCACATGCACGCATTTCTCCCTGGAGAACCCTGGGGCCGGTAGGCATGGATCTCCGACGGAACAAATGGAAAAAAAAAAACTACTTCCTGCGTCTTCGAGGAGCTTGGAAGCTTGAGCAGGCAGGTGGTGCTTTGCAGCCTGCAGGAGGAGCTATGGGGGGGGATCTCAAAGGTGCAGCCAGCTCACGGGGCTTCGGGCTATTTCTCTGCAGCTCCTAATGTGGTCTGGGGTGGACTGTGCAACAGACTGTCCCTGCAGAGTCAGCGGGTTCCCGTTCTGCACGGAGATGGGAGAGACAGCCTTCATGGAGGAAGCATGTGCAAACACATAGCTCATCTCTGCACCTGGTTTTCCCTAGACGTCATTCCCAGCATCTGGTTCTTCAAACCCTCAGAATCTCAAAAGGGAAGGCCTCAAATTATTATTGGCTGTGTGTTTATCATCTACCTTCAGTATTTTGCCAGCCCATCTTTGTACTGTTGTATAGTTTAAAATGCGGGAGTATATATATAGATGCGAAATATTATATTATTAAATACATTTAATTTTGTAAAATTTAATGACGTTTCTTTTGCCTGGGTCATAGACATTGAGCAAATACATTTTTAGCTCAGATCAAGGTCCTGAAGCTTCTATCTTCCTTGAAATACCTGAAGTAGGTCATGTGAGCATTTCTTTCTGCTATAATGTTTGATAAATTTTATTAGTATTATTGGAAGAGAAGACTAGGCAATAAAAGAAAGCTGAGTTTCCTTTATAAGTTTCAAAAAAAATAAATAAAATGTAAAAAAGTTAAAAGCGTTGGCTGGTGTTACTCTTTAAAAAGTAACAGATGCTCTTTGTATATAAGTTCCAAGAACATAAGTCCTTCCCGATTTGCAGTGAATCAAATCCTCACTTCTGCCTACAAGCCTAGCACAACAGCTCTGACACTATGGACTACGATGCCGTGGAGGAGGGCATACAAATGAGTGCTGTGGGCAGTAAACAGGCGGCACAATGCACCTGGGACCTGCAACAACTGAGGGGCCGTCCAGAATGGAGAATGCCTGGAAGCGGCCTGAGGCCCTGCATTGGAAGGACAATGTTTGGGGATATTGAGCAAAACATATTATCAGAATGAATTTCAGCTGTTTCTTCTCACCTTTTCAAAATTTTGCTTTCAGAAAATATTAAACTATGCATGTGGCTTGTGCTGATTTCTACTGGATGGTGCTGAGCTAGAAGGCTGAGTGAATGGAAATTCCCCTGTGACCGCCATGGAGAGAATGCTCCTGACTTGTGGCTCAGATTGAACACCTGTGCTGAGTGCATACAGGGCTCCGGGAGGACGGGGATGAGGGCAGACACCAACTCCCTCCTGACCCATCCAGCTCTGTGGATGTAGCTGCCGCCACATCAGAAGGCCTGGGAGACAGAAGGAAGGCAGGCTTCCTGTCTCTACCGTGGGCCATGCTGTCCCCACGCTGACCTGAAGTAAGCTTACCCATGGCCTTGACCTCCACAACTCACCCCTTAGAGAATATGACTCATTTCTGGTGAACACATTTCCCCAGTGACCTCGTGTCTGGCTGTAGCAAAGGACTGTGAACTCAGGATCTGGGAATGGGGACATAGTTGACCTGTCCAGCACACTGCCAGCCCCCAAGCGACACGTAGCTGGACCAGCTGTTTCCTCCTGCTGACAGGACTACAGTCTACCAATACAACCAAATCATTTCTGAATCTTTGTGTCTGCGACAGCAATGAAACTTCCTCTCACCCAGAGCTCTGGAAGGGTCACCCTCAGGGAGCTCAGGGAAGGGGCTCTGAAGAGGAGTCCTTCCTGAAGATGAGGCCAGGCTGGATAAGGCTCCAGCTCCAGTGGCCCCTCTGGAGGTGCTGCTGGGTACTACCAGACACCACAAGAGATGCTGCAGAAAAAAGGGAGTCACCAACGGTTTCTGGGATAAATGCCAGGGCAGAGGACAAAGAAAGTCAGAAGCAATGATTACAGAGTAATTGGGACACAACCAGGCACCAGTGCCAGAGAAGAAGTCTTATCTGTGTTTACAGGCTGAGGCAGAGCCAAGGGAGAAAGATGAACGCAGCAGGCAGGCTGGCTTCAGATCAGACACAGGGCTCCTAGTAACCACATCACCAGGCTCATGCCCCAGGTGCACCAGTGGGGCCTGAGCCAAGAGAGTTAATCCTGGGAAGAGTGTCCAAGCCTAGGCGCCAAACGGCAGGGATAGCAAGCGTTTCTCACAGAAGCTGGGGAGCGGGAGCGCTTTCTAAGGCTCTTCCTGGGGTCAGTCTGAACAGACACAGTGAACAAGAACTGCTGAGGTCAGCTCAGCATGCAGGGTCAAGATGAGCTGAGTCAAAGGAGGACCAGAGGTACTTCTACAAACTAAATCACTGCAAAACTAGTCTGCAGCTGGATGTCCAACTCAGAGATTTAGGGAGGGACTTATATTGTTGGCATTTCCTTTCACTTGTCTTTAACTGATTGCTCTAAGTGACAAGAGGCACCTTGTGCACAAAGATTGTGATATTTTGCATCTCTGAAGAGCTATAATGTCTTAAAGTTGCAAGCATCCACACTAGTCAAGAAGACCTAATTAAATCTAGTTTTCAGGCTCCATTTCCAGAGCAAACAAAAACAGTTATACTTTAAGACTTCGGCATTTACTGCTCATTGTTAGTCCTGTTTGCTTGTGCATTTAAGGCCTTACTCTTAAGTACTATTATGGAGCACAATCTGATGATTTACTTTTCTTATGAGAACCGTAAATACGAACCTTAATTACAAAAATTATTTTCACTCCTAAGAATGAAAGCCTATAACTAAAACATGACTTCTTACGGAAAAAAAAAAAAGGTAGTTAAATAATAAAAAGAAACATAAATACCTCACAGATCCACAACTGTTCTCTACTGTAGACATTCTCCACTCATTTAGGGGGAGATACTGTAAAAATATTGCTAAAATATATACATACACAAATATATGTGTATATATATACACGTTATATATGTGTGCGTATATATATATAAGTACATAAATACATACATAAATAAATGTATGTGTGTATATATACAACTGATGGCTCAGCAGGTAAACAATCTGCCCGCAATGCAGAAGACACAGGAGACATGGATTCGACCCCTGAGTTGGGAAGATCCCCTGGAGGAGGAAATGGCAACTCATTCCAGTATTCTTGCCTGAACAATCCCATGGAGAGGAGCCTGGTGGGCTATAGTCCAAAGGGTTGCAGAGAGTCAGACACAACTGAGCAACTAAGCACATGTACACACACACACACACACACACACACACACACACACACACACACACTCTCTCTCTCAAACCCTTATATTAAAAAGTGACCTTTCTTAGGTGAAAGGTCTCAATCAAAATAGCAACAAACAAACAGAAGAATTCAGGTAAGACTGAGAAGAAAGGTTTGAGTGGAGAGTATGAAACAGCAGCAGGAAATCATGGAGCACACAGGCAACACCAGGGTACACGGGTGGGGCCTCACCCTACAGTTGAGCAGCGTGTACAGCACGTGGTCAGGGGTGGTCTGCGCCCTCCATTGCAGGACCTCCGAGAGGAACAGGAACTAGAACAGAGCACAGCTGTTAGGTCCAGACCGTCCTGGGCATTTGGGCTGGCCTCAGCATCTAACAGTAGGGTCTGTTGGTGCCTTAAGACAGGAGAGGATAATCTCTGACAAATATAATCGACAGGATAAGCAGGCATTTACAATGCTTTCCTGGCAGTGATTGGAATTCACTGTGCCTGATTCAGACCCAGCAGTTGGAGGGCTGGGGCCGTGCCACCACGAAGGAAGTCCTCTGAAATCTGCCCAAGGATGGGAAGATGCCATTCCCCTTATAGACAGAGTAATCAACACAGAAACATCCCTTCTCCTGGGGCTTCCACCAGTTGCAACAATGATTTCTGGGAGCTGCAATGATAGACTCAGATCTACCCTGTTTCAAAAATGGGCTCTCTTAAATTTGCTGTGTTTACAGTGGTCACCTCTGAAGGCACGCAACAGCCCTGAGATCACACAGATCACAAGCACCCACTAACACACCTGTAGTAACAAGGATGGCCCTGTTTCATGTCACTGACACAGCAATCACATTTAATCCATTTTATGATAGAAATGCAGTGTGAGGTGTGGAACATGCTCAAGCACTTTCTTTGAACATGATACTACATGTTACCAAACTGGCAACATCTTAAATGGCTGATTTTGTCACACTTCCTTGGAGCCCAGACAGAGTGGGACCACCTTTTGGTGAATCACTGGAGTTCTCTGGCTGAATGCTGTAATGGGGACTTGCAGCTACGTGGGACAAACTGTGTGTCTGATGCTTATATGGAGTGGGGCCTAAATATTCCTCCTACAACTCCCAACGCTGCTTTAAGAATGTCTGGTTTTTAAACCTGGGTTTTGAATTGACACTTTCTTGAATTGCAAAGATCCAAGGACTGAAACCTCACTATAAGGTGGCCATGAGGCAGTGTGACTGTTCAATCAGGGCTGGTGGATAACCAGGAACAAGTGTGCAGGGAACACCAGGACAGGATAGGGACTGCAGATGCTGGCTTCAGGCCTGCTGGTCATGGGCTGCGTCACTCACCCATTTCTGTGCCACGTGAGGGGTCCTAAAACACTGCACCCCAGCAAACACGCTTTCCTTACAAGATTACAGAAGGGTCTTGCAGGGAGGCAGGAAGAAAGGCCATCAATGCTAACGCTGGGCTGGCAGAGAGGGCAAGTGGGAGTTGGTAACACCTGTGACACAGCATCTGGGCAGGAGTGGAGAGGAACCGGGCAATCTCTCACCTTCCGGGCCTGGTCATTGTCTTCTATCTGACCCAAGTCTCTGCCGCTGGCCTGTGCGATCCTCTTCCCAGACACCAGGTTCCCCACCATCACAGAGGCAGGGCCGATCTCTGCAAAGCAGCAGCAGCACACACATGAGGGAGACATGTGAGGTAGGACGAACGAAGTTCCTGAAAATATGACTTCCCACTTCATAAGGAGCTTACTCTGATTTCCTTTCAAAGATGTGACTTTGAAAAGCCTGATTAGAACAGGGTTTCAAGTAAGTCACTACCATGAAAACAAAGACAAACAAGAGAAAACCTCAAGTGAGGGGGCACAGAAATAAAGTTTTTAGCATCTCCTCTAGGCATCCTCCCAGGCCACCGCCTTTGTTCACTGGTGCAGGGCATTCAGTATTTGCTGGAAAAAACTAGCTTTTTGACAACAGAGAGTCACATCATTTAACTTTCATCATTTAAAAAGAACAGATGAGAGACACCAGATACCATTAGAGAATCCTTCCTTAAAACTGCCAGTTACATGAAGCTGTGCCTTCTGCGCTGCTTCAGAGTGGTGCGGATGCCCTAGCACTGCTCAGTGCCCCGAGAGGCAGGTGACTCACAGGGTCACACTTCCCTGTCCAGAGTTCCCAGTCATCCGGCGACACCTGAATACTGCAGCCCTGCAGTGGCCATGCATTTACCAGCAATCCTTCATGCTAAGCATCTGTCTTGAACTCTGGCCACCAACTGTGTCCCAGCACCTGGGCCCACTGGAGGCCAGGACACCAGGTCAAGGTGTCCAGGAAAGAACAGGGTTAGAGGAGGGAGAGGGAGGCTGAGTGAGTGAAGCCTCCCTGGGGAGCCCAGAAACTCTTGTCCATTCAGTACAAACATGCCAGGCTTTTTTCCCATCCATTTCTCATGCTCATGAAGGGCTGTGCCCTGTCTTTCTTGGCTGGCCACCCGAAGCCAGTGCCCACAGGATGTAAAGAAGTGGGTGCTTCACTGGGAAATAACTCTATCCTCCACACCACAAACACGGGTCGAAACAACAAAATGGAGTTAAGAGGAATAAGAGAGAGGAAGAACATTAATAAGGAATCTGAGAATATGAGAAAACTTTAGAGAAAGATTATTGGTAAATGCCAACCTAAGGTGCCCGGAAAGCAATGAGAGCTGAGGCCTTGTGCGCTCTTTCAAGGAGGCTATCAGCTCTGCCATGGGAGTTGGGCCCGGCCCCACCAGCTACTCTGCTGGCAGAGCGTGGTGGTCAGCCAGTGGGTGACCCCGTTCCTCCCGCAGCACCGGTGTCCTCATCTGCATCTGGAGAGACTGCTCACTCTCACTGCATCAAGCTCGCTTCTGGAGGTGGCCTGGTTCCCACGTCTACCGCCACTGCACTGTACCCAGGGCCCGTCAACCATCGCTAGCTGACTTGTCGTGATCTCTGCCCTGCCATGCTTCATCAGTGAAGCAAAGAGCATCAGGCCTGGGTCTGTCTCTCCAATACTCTGGCCCTAGAGCCTTGGGTTAGTTCCTGAACCCCTCTGTGGCATGATCTCATTTCCTTGTAAAATGGAGACAAGAACGCCCACACTCCTTAAGGCTCCAAGAGGATGAGACAGGTTAATACCAGTAATGTGTGGAGGCGGGGGCAGCTTGTGCTAAGCCTGCTGCTCGTCACTCTAACACTCCTTAGGCTCGACCAGCCGCCCCCTGGTCTGTTTGCACGTCAAGCCTGGGGGCTGGGGGCTTTCCATCACTATACTAGCACCACATTCTTGCAATAAATTCCTCTTTACTGGTAACTGGGTGCCACCTTAAAGAGCATAATCATTGCTAGGAGGACCAAGTCAGATGGTTTATAATTACACGTTCCCTGATAGCTCAGTTGGTAAAGAATCCGCCTGCAATGCAGGAGACCCCGGTTTGATTTCTGGGACACGAAGGTCTGCTGGAGAAGGGATAAGCTACCCACTCCAGTATTCTTGGGCTTCCCTTGTGGCTCAGCTGGTAAAGAATCCGCCTGCAATGCAGGAGACCTGGGTTGGGAAGATCCCTTGGAGAAGGGAAAGGCTATCCACTCCAGCATTTTGGCCTGGAGAATTCCATGGACTATATATAGCCCATGGGGTCACAAAGAGTCGGACACAACTGAGTGACTTTCACTTTCCCTCAACTGCAAAGCAGCAGACAAACGTTCACCATCATGATGACACCACAAATGAAGCTGCAGAACTCCTCACAGGCTCCAAGGGCTGTAAGTTATCGAACAGGTTTGCAGGCTTTATTCTCACGTCTGTAGGAAGGAGCGGTGACCCTGAGAGGTGCTTTGCCAGAGTCCTCAAGGAGGTCTGGTACCTGCCAGGGAGGCCGGGCTGGGGTACTGCCAGTACCTCTCCTTCCCAGTGGCCCTCACCCGGGGCCTGGACTCTACTACTTTATTCCCACATGTGGCAGCAGACAGTGTTCAGGAGGAGGCTGACCTGCCAGAGTGTTCGATGAGAGACTGGTGAAGAGGAAGGCTGAGAACAGGATCAGTGTGGCCCTCGTCCAGACCAAGGACCACCCCAGGCCCTCACAGCCCTTCAGACGTACCTGGTTGCTTTTGCCGAGGCTTAGGCAGGTTTGTAACGCACGTGTGGGGACACATGAGGACATTGCAGGGGTGAAGTGAGCCCTCCAGGAAGAGCTGCTTCGTTTCTGACAAGTGGATGCCCCCGAGTGGGGTTTTGGGGAGGGTGTTTGCTGGAACCAAGGCCAGACAATAAACCCCAACTTGATGTATACTGTCGATTGCCTGGGAAGCCACAAGAGAAAGAACCATGTGAAGCAGGTATGGTGAACAGACAAGGAGCAAATACTCAGACTGTGCAGAGCACAACACAGAAGCACATGCACCATCCGCGAAGCTCCCATCATGGAGACACTGAGGTCAGGAGGGCAGGTCGCCAACCCAAGCAGAACACACAGGTCACGGAGCACGTGTGAAACACCACACACGTGAGAACGGACACTGGGAGGAAAACAGCACGCTCTCAAGGTCATAACAGGAACTCCTGCTGCAACCTCCACGAGTGGATGGGAGCAGCTCTGCACACCTCTGACCCCTAGGCCGGGTCTGTTTAGCAGCCCCCACCTCCCCGCCCCGGGAGGCGAGCCCAGGTTCGGCGGCTAATAAGTCTCTGGTCAGAAGGAGGGATAAGCAGAGCACTCAATGGCACAGGGAAAATGACGTGAGCAGGGAGGGCCTCAGGGCAGGTGCCAGCTACCTGCAGCACCCTGCTCATCCACTGGAAACTGTCCTCTTCCGTGGAGTCTGGCCTCTGCTCAGCCACAATCACAATCCTTTCGTCGTGCAGGACAGTCACTGAAAACACGGCTATTCTGTGGATACAGATAGGACATGGTGGTGAGCACACGCTGGAGATGCTCACAGAGGACTGACCCTGCCATGAAGGGCTTCACAGATACTATGACCACAGAGCTCAGGAGTTCTCAGCACCAACTACTCCCCGGGAAAGGAAAACTGCAGCTTCCAACTCCCAGGCGCTCACCCACAAAAGCACAGGGGAGAAGTCTGACAAAGCCAGGGGGCAGGTGGAGGACGACTGCCACATTTCTTGTGGAAGCAGCCTGCCACAGCTTGGGCAATGGGCCTCAATCCTCAAGACAGACAGGAGTTGTGCAGGTATCAAAACTGTTCAATCTTACTGGGCCCTGCAGTTTGCATCTCGAGTTTGTACCTGCGAAGCAATATTCTCCCAATGAGCAGAACTTTGCCATTGGGGAGCTAATGGTTTTCTGCTAGCCCAGATTCTCTCAGGAGAAGCACAGACTGGCCCTCTAGGGGGTCCTCTGCACAAAGGTGGCTGGGCTACACCCAACCGGAAGCTCTGCATCTTCCTGCTCCTGCCAGCTCAGCTACGCAGGGCGAAACCCAGAGCAGCTGACTTCCTCCAAATCAGCAAAACCTCAGGAGCCATGGTCAGTGATCCAGCATTGGCTGTGTCCCAAGCAGGGGTCTGGGACACCACCCAGAAGGAACCCACGTGAGACAGTTTCCAGGTAGTTTATGGCTCATTTGTAACCTTTGGGTGAATGAACTGCAGCAAGATAAATGCTTGGTTTTTTTCTTTGTGTAGTTTACTAATTAAAAATATGCTTTTCTAATGGATATTATTCTTTAACTTGGAGAATCTAGTGAAAATACATTTATTGAGCTCAGAAAATTTTCAAAAAATTGGACATTAAGAACTTCACAGAATCTCAGAAGTCACAGAGTTCAGGGGCTTCACTGTACAGAGGAGGACACAGAGTCCCATTAGTTTAAGCAATTTTCTGCAGCTTCATATAAAACGTGTAGCCTGTGGAGAACCGTAACAACCACAGAGCACACCCACCTTCCCCTGTAGACGAACTTCATGGGCTCCACAGCCAGTGCTGTGGCCACGATGTCGTCGGCGTTGTGTCTGCGCCCGCTGACCACCATAAGCCCATCCATCTTGCCCACCACGAACACAAGTCCTCCAGGTCCAACGAAGCCGAGCAAGCCCGTCCTCACGAAGGGGTACTCACTGACCGGGGCCCCTGAGCTCGTCACCGGGAACACCTGGGGACAAGGAACTCTTGAGTGCCTGCTAGAGCCCACCCTCCTCCGTGCAACCCACTGATCCTGCTTCCCTCCGCTGGGTCTCTTCACCTGGCCCTGGCGGGAGCAGCCCAAGTCTGCACAGCTGCCATGAGTACCAGCCTGCGGACACATCCCACGTCCCAGTCCCCGGCCCACACACAGGGCCCTCTGAAGAGGCCTGCCACAGTCTAACGAACATTAATTCATTCTTCTACTTATAAAACCACAGCATAAAAATGGTTAAATGGAGAAGCAAGGCACACTTTAAATTACCTCTGTCAGTAGTAAAGTGATTCCTGTTCATTACACTGCTGTCTTCCTTACTGGAAACACACTCAAAAATAGAGGGAGCAGCCCCACCATGAGTTCAAACTTGACCCCTAGTTTTCCTCCCACCTAACACATAAGCCACACAGAAAAGAAGATAGGTTTTATTTAGACTGTGTCTGGCTCAGTTTCAAGGGCACTTAGAAACCTGAATCCAGACTCAACAGATCTGCCTGTACAAGCCACATTACATGTGTTCACATCCAAAGTTCTATTTATAGCCCTTTAAAAAATTTATCCCCAATCAACTTGTATTTGCTAACATACAACTTAGTCAAAGTGTGCTACTCCTAAGATCAGCACACTTGGTGAAATGGTAAGAATTCTGAGAATGTTGGGTCTACCAGGCAGTGTGCACATATGTGTGCTAACTGCATGCCACACCATGTGCACACAGCACGGACACATGCTTGTGTGATGGAGGCAGCCGTGCAGTGCGAATGCTTGGCCGAGGTGGATGGTCCCCGAGGAGGCTGCTGCCCACGGCCCCCTCGGCAGGGCTGCGCACTTCCCAGCCCCCACCCAGCAGCTGCTGCTCTTTCTAGATGGGTGAGAATGGCAATGAGAAAAAGGCCGCCTCTAGAGAAACTGTATTTGCTCTTTCTCAGCTCTGGTTATGAGGTGAAAACAAGGCTGCTAAGCCAAATTTATTAAAAGCTATAAAAAAATGGCAGGAGAAACTACAACCATTTTAATTACCATGAACATGTTCTATTGAGAAATCACCATCTCCTTTTTACATCTATTCCACATACCTGGCAAAAGCTGTCTGATGGGGCTCACCTGCCACCTACCTCGAAGGTGTTCTTGGTCATACCCGAGAGGCCGTAGTAGGACATGCCCGTGGCCACCGCGCACACGCAGAGCTCCCCGACTTCGTCTGTCCTGCACAGCTGGGGAACCCCGTCTGGCTTCACTGAACACATGATGGCTGAATGCAAAACAGCAAGCACAGGTTACTTTAGAGAGGGAGTTGGGGGGAGCTGGAGAAGAGAAATGAATGGATACAAAAAAGAACACAAACAGAAGTAGCATCTGCAGCAAAACCACAAGTGAAAGAGAACAGGCCCTCACAGTCCCTGAAGCAGGTTGTGATTTTCTTGTTGCGGTAAAACAACATTTCATAGCTGTACACTGCTGTCAGTTTAGGGTGTAAATGGGATTTACACACCATGCAGACATGAGGATGACACTGAGAACAGACCACATGGCGTGTGTCGTCAGCCAGCGCACACGGCCCCCAGGACACAGTCTGAGCCCTGAAACCAACGAGCACAGCACACCGCTCCAGTCTCTTGAGCCTGTCTGAACAGAAAGCCTCCCTGTCCCATGGGAAGCTCCATCTTTACCTCAGACTCCCCATCAAGGCGGGCCCTGCAGGAAAAGCTGGGGGTGCTAGTTCTCTAGGCTGTGGCTCTGCACCCACACCCACCCTCACCTCCAGGCATCACGAGGCCGACGTCCTGCACGGTGAGTACAGACAGCTTTTCCTCCGAGTCCACCCGGATGACCCCGTAGGTCAGTCCATGCATGGAGAGGACGCCACGGCCTGGGGGCTGGTTGCTGTCGTCGGTGGGCCTATGAGGACAGGTTGCGTCTGATTAGAAGCACATCAGCTGTCTGAACACAGACACGTGTGTCCACATGCCACCTGCACACCAAGGCTGCCCCTTCGGACCCTAAGGGCAGACACAGCTGTCACATGCCCTGTGTTCTCTGCTCAGGACACACTGAGGTCTGTTCCTAAAAATTGCTAGACTTCTGAGAAGCATGGAAATCCCACAGGGCTCCCTTGTATCCCTGCCTTCCCCTTACATGTGTCCACTAGACACCAACCAACTCCTCCAACTTACTCTTTCTCCCTGCAAGGTCAGATCTTCTAGGTTTGAAAATGGCTAAGAAGGGAAACTCAAGTCTCCAGGAAGGAGAATGACAGCAGTGAGTAGAAATGCCTGTGAGAGAATGACTGTGAGTGTGGCCTCCAGGTCAGACGTATGCTGAGTGTGCACAGTCTCAGTTGTAAGAACTGGCAATTATTTGGATGAGAGACCAGCTATCAAGTGCTTGGCGGTTAGGGAAGGTACAGCTTCCCACATCCCAGGTCTGCTGCCGCCGCCCCAGCTCACCTCCACTCGAGTCCTCACTGCTTCTACTCAGCATCTGGCGGTGCTCGCCCTCCGTGCCGACCCACTTCCCTGGGGCCCAGGCCTCCTCCTCGCATCCGGCAGGGTGCCTCATGGCCTCTCCTTCACTGTCACCTGGGGTGGCTCGTCACCCCACTAACAGCACCTCCATGCCCTCCTCCACAACAGGTACCTTCTAACCATCTACCCAGGCCTCCGCCATGAGGGCAGGGGCTTTCCTCTGGTCACTGCTGAACCCCCACCCCTGGAGTCGTGTCCAGTAAAAAATGTCTGCTGACTCGATCAGTGAATAAACAAAACATTTACAGGATCATGGATTTTACCCCTGAAAACGAAAGATTCTTCAATGTGAGCAGAGTGAGAGAGTATAATTTAGGTAAACATCACGTTTGTTTCTCTAATTTCCCAAGTATTTTTTCTATAAGATTTCTGGAAAAAGCCAAATGATCTTTTTGGCCAACCCAATATAAACACCTAAGGTGTTTTAGGACCTAAAATACAAACTATAGATAGTAGTCTGCCATATGGCTTTAAAGTATTTCATGAAGGTATATAATGAAACTAAAAAACATAAATGGGGAAACAAAAGCTAAAATTTGCAAGAAAATTTGCAAAATTTGAATCAAGTTATTGGTATATTTTAAAAAGAAGCATATATATTAATTACATTTCAATTTTTAAAAAAGTAAGAGTCTGAAAATCAAAATATTCCATCTGTAGCAATCAAGAAGAGAAGAGTAGCACTAAAGAATACAAAGGCAAAGTTGTCCAAATAAGAAGACCCACATGAAACCACCTGGAAATGAGCCCCAAACAGTGGAACTGATACTGATCTCCTGGCTGTATCTTTTCCAAAGGCCCCAATAAAATTGTAAAATGAAACAGGAGCCTCACAGAAACCCTAAGGGGGCAGGACTCCCTCACCCTCATCCTCAGTCAAGACCCCATGTTGAGAGTCAGAATCATCAGCCTGAGCACCTACTGTGGGCCGAACTGTGTTCCCTCCAGAAGACATGTTCCTGCACTAATAACACCCTGTATCCAGAACGTGACTTTATTGGGAAACAGGGTCTTTGCAGAATATAAGTAGTTAGTAAAGGGTTATAGGTCTACAAGCCAGGGTTGTTGGCACTACCAGAAGCTGGAGAGATGCCCAGAACAGATTCCCCTTAGAGCTCCACACAGAGCCAACCCTGCCGACAACTTAACCTCAGACACTAAGACTCCAGAGCTGTGAACTGTTACAAAAGCGCAAGCAAACGAACATTCTTAATAAAATTTATAGGTACGACTATTTTTATTTTAAAAATCCACATGAAAGCAAAATGCTGAACCAGCCAAGGCATATCCCAAGTATGGCAAGATTTAAGAATTGATACACTGTGACCAAGAAGCCAGGAGGGAGAAGTTCTTTCACGACCCAGCAGTGTATACAGTCTATCTTAGTTACGAGATCCACTTTCCAACATCCAGTATTTAAATATCTTAAAACCATGAACTGCATTTATTACAGGAATTTTTCAGTTATGTCTGTAAAATGCTAGTTATGGGAAGACTGAGTTCACTCACCTAAATGTAAACCAACAGCACTAAGTTTGCATTACTGTAATCTATGCCATCTATTATATTTAACAGAGTCCCTGCAAGTCAGACATTCTTGGCAGTTTTGCAAAATACATCCAAGAAGGCAACACAGAAGCACCCTAACTCCCAGGCACAGTACTTGGCCTTGCTGCTCACTTGCTCACACACCTGCGATCCTGGTTGTGTCCCCCAACCTTTCTGCAGGACCTGCTGTGCCATGGAGGGAGTGGGAGCTGTGCTCAACTGGGTGTTTCATGTGCCAGATAGTCCTGAGCCATTTACACATCAACTTACTCATGACCGTGAACCTGCAGAGGCATTGCTGCTCTCCCATTTTACAAAATAGAAAACCAAGGCTCAGAAATATTAACTTAGTTGCCTGTGTGAGTGGAAGGGCTTGTGGGGATTCAGACCCACAGACAAGCCCCTGCCCAACCATCTTGTCTCCTTTCCCAACACTTTCCCTGCCTCTGGCCTAGAAGACTAGGCAATTTTTAGTTCACTGTAAGTTTTTTCATGAGATTTTAGAACAGTGGTATGAGTAACGTGAGCACACCCTTCGGATGGACACAGTAAGCTCTGCATGAGAACACATGGCAGAAGGCTAAGACTCTGCTCACCTCCAGCCCCACTCCCTCCTCTGGCAGCCACTACCCACGTTAAGAGTGAAGTTTCAGCCTTTTTGGCCCTATTGCCTATAAAATATGTGCACACACAAATGTGTTTACACCAAAGAGAAGCAGAACCCCATGTGCACATTCTTCTGCAACTTGCTGTTCTCACCAAACACCTCAAAGAACTTCCCACATGGGTGTGTGCATGTTAACACATACAGGATGTGTCCTGGACACACCAATGAACTAACCTGCTTTAATTATTACATAGTGTTCAATAATATGAACACATTTTTCTTTCATTTAATTTGTATGCATTTGGAAATATTTCCAGTTGGTAAGATACATACCTAGAAAGGGAATGGAAGGATCAAAGAGCATATACATTTAAAATTTTAATAAAGCCTAAATACATTCTCAAAACGGAGAAGGAAATGGCAACCGACTCCAATATTCTTGCCTGGAGAATTCCATGGACAGAGGAGCCTGGTGGGCTACAGTCCTTGGGGTTGAAAAGAGTCGGACACGACTAAGCCTGCACGCACACACCTTCTCAAAAGATAGTGTCATTTTGCAACCCCACCAAGAGTGCATGAATATTACTATATTTTCACTCACAGTCCATTGAGTGGACTCAGAATGCTGTTCTAAGCATTTTACGTATGTTAACTAATGTCTTCTTCACACAAGCCCATGAGACAGGCATGACCATTCCTCACTCATAGACAGGACATGCACTGCCAGGGCAACGGTGGTGGGGTTGGCCAGGCAGCACGCCCAGAATGGCTTCAGAACCTGTGTCTTCCACCTCGGTGCTAAGCTGCCATCAGCCTTACCCATTTCCACACAGCTGTGCTGACACTGATCACCAACCTTATAACTGTTTCCAACATGGTGAGTAAAGTGCATTCCTCGTTGTTTCAATTTGTATTTCCAGGATTATTAACCAAATCAGGTGATCTTTTTTCTCCATTAACACCCTCCTAGGAGAAGGCAATGGCAACCCACTCCAGTACTCTCGCCTGGAAAATCCCATGGATGGAGGAGCCTAGTAGGCTGCAGTCCATGGGGTCACTAAGAGTCGGACACGACTGAGCTTCTTCACTTTAACTTTTCAGTTTCCTGCATTGGAGAAGGAAATGGCAAGCCACTCCAGTGTTCTTGCCTTGAGAATCCCAGGGACAGTGGAGCCTTGTGGGCTGCCATCTATGGGATCACACAGAGTCGGATACAACTGAAGCAACTCAGCAGCAGCAGAAGCAGCAGGAGATAAAAAGTCCAAGGAGATAAACTAGGTGAGGGGAGAAAAACCAATCTCAATAAGCAAGATTCTTAGGAATTTAAAAACACCTTCTTTAATAATCAAAACAAGTAAACTAAATAATGGCTGAGGGTGCCACAGACCCAACTGTCAGCTTCCAGGTTCAATTCCAAGATGAACAGTGTGCCTATGCATCTCACATAGAACACAATTACAGGAGGAATCATCCTGCCAATCTCAGGACCACACAGAGCTGTCTTCACACTCTAAGAAAGCACACAGCTAGGAATGGCCAACACCGCCATGGTAGAAAAAGGGAAAAGCCCATCTGAAGCCAAAGTAGAGGCCCCGCAAGGAAGGAACTGATGGAGAAGGCCATCAGTGGGCAGTCTGTACCCAGTGTTATTTGTGGTGCCATTTTTAGCCTCTAACACACTCGATATGATCAGCCTTGAGCTGATCATGCTTCTATAAGGTCTAAAGAAAGAGCTCCCGCACATGCAGTGAACACATCAACACCTTGCAAACAACCAGCCAGGCTCAAACACGCAGAGATGCCAAGTAAGTGGGGTCAAGTCAGCAACAAAGGTTCTGAGGACTTACTTCCGCTGCTGGGACTCTACAAGGTACTACATCTTCTTAGTGCCACTGCCATCCTCCAAGCCCTCAGCTAGCTGGGACAACAAAGACACAAGGTTGAAACATAGTACTCCCCAAATTAGGAGTTGTTTTAATGTAGTTTTGTCCCTTTTCTCTGATGAGAGCAATACATGTCACATTAAAAAATCATTTTAAGAGCTGAGTAACATACAAAGGAATGTTTCTCCCTGTATCACATCCTTACCTATTCAGTAAGTATGTAGTTAGCAGATTTTTTTTTTCTGCTAAATCTATTACTTCAGTTCAGTTCAGTCGCTCAGTCGTGTCCGACCCTTTGCGACCCCATGAATCACACCACGGCAGGCCTCCCTGTTCATCTCCTGGAGTTCACTCAGATTCATGTCCATCGAGTCCATGACGCCATCCAGCCATCTCATCCTCGGTCGTCCCCTTCTCCTCCTGCCCCCAATCCCTCCCAGCATCACAGTCTTTTCCAATGAGTCAACTCTTCGCATGAGGTGGTCAAAGTACTGGAGTTTCAGCTTTAGTATCATTCCTTCCAAAGAAATCCCAGGGCCGATCTCCTTCAGAATGGACTGGCTGGATCTCCTTGCAGTCCAAGGGACTCTCAACAGTCTTCTCCAACAACACAGTTCAAAAGCATCAATTCTTCGGTGCTCAGCCTTCTTCGCACTCCAACTTTCACATCCATACATGACCACAGGAAAAACCATAGCCTTGACTAGGCGGACCTTAGTCGGCAAAGTAATGTCTCTGCTTTTGAATATACTATCCAGGTTGGTCATAACTTTTCTTCCAAGGAGTAAGCGTCTTTTAATTTCATGGCTGCAGTCACCATCTGCAGTGATTTTGGAGCCCAAAAAAATAAAGTCTGACACTGTTTCCACTGTTTCCCCATCTATTTCCCATGAAGTGATGGGACCGGATGCCATGATCTTCGTTTTCTGAATGTTGAGCTTTAAGCCAACTTTTTCGCTCTCCTCCTTCACTTTCATCAAGAGGCTTTTTAGCTCCTCCTCACTTTCTGCCATAAGGGTGGTGTCATCAGCATATCTGAGGTTATTGATATTTCTCCCGGCAATCTTGATTCCAGCTTGTGTTTCTTCCAGTCCAGCGTTTCTCATGATGTACTCTGCATATAAGTTAAATAAGCAGGGAGACAATATACAGCCTTGACGTACTCCTTTTCCTATTTGGAACCAGTCTGTTGTTCCATGTCCAGTTCTAACTGTTGCTTCCTGACCTGCATACAGATTTCTCAAGAGGCAGGTTAGGTGGTCTGGTATTCCCATCTCTTTCAGAATTTTCCACAGTTTATTGTGATCCACACAGTCAAAGGCTTTGGCATAGTCAATAAAGCAGAAATAGATGTTTTTCTGGAACTCTCTTGCTTTTTCCATGATCCAGCGG
The DNA here is from genome assembly GCA_006410675.1 of Oreotragus oreotragus. Taxonomy (NCBI): domain Eukaryota; kingdom Metazoa; phylum Chordata; class Mammalia; order Artiodactyla; family Bovidae; genus Oreotragus; species Oreotragus oreotragus. Next base: position 660,744 of record SJYX01002577.1, read on the forward strand.
ATGTTGGCAATTTGATCTCTGGTTCCTCTGCCTGTTCTAAAACCAGCTTGAACATCAGGGAGTTCACGGTTCACATATTGCTGAAGCCTGGCTTGGAGAATTTTGAGCATTACTTTACTAGCGTGTGAGATGAGTGCAATTGTGCGGTAGTTTGAGCATTCTTTGGCATTGCCTTTCTTTGGAATTGGAATGAAAACTGACCTTTTCCAGTCCTGTGGCCACTGCTGAGTTTTCCAAATTTGCTGGCATATTGAGTGCAGCACTTTCACAGCATCATCTTCCAGGATTTGAAACAGCTCAACTGGAATTCCATCACCTCCACTAGCTTTGTTCTTAGTGATGCTTTCTAAGGCCCACTTGACTTCACATTCCAAGATGTCTGGCTCTAGATTAGTGATCACATCCTCATGATTATCTGGGTCGTGAAGATCTTTTCTGTACAGTTCTTCTGTGTATTCTTGCCACCTCTTCTTAATATCTTCTGCTTCTGTTAGGTCCATACCATTTCTATCCTTTATCGAGCCCATCTTTGCATGAAATGTTCCCTTGGTATCTCCAATTCTCTTGAAGAGATCTCTAGTCTTTCCCATTCTGTTGTTTTCCTCTATCTCTTTGCATTGATTGCTGAAGAAGGCTTTCTTATCTCTTCTTGCTATTCTTTGGAACTCTGCATTCAGATGCTTATATCTTTTCTTTTCTCCTTTGCTTTTCGCCTCTCTTCTTTTCAGTGCTATTTGTAAGGCTTCTCCAGACAGCCATTTTGCTTTTTTGCATTTCTTTTCCATGGGGATGGTCTTGATCCCTGTCTCCTGTACAATGTCACGAACCTCATTCCATAGTTCATCAGGCACTCTATCTATCAGATCTAGGCCCTTAAATCTATTTCTCACTTCCACTGTATAATCATAAGGGATTTGATTTAGGTCATACCTGAATGGTCTAGCGGTTTTCCCTACTTTCTTCAATTTAAGTCTGAATTTGGTAATAAGGAGTTCATGATCTGAGCCACAGTCAGCTCCTGGTCTTGTTTTTGTTGACTGTATAGAGCTTCTCCATCTTTGGCTGCAAAGAATATAATCAACCTGATTTCGGTGTTGACCATCTGGTGATGTCCATGTGTAGAGTCTTCTCTTGTGTTGTTGGAAGAGGGTGTTTGCTATGACCAGTGCATTTTCTTGGCAAAAGTCTATTAGTCTTTGCCCTGCTTCATTCCGCATTCCAAGGCCAAATTTGCCTGTTACTCCAGGTGTTTCCTGACTTCCTACTTCAGCATTCAAGTTCCCTATATTGAAAAGGACATCTTTTTTGGGTGTTAGTTCTAAAAGGTCTTGTAGGTCTTCATAAAACTGTTCAACTTCAGCTTCTTCAGCATTACTGGTTGGGGCATAGACTTGGATAATCTATTACTTACAGAGACTTAATTTCCTCTCAGCCAGAAAAGGGATCACACCATACACATTGCTTACAAGATGTGTTCTTCATTTATCCTGGTTACTTTTCCCTGTCAGAGAGCAATCATCCAGAACCAGCAGGGAGACAGCCTGCAAGTCTGGGGTTAGGGAGGCTACTTCCCAGCATCTCCCTCTGCACCTCAGTCTCCATTAAAGCAAACTTTTGTGCTCAATTCAGTATAACACCAAATACAGTAAAATCAACTCAAATACACATGATCAGGACAATGAGATAACATGGTTACTCTGCTCTTCACTGCTACCTCATTAAGTCATTTTAATTTAGATGATTATCATCTCCAAACTACTCCATGTTAGAGAAGTTTTAAATTTTTAGCTAAATTTTTATATAAAATGATGAACAATGTATTTTTATCTCTTATGTTTTAAAAATAAGATTTTGTGTGAAGTCGCTCAGTCATGTTCGACTCTTTGAGACCCTGTGGACTGTAGTCCGCCAGGCTCCTCTATCCATGGGATTCTCCAGGCAAGAATACTGGAGTGGGTTGCCATTTCCTTCTCCAGGGGATCTTCCCAACCCAGGGATCGAANTATCTCTTATGTTTTAAAAATAAGATTTTGTGTGAAGTCGCTCAGTCATGTTCGACTCTTTGAGACCCTGTGGACTGTAGTCCGCCAGGCTCCTCTATCCATGGGATTCTCCAGGCAAGAATACTGGAGTGGGTTGCCATTTCCTTCTCCAGGGGATCTTCCCAACCCAGGGATCGAACCCAGGTCTCCTGCATTGCAAGCAGACGCTTTATCCTCTGAACCACCAGGGACGCCAAAATAAGATCATGGATCTCCAAGCTCTGAAAACGCCCCACTTCAACCCCATAGGCTGTGTTAACTGTTTTTCAGTCTGGATCACTGGTTTGCCTCTGTCAGAAATCGTCAAATTTCAGTTTCACCTGGGGGCTACATGGTAAGGACAGATCCACATTTGCTATCTTTGCCCTTTGTTTCCGCCCAGCTTTCTAACTACTAAATGAGATGCTTTTTCAAAGTGGAAAATATTTACAGTGGCACAGGGTTATCTTTACCATTCTTTGGAATTAGCAACTTAATTACTGTGTTACACACACACACACACAGACAGATATATATATATACTTGTTTTTAATTGCCAAAGTGTCATGGTACTGAAAGAATACCTTGTATTTAAAAGGGTCACAAAAGCTTTTTTAGTTCAGTCAACATTATCACAATGTGGCTGTTAAACAATGCACTCTATCATCTATATTTTAGAGATGGAGACACAATCAAATGCAACCAAGGAGAAACCCAGTCCAGAAAACAACCTACTGGCATCCATCTTGTCCTGGTTTTGTCATTCTTCTGTTGAGTTTAGGCATCATGGATCCTACTTCTCCAGTATTTTGTATTCTACAACTAGCCTTCAGAGAAAAAAAATACCAAATATTCATCTGAATGCACACTGCTGGCCCAGACACCGGCCAGGGCCCTGCTACCAGCTCTCCAGTGCACAGGTACTCCCTGCTCCTGTCCAAGCAGGATCTGGAGGTGACTGTGACCTCTTCGCATCTGAACCTTCCAGGACACTCCCTTTTCATGTAGGTGAGAGGCCTGCTGCTGCCTCCAAGAACATACTTAGTGGCCATGACCACGGGTGCCGAGCCACCAAACCCGGGGTCCACTCTGGCAGGACCAACTCAGAGCAGCCTCAGAAGGCCAGCCCTGCTGGCTGCCACACCCAGATCCACTGGCTGCCCAAGCAGCTTCCCTGTAACAAGCTGGCTTGCAGATTTACAAACATTTGAACAGAAGACCATCACAGAGCAAGACGTGTTCAGAAAGGGCCAAAGCTCTGAAAGTCTGAGCAGTGGAGGTGCAGCGGCAATTTTTTTTCACTGAGGACCACAGGCCAACCACTCAGTGCCATTTTCTACTTAAATGGACAAAAGCCAAGTGGGCAATCATCTGCTCCAGCTCTTTACTGCAAGTTCAATCTCTTCCTCACCACAGGGCAAAACAAGCTGTCCTGGGAAGGTTATTCGGACAGGACACAGATGCTCAGACAACAGCACAAAGGGAAAAGTCAGCTCCCAACCCTCCAAGTGAGAATGAAGGACTCAGCAACAGAAACAGACTGACAAGGCAGCCAATCACTTGTTTTTTGCTTTTCTACTTTTTCTTTTAAAGATCAGCCTATTAGTAGACAAAGTGTGAGTGCTGCAATGCTTCTGGTGCTGACTTCATAGTATTTAAGAAAGTGTTCTGTTTGTCCTCACTCCCAAATCCACAGGAGCAATGACTAGGCCTCCTGGGCCCCCACTCAAAACTTGAGTGAATAGAATGGATCAAAGCTGTTTTTACTTAATAACTTGCCCTCTCACTTCTTACATGTGCAAAGTGCACTTCAAGTTTTGGGGAAAAAATAAGCACAAAGCACAAAAAGACAGATCCATATTCCAAAAGCAAGACCATTCTGTAGACACAGCCATGTGCGTGGATACCAGACAGAACAGGAATCTGACCTCTAGTCACTGGTCACAAAGCCTGTAGAGGAAGATGTTTCAAAAAAATATGAGTGTTTCACAAGTGTGCTTCAAAATGAACTTAAATATGAACATGTAAGAAACAAGGATGGTGAATGAAACAGGTTCTGAACAAGAGCTGAGCATGTGTTTTTCTTCTACATTCACCCGAGACAGGGACCCTGTTACCCACTCCCCCGCCACACCATCTGAGTGTGACAGCGTCACAGAGCAATGCCCTGATGCACAGCCAGCACTCACAGCTCAGACGCAGCACATGCAGGTCTTCCCTGGCATTGGAGGATCGCCCCAGAGCCCTAGGCTGCTGCCCCACACCATACCTGTGTCCACGCCTTATCCTTCTCCCCTGTCTCGGCCCTTTTCAGGGACAGACTCATGGGGGTGTGGGAAGTAAGGACATGGCCTTTCTGCTGATGCTGCTTTCTCAGAGCATCAGATCACGATACTATAACTTTATGCAGTTAGCTGCACCTAGTCAGTCAAGTGAAATTAAAGCAAACAAACAAAACCCCACAAGACTTCACTCAGGTAAAATGCAAACCTACATCTTTCTGCTTAGGTGAGTGCACACATCCAGTACACAGACATGCAGGCAAGGGCTGAACTCGTCACAGCCTTTGCTGCTGGTGAATTACAAAGGGTCATTGTAAGTGTACAACAAGTGACTTTAATGCTCACTTTACATATTTTCCATTTTTCTTTTACTCACCTATTAACAAAATATGTGCTAAACACCAACAATCAGCCAGCCAGAGACAGAGAATAAGCAATAATGCGCCAGTGACTCTGCCTGCCTGTGAGAAGGAAGCAAATGCTGAGAGGGCGTCACAGAGTCACATGAGCATGGAGTGGTCAGGGCAGGCCTCAGCCATGGTGCCCGAGGGGCACACCAGAGATCAGGAGGCCTGGCCACAGGGAGAGAGGGTAGGACCAGAAGGGGCATGACCAGACTGTGTGGCCTTGTGGCTCCTGGTCAGATGGGGCAGAAGGGCAGGAACTCGGTGAGGTGATGAAAGAAAGCGCTGGGCTTGGATGTCCCCTGGCAAACTGGACAGGATGCTGGAGCTGGTGGAAGGTGTGGGGTGTGCACATGGCTGCAGTGGATGGTAAGAGAGGACGGTAGTGGAGGCTTAAACTAAAAATCATGTCTGTTCGGCCTCCGCCTCTCCTTCCCACGTGAAAGGAGAACTGAGTCCACAGTGGCCAAGACCCAAGAGATGGAAGACCAGCCCCCAATTTTCACATGCCCCTGGATCTAGCCTGAACTCCTCATGGACAGGGAGCACACGTGAAGCCTGGGAGGGGGCAGCAGGAGGAGCAGTGGCTGCATAAAGCCTGGAGGGGCACAGGGTGCGGGCACGGGGCTGGTGTGTCAGGCACGGGAGGGGGCACAGGTTAACTGGTCCACAGTGACATGATCAGTAAGTAGCCTACCCTCCGCCCTTTATATCACAGGAGGTGGCTGTGAAAATCAACGTAAGACTGAAAAGCACTCTTTCAAATGTACACATTTTGGACAAACTCAAGGTAAATAACACCATGACGAGCACCTGGCTGGTCTTGAAAGGCATCCTGAACTGCCCCTTAGGACCTCTCTCCTACCAGGTATGATGGGCATGAAGTCTGTGATTTCAAGTCACGTCAAAACCATGGTGTATTAGCCTCTGTGAGCAGCTCAGCACATGGGAATTTGCTGTCTGTCTGAGGCCAGTCATCACCAGTGCTCTGGTCACTTTACTGCGCAAAGTAAATCATTTTCTGAGGCACTGCAGACAGATGTGTGCTGCCTATAGGTGCCGTATCTCCAGAACCACAGGGCACCTCAGACATGACATCACCTGGTCAAAGCCATAAAAGAACAAGAAAAAAACCCAGAAAAAGAACTCAGTGAAGCAGAGAGCAGCAATTTATCAGACAGAGTTCAAACTATGGGTCATGAGTATGCTCACTGAACTCGGGAGGAGAATGGAGGAACTGAGTGGGAATTTCCCCAAAAGCACAGAAAATGTAAAGAGAACCAAACAGAACTAAAGAATAACAGAAATAAACATGACACTAGAGGGACCCAACAGTTCAGATTAGAGAACATGGAATGGATTGGCCATCTGGAGAACACGGCAGTGGATATCATCCAACAGGAAAAAGAAACAGAAACAAAAGACAGGAGGACAGCTTACGGGGCCTCTGGGACACCACCAAGCGCGCTGATGTTCACAGTACAGGGTGGCAAAAGGAGAGACAGAAACCTGTCTAGAGAAACGATGGCTGAGAACGTTCCTGACCTGGGAAAGAAGACAGACCCTGAAGTCCAGGAAACACTGTGGGCGTCAGGATGAAATCAAAGAGATCTCCTCAATCCACGCTGCAATAAAATGGCAAAGGTCAAAGATAAAGAGAGAGAATCTCAAAATCAGAAAGAGAAAAGCAACTAGTTACATACAAGGGAAACCACATATGACTGACTATCAGTCGACTTTTCAGCGAAACTGCAACCCAGAGGATTTGGCAAGACATACTCAGAATGCTGAAAGGAAAAACATAGAACTAAGGAGACTCTACCCACAAGGTTCTCATTCAGACTTGAAGAAGGGAGAAGAATTTTACAGAAGAGCAAAGCTGTAGGAGAGTTCATCACCACTAAACCATTCTCACAAGAAACGTTCAAGGGACTTTTATAAGTGGAAAGGGACATAACTAGAAATAAAAAATTGTGAAAGAAAAATCTCACTGGTAAAGGCAAACAGGTAGTGGTAGTGGTAAAGGCAGTGAGTCAACCACCTGTGAAGCTAGTAGGAAGGTTCAAAGGTAAGAGTAGTAAAATCATCTACATCCGCAATAAGCAGTTAAGCAACTCACCAAAATAAAAACTGTAGAACAGGACATCAAAAACAAAATGGGGGGGGGAGTAAAAATGGAGTGCTTTTAGAATGTGCTCAAACTTATTGAAAACTTAAGTGACTATCAACTTAAAACAGATGCATATATACACAGGTTGAAATATACGGTGCTCACTTCAGCAGCACATACACTAAAACTGGAATGATACAGAGAAGATTAGCATGGCCCCTGTGCAGGAATAACATGCAAATTCAGGAAGCATTCTGTATTTTTTATACTTAAGGCTGATTCATGTTACTGTATAGCAGAAACCAACATTACATTGTAAAGCAATTATCCTCCAATTAAAATATATATATATGATATTCATGGCAACCACAAACCAAAAGCCTGTAACAGACACACAAAAGAATAAAGAGAAGGGAATAAAACACAGCACACAGAAACCACTTTTTCTTTTTTTTCACTAATAACTCCTTGCCTTGCCCACCTCATGTCTAGAAACCTTCCATGTGTACAACCACTCAGAGCTTAAAATTCAACATTCAAAAAACTAATAAGATCATGGTATCTGGTCCCATCACTTCATGGGAAATAGATGGGGAAAAATGGAAACAGTGGCAGATTTTATTTTCTTGGGCTCCAAAATCACTGTGGACAGTGACTGCAGCCATGAAATTAAAAAATGCTTGCTCCATGGAAGGAAAGCTACGATAAAACCAGATAGCGTATTAAAAAGCACAGACATCTCTTTGCCAACAAAGGAAGCTCTACATAGTTAAAGCAATGGTTTTCCAGTAGTCACATACAGACATGAGAGTTGGACCACAAAGAAGGCTGAGTGCCAAAGAATTGATGCTTTTGAATTGTGGTGTTAGAGAAGACTCTCGAGAGTCCCTTGGACAGCAAGGAGATTAAACCAGTCAATCCTAAAGGAAATCAACCCTGAATATTCACTGGAAGGACTGATGCTGAAGCTGAAACTCCAATACCTTGGCTACCTTATGAGAAGAGCCAACTCATTGCAAAAGACCCTGATGCTGGGAAAGGTTGAAGGCAAAAGGAGAAGGGGGTGGCAGAGGATGAGATGGTTAGACAGCATCACTGACTCAAAGGACATGAGTTCGAGCAAACCCTAGGAGAAGGAGAAGGACAGGGAAACCTGGCATGCTGGTCCATGAGGTCACAAAGAGCTGGACATGACTGAACAACCGAACAACATGCTAAGCACAGCAGGGGTCCCCAACCTCCAGGATCTAATGCTTGATAATCTAAGGTGGAGCTGATGTAATAATAATAGAAATACAGTGTACAATAAACAGTAATGCACTTGAATCATCCCCAAACCACCACCTGTCCCTCTCCCCCTCCTTCCCCATCCACGGAAAACTGTCTTCCAGAAAACGTCCCAGGTGTCAAAAAGGTCAGGGATTGCTACTCTAAAGCATGTCTCTGGTGTTCAATGAACAGCAGTGTGTATCCAAACTCCTGATTTATTCTCCCCCCACCCCTTCTCCTTTGGGGACCATAAGCTTATTTTCTCTGTATGTGTTTCTGGGAACTACTGACAAATCCAGACAGGCCCTTGTGGCCCTTCTTACCCTGGGCAAAGTCAGCTCTTATGAGCCATAACCACAGCCTGTCTCTGATAGGCACCAATGGCTCTCAAATGGGCGGCGATGCCAGAGTGACCTAGGACCAAGGGCACTGCATTTGCTGACCTTAGCAAGAGCCCCAGCAGCCCAGCTCCACACAGCAGGAGACCCCTGGCCCCAGGTTCCTCTGAAGTGCTGTTGAATAGTTCAAAAGCTCAGAAAACCAGTGTGTTTACTGTGCAGTGTGTGTAGAACTGCCAAAAATGAAGACAACATAAAAACCATGTGTAAAAGGGAAAAGGGGTGGCCACAAAATTTTCGTTTCATCTGTTTCCTCTGTTCTGCTGATGTTGAAAGTGAAAGTGAAGTCGCTCAGTTGTGTCTGACTCTTTGCGACCCATGGACTGTAGCCCACCAAGCTCCTCCGTCCATGGGATTCTCCAAGCAAGAATACTGGAGTGGGTTGCCATTTCCTTCTCCAGGGGATCTTACCGACCCAGGGATCGAACCTAGGTCTCCCGCATTGCAGGCAGATGCTTTAACCTCTGCGCCATTAGACACTAAATCGTGTCAGACTCTTTGCAACCCCATGGACTGCAGCATGTCAGGCTCCCCGTCCTCCACTATCTCCTGGAGTTTGCTCAAAATTATGTCCAATGAGTCAGTGATGTTACCTGACCATCTCATCTTCCACTGTCCCCTTCTCCTTTTGCCTTCCACCTCACCCTGCATCAGGGTCTTTTCCAAAGAGTTAGCTCTTCGCATCAGGTGACCAAAATACTGGAGCTTCAAGTTAAACCTAAGCCTAATACAAGCAAATGAAAATATGCATAACCTGCCAGGACGACTGCTCAGCATACCTACAGACAGACTTCCACTGACCTGGGAATGACAATGAATCTCCATAGTGATAAGTAAGTTTCTAACTAATGAATTTAGACTATTTAAGAAAATCCATTCTAGCATATACAAGAATGAAAACTCATCTTGAAAGTTGAGTCTTATTTTTATTGTCACACTAGAAAGTGAAGAGGAGCTAAAAAGCCTCTTGATGAAAGTGAAAGAGGAGAGTGAAAAAGTTGGCTTAAAGCTCAACATTCAGAAAATGAAGATCATGGCATCTGGTCCCATCACTTCATAGGAAATAGATGGGGAAACAGTGGAAACAGTGTCAGACTTTATTTTCTGGGGGCTCCAAAATCACTGCAGATGGTGACTGCAGCCATGAAATTAAAAGACACTTACTCCTTGGAAGAAAAGTTATGACCAACCTAGATAACATATTCAAAAGCAGAGACATTACTTTGCTGACTAAGGTCCGTCTAGTCAAGGCTATGGTTTTTCCTGTGGTCATGTATGGATGTGAGAGTTGGACTGTGAAGAAGGCTGAGCGCTGAAGAATTGATGCTTTTGAACTGTGGTGTTGGAGAAGACTCTTGAGAGTCCCTTGGACTACACGGAGATCCACCAGTCCATTCTGAAGGACATCAACCCTGGGATTTCTTTGGAAGGAATGATGCTAAAGCTGAAACTCCAGTACTTTGGTCACCTCATGAGAAGAGTTGACTCATTGGAAAAGACTGTGATGCTGGGAGGGATTGGGGGCAGGAGGAGAAGGAGACAATCGAGGATGAGATGGCTGGATGGCATCACGGACTCGATGGATGTGAGTCTGAGTCAACTCCAGGAGATGGTGATGAACAGGGAGGCCTGGCGTGCTGTGATTCATGGGGTCACAAAGAGTCGGACACGACTGAGCGACTGAACTAAACTGAAGATAAACTGCGAAGACTTCCAGGCCTCTGTTAGCTGCTGAACGAGACCTCTCCCCAGGCTGCCAACTGAGCTAATGGATTTGTACCTCCGGATGGCCACAGTAAGAGCTTCTGGTGAGCTGGCACAGGGGCAGATGACTTCCTGGCGTAGACCTTTACTTTGGAAGACGTTGAGAAATGCATCACAGGAAGAAATAGACCCTAGACAGAAAGAGGGGATGACAGTGGACAATTAAAAATATCCCGTAAAATAAAATGCCTTTGAGATTACAATTTAGGGACATGTAGAATTAGGCAGCATGGACAAATACTTCATTTAACATAGCCTACCATTTCTGTTACAATAAAAGCTAATATTATTCCCAAACACAGAATTCAAGAATTTTAAAAATGTAACTCCTATATTTAACCATGTATTTTACTGAAGAACTTTAATAACTTTTCTGAAACTTGTTCTATGATTTTCCACATGCATGTTCCAAGAGAGAACTCTAAACCCAACTAAATGAAGAAACATTCCTCTGTATTAATATGAGTGATGATATGAAGATATACAGTTATCAGGAACCTATCAGCTAAACTAGTTCCTAATACAAGTTTACCTTGCTTCTTTTAAGACCTATTACTCTGCTGCTGCTGCTGCTAAGTCGCTTCAGTCGTGTCCGACTCTGTGCGACCCCACAGATGGCAGCCCACTGGGCTCCGCCATCCCTGGGATTCTCCAGGCAAGAACACTGGCAGTTACTGGTAAAACCATTTGTGTATTAAACAGCTCACAATTTATGGAGTTCTATTGTAAACAGAAGAGTCACTTATAAAGCTAATACACAAAACTACCTGTTTGCAGATCAGATGTTCTTTAAGTGTATGATGCTTTAATTTAGAAACATAGATGCTACAAAGTTTACCAATGTGATCAGAAACATTCATTCACTCATTTTCATTCATTCACTTTGCTTCTAGCTTATATGCTCTTCTCATGAAAAACAAGCTAGCAGAGTTTCTGTTTCAACTGACTGAAATATTTCTCAAGGTATATTAATAGTATTCTGTGCAATTGTTCATTTATTTTATCAAGGTAGTTTCTGGTACAGAATTTGATAATGAAATTCCATAAAAAATGACAAATTTCCTGATCAATAAACCTGCTATGGACCATAAAATAATCATAATTAGTATTTCTTGAGCACTTATTATATCCCAAGAACTGTACATAGGGACTGCTGCATATCTGATGACTGGGTATCATCTTGCAGCTAAAAGAAAGAGAAGAGTTTAACAAGTCACGTTTCCTCAGAATCAGGAAGGAGAAGAGCCAGGACTCCACCCCAGGGCTGTGGATGGACCTTCAGGCCCTGGTGCCCTGAGGTCCTGATAAGACTCTCCTTCAATAATATGGTGAACACTAGGAAAGGGGAAACCAAAGCCCAGGGAATGAAGCTCCTCCTGCCTGCCTGGTCCTTCACTTACAGGGGTTTGCGCCGTCGGCCACAATCAGCATCCGGAGAGAGGAGAGGTTGATGTCTCTCTGATCCCTGTGCGCCACCAAGGCCCAGTGCATGTCCCGGGATTTGACACAGGCCACTTTTGCTGAAGGAGAAGCAAGTGCAGTGAGTGACCGCCGGTATCGTGGGACGTGTTGACATTCAGTGGCTGCCCCCCAACGCACCTTTGTACTGGCAGACCTTCTGAATCCAGGACAGCGGGTTCACCTTCATCAGTGCGTAGGGGATGCTGATCACATGCATCATGTTCATGACGCTCTGGAAGCAGGATACGGGGGTGAGCGGGCAGTGGGGTGGTGTGGGGATCCCATGAAGGGGGTAAGCAGGAGCCAGTGAGGGAAGGTCTACGTGGGCATGACCCTCCAAGAGACTGTGGGCATGGAGGTGACTCCTCAGAGGGTGTCTTGGTGCCCCCAGCTTCTACTGATACAACTCAAGAGTCTAAGTCCAAATCCTTTTCTTAGAAAAATTTAAGTGGAACAATCACTTTTTATTGGGCTTTCAGTATTGAAGCTTAACTCTCTAGTGTACTCTATTCATTTTGATTCACAAACTTAATTTCCTTTATTCAATGTTACGCTGAACTCCAAACAGCAGGGGAGAGTCGTCTTAACCCCCACTCTTCTATCTGGCCTGGCTCATGCAGACCAGGACCTGGAAAAAGCATTTATTTCTTTAAATGGACGACAAAGGATAGCTCTCTAGGTAAACGGGTTGGCATTCACACATGCAGCCGGGACTCATAGTGGCGTGGACTCATCCTTTCTGGCTGCACCCCCTGCACTGGCAAGAAGGAATCACGATGTGGGGACACACTAGACAGACCTATCCCATCAGCTCTGCCCCCTTTGTGGGTGGAAGTGGTATGAGAGGGCACAGAAGCTCTGGAGCAGCTCTGCCGGAAGAGGACCACGTGCCCCTCCCTGCACTTGTGAGCCTGCTCACCGCTAGCACTCACCCCACACCTCGGGCTTGTTGCCCACTCCATGCAGGTATGAGGCATCTTTCACCATTAAGATGATGCTTTGGAAGAGTGGGAGCTGTCTAGTCAGGGACCAGCCTTGCTCCAGAAGGTGGCAAGCAGAAAGAGACTCTGCAACTGCCAGTTCCTGGGGCAGCAACCTAGAGCACAGCAACCAGCAGGTGACAACATTCACGAGACCTACCACAGAACTCTTGAAAGCAAGACTGTCACAAAAGAACTCTAAGAGCAACAGTTGTCAAGTAAGTAGATGGGCCCGGTACTCATTACACATGAGGCCAGATGGTTCTCATACAAGGTCATCATTCCCACTGGACAGATGGGAAAACTGAGGCTCAGAGTGACTTGGGCAACGAATGATTCTTGGGCATGGGAGCAAGTGATGTGCCATGTCACAAGCCACAGAAGGACTAAGGTCCAACTGGGTCCTCTGGGCTGTGCTCTTCCTGCAACACCAGCAGACAAGGGGAGTGTGCATGTGGGGCTGTGCTTGTATGTCTTACTGATGAGTGTCCAGGCGCTCATGGGAAGAAGTTGCTCAGCTGGAGCCCCAAACCTTTGTCTGCAGGATATTTGCGAGCTCTTGTTCTAATAACTTCTGGTTTATCAGGAAATAACAAATCCCGCTTCTTATAGTTATGTTCCAATCACTTGTGTAAAACTACTAGAATTTTTTGCTTCAAAAAAGATATAAAGTTTAAGCGTAAGAAACTTAAAAAGAAAAATGGGTGAGTGGAAATCATCACATGTACAAAAAACACAGGGAGCCTCTAACAGTGATGCTGAACACATCCTGAACAAGGCCATCACTTCTCACACAGCACTAACAAAAACAAGGCCTCTACAATTCATGCTGAAGTTCTGACCAAGGGGAAATCTATAAGTACTTTTCCTCACTTCTCACACAGCACTAATAAAAACAAGGCCTCTACAATTCATGCTGAAGTTCTGACCAAGGGGAAATCTATAAGTACTTTTCCTCTGCAGCGTAACTCCTGAAATGTTCATTAAACAATTCACAGAGAGAAAAACAAGAATGTTGTAGCCAAATCAGATGTGTGGGCAAAGTGACCCAAACGCAAGACGCCAATGTTTCTGAGCTTGCCAATCTGAGCTGCCGCCCACAGGAAGGGAGATCCTGAACTTTCCTGAGCCTGAGAAAGGCCACGGTCACACTGCAGCCCCAGAGCATGGTCCCCAACACACGCCAGCAGCTACCAACCTTCTGGTTTGCTGAGCTTTCAGAAGTTATGTTAGCTGACAACCAAAGACCTCCAGCAATGGCAGCTGCTCTTTATCACGTGGCAGGAAGGGGTCAGACCACGACTCTAACCCTGACACTTAGCACATGCAAAGGTAAACAGGACAGCAAAGCCAGGCCGTCACACTCACCGTGAGGATTCCATGCCAGAGTCCAACGTCTTTCTTGAAATCCAACACATTCACAATCGTTTCAGCTGTACAAATACAGAGTCAAAGATTTTAACAAAAGACAGTCATGGACCAAAGGACAAAGGAAATTCAGTATCACATCAGTGGCAAGGAATGGGTCTTAGAAAAGTATCACCCCACTGTCTCTGTAGAAATGTTGCAGCCTCCAGTCAGAGCCTCAGAGACAGCGGCCTGCCTGGAACAGCAGCTCTTCAACCATCACTTAAAATACCCCACTCCTTCTTTTATAATGTGTTTTCCCCCTCTCTTCCTTTTTCTTTCTTAAAATATTCTTTTCATGTCCCTCATATGTTCTCTCAAGAGAGAGAAATGCTGTGTACTTGCAGGAGGAGGTGACTTCCAGCAAACGCACCACTAGAATGCTCGCCAAAGTCTCACACCTGGTGCTTTGCCCCCATTTCAAAAAGGGACATTCAAAATACACAGCCTGTATTCTATTTTATGCAAGATTTTTTAATGCAGAGAATTAGGGAGCAAATTTACATTATCTATCCTCCCCAAAGGCCACAAGACTGATGGCTCTGGACCTTTGGGAAATTAGAGTACGGAATACAGGTCATGAGGTGGTGAAAAAAAAACTGGAATTCAAACTGACAAACAGGGTGGTGATCATCAGAAGTGATGTGTCTTCATGTGCGAAACATCTGGACACGTGTCCAGGAACCAGACATCAGTGGAACATCTCCTGAGAGAGTGCACTGCTCTTAAGAGGATGGTGAGAGAGAGAATAAGAACAGCAAGAAGAGCAAAGAGTCTCCTCACGACCCCTGACAGACTCCAGGAAGAGTCTTCAGCATGGCGGCAGCCTGTGACATGGGCTGGGAGACCTGATGGCAGCCTTTCCAGTGGAGGGAGCTACGGGTATGTGGTCTGACCCTTCCTCCCAGGAACCGTCAGCACTGTCTGCACAGCTCTTACCCCCGGTCACTCTATCCCTGTGCTCCCAGGACCACCCCAAGCTGCGCAAGGAGAGCACATCATGGAAACGTGAAGCACAGCCCCAGAACCCCTGAGGCAGCACAGGGAAAGGGGTGCTGTCGCACGGGGCACGTCTGTAAAGACCCCAAAGAGGTTCTGGTGTGCCTCCAGGGGTGAATACACTCCAACCATGTCAACTATGTGTTATGGCCTGAACTGTTTTCTCCCCAGTTCTTACCGTGGAGCCCTAACCCAGGTGTGACCATGCCTGGAGATGGGGCTCTGAGGAGACAGTTAAGGTTACAAGAGCCCATAGCGCAGGGCCTGACCAACAGAACGGTGTCCTAACAAGGAAGGAAGAGACTCTCCAGAGCTCCCTTGGCACACAGAGGAGGCCCTGTGAGGATACAGCCAGAGGTGCCGTCATGGGCCAGGACCTGGGGCCTGCAGCTCGGGGCCCTGGGCTCCACCCTCCAGACTGTGAGCGGCAACACCTGCAGTTCAAGTCCCGGCCTACGGTGTCTGTTTTGGTTGGAGACTAGTAAGACGCCAACTAAACCGTCTGACAAATGGACCTTCCAGGTAGCTGGGGAGAAACTTAATCCGACTCCCCTCATGACTGGTGGGCACAATACGCACCTCTTAGGGATGGATCTGGGGTCAGGAACCCCCAGCAGGGGTCTGCCCATACCTTCTGTGTAGCCACACGCCTGTGTGAGGGCCTGGCAGTGGGTCAGAAGCGCGATCCTCGTCACGGTCACCCCGAGCACACTTCCATCCTTGCACGTCTTGTACTGCAATGAGAAGGGGCCAGGAGGGTAGAGCTCCAGGCCCACACCCGCCGCTGACCCTGAGCTGTGTGAGGGTTGTAGCACGTGTCACTCAGTTCCCCTCCTTGTCCAGACTCAGCGACTCACCTCAATATACGCAGTGTCATTATTTGCATCCTTAATGTGCGGAAACCAATCTCGAGGTGGTTTAGAGAGATGTTTTGACTCTGTGACAAACCATAATAGTTTTGGCCAACCTTGGAAATAAAGAACAAGTTCCTTTCAGGCAAGCATCATTAGAAGACAGGTGTGACCCAACCTTCCGGCTAATGGCAAGATCCACAGCAGCACAGGCCAGACCAAGTCTCTGTGTGTCCACCAAATCTAAGGGCATGGGCCAAGGTGCTGTGAGCCTCCAGGAGCTGGAGCCAGCCACATGCAGGCTGGGAGACTTCCTGTGTGGACAGCGTGTTAGCACAGGCCATGGGGTACATCCTCCCCGTCCAGCACGGGCTCACCTTTGAACTGCGGGATCTCCCCCGTCGGGCTCTTTGGCAGCCCCTTGTGGCAAGCATCACTTGTCAAGGCTACAGTCACCCCACAGCTTCCAAGCAAGAACCCAATCTGCTGGCTTCCTGCATCCTGGAGACGGCAGCAAGGAGATAATGTCACGAGTAGAGGTGATAGCTGCTCTCCTGACAAAGCATGGTCTCACCCTGGGATGGCACCAACCTCTCAACAGAGGCTCAGTTAAGAGAGTCAGGGTTCGGCTGACATCTGTATGGTGGGGGCCAAACCTCATGCCCTCTGCCCACTGCCTAACCTTGAACAGGGTACAAGCTTGGCCTCAGTCCTGTTATCTGCACCATCCCCTTGGCCTGCTGTGAGGGATGCAGAGAGGGAACTCAGTGCGTGCTGGTGCACTCATGGGGTCTCATTTCATTTCCCTCCAGTTGAACACCACCATGACCATGGGCCACAGAGAGGATCCAAGAACATGCCTCTGGTCAGGACACTGACCCCAAACAGCCTACGATCACACCCACGCCCACCACGGAAACAAACATGCCGCATGGACTGAGGGCACCACCGCACAGACCGAGCAGCAGCATTTGGGAGCAGACACTGTGGGAGAGGCAGGCCTGGGCGGCGCCATCCCAAGCCCCCAGCTGCCCACACGTCAGTTAACTCACTTTCCTTGCTCCCACCACTCCCTCCAGCTATGATTCAGAAAACAAAGCTGTGGAGCAGCCAGCGTTCCTGGAAAGGCAACATCAGGACTGTGGTGAAGCCATCAGCTCCTTCTTTCCCACTCCAGTAAAATCAGCAGCATCAACATCTCAGAACCACATCTTCCCAGTGCCTAGCTCCCACATCTCACTGCAGACTGACAAGCTCTTCTCTACAAGGAATCCTGCATGACCAGCCTCCATCTGGCCTTGAAGCCCCAAGAAGGGGAGGCAGCCTGGTGTTTCCGCATGGGGACCTTCCCATCCCAGGACACTTGTGAGACTTTTCCTTCAAGTAGAGCTTTTTCAATGAGAATTATATCATCTGTCACTTCACTGTGAATGTGGGCATCACATCATTAAAAGCTGGACCAGGCCAGGGTCAGGGAGGTGGCTCTGCAGCCAGGTTCAGGGACAGGATGGCACTTCTCTGTGATCGTGAACTTTCAGGGACCACCTACAAACAGGGCACTCATAGTGGCTCAGGGGAGCTCCCAGGGCAACTGTCAGACCTGCCAGGGTTCACAATGGAGGCCTGTTGTCCCCTAGGTCCTGTATTTCTAACATCTCCTCCTAAAGACCTAAAACACAGAGGAGGGGTTGAGAGTAACCAGGATCAGGATCCGTGGCTACCATGAAATTCAGCTTTGCACCTGCTCCTCAGCGTCTTCTTGGTCTGGAAACTCTACTCAGAGGTCCAGGTGCATGCCCACTTCGTAGAGCCAGCCCTGCCTGCTCACTGGGCTGAGATAAGACCCCGCCGCCTGCTCTCAGAGGGCCCTCAGAGTCTCCTTCACACAACTGAACCCTTGAAGTTAAGACCAGCTTGACCCCAGAGCCTCCATCTTCAGCTCTCCATGGGTCAGTTCTCCTGGACTCCGGGTCAGTGCCCTGAGCCTGATCCTTGGGAGCCCACCCACACCCCACACCACTACTGTACGGAAAAGGCTCCACAGAAGCTGCTCAGGAGGCACAAGAACCACGGTCCTGCGGCTGGAGTGCTCCCCTCTCCCAGGCTGCCTGTGCAACTTTCCTTGGAATGGCTCTTTCTGGCCTGTGCTGGCTGGGGCCTTCCTCTGTAGAGCTGAGCTATAGGGCCACAAAATCTCACAAACTCTCCTGTGCTGTGGAAGAAAAGGTGAACCACCTCTGAGTGCAAACCTCTCTCTCCCTCACTGTCATCCTTTCTCCAACAGAGCTGATGAGTGTCGTCACTTGCTAGGCAGTCTCTCCACACCCAGAGTCTGTGACACGTTAACTTCTCAAGCAGCATTAAATGCAGCACATGACCATCCCCTACCCAGTCCCATCTCAGTCTCCCAGTCAGAGAGCATCAGCCATACTCATGAGAAGGATTCTCTCTAGTAAATGTGAGGTGAGTATATGGAAGCCCTCTTTCATGAACTCTGTATTTGTGGTCCTGAAACGACTAGCTGGTGCTTTTCCAATTTTGATGTTTGTCTGCCCAAACTGCTAGCTTCTCAGCAAGTGGGTCATGTGCTAGATTCTAAGGTACGGACAGTCTGCACTGGTGCAGGACAGTAAGCCCCCTCTGAGTCCAGAGGCAGATGCTGATGCGCCAAGTGCTGCAGGGCTGGAATCCTGTGGCCTCAGGGCTCACTCGGTCACTGGTCTACGGAACTGAATGCACAATTTCACCTCTGGTATAGCCTTGCCACTCCCCATGCTGGCAGATGGGAAAGCGGCTTCACAGCTCTCGCCAGCCCACAGGTCTACGCTGTCATTTGGCCTTCACAGACCAGCTCAGCACCCTCAAGAGGGTGGAGAGGACAACCACCGTCCACACCTGCCCACCGTGGCACAGGCCTTGAAGGCTCCCCTGTGCCCCTGTCCACTCTGTGGCCAAGTCCCAGAGGGATATCCCTTTCTACTACTATGAACTTCTCGAGTGAAAAACCAGACTTCACCCCTCATTCCAAGAATAAGAATAAAGAAATACACATGGGACTAAGTTGTTTTGTGAGGCTCAGCAACACTCAAAATTTGGAAAATTTGTTTCTCTTTAGGCCCTTTAAGACAAGGTTAGTGTGCCCAGGACTGGTGGCTAGAAGATTCAAAACTTCAGCACCAGTGCCACTGTGTGTGTCTCACCTCGTGCTGAATGGCAACCAAGCCAGTGCATTCTTTCATTTTAAAGTAAGAAAAGTTTTCTGAGGACAAACACTATGTTCTGAAGGCACAGACTGAGCCCAATGCACAGCTTCTGGCTTCATGACAGCCTGTGAGTCATCTCCTGGTTCTGTCCTTTCAGGTGTGTTCTGAGGAAGGGAGGGCCAGGAAGGAACCCCAGCTTTTTCTTCTGAGAGAGAGTTCCCGGTCCTGAGGTTAACAGTGACCATATGAGGGTCTGAATGGGACTGGGAGAAGAGTGAGACAGAGCCACATGGCAGGCCACAGCAGGGAACACCTATGACAGCTACAGGCAAGTCTCAGGAACCCCAACAGGTGCAGGTGAGACACCCCACCTTCGCTCAGCAACCCCTGGTCAGATGTGGCAAAGGCAGGTGCCTCTTTGTTCAAGTGATTTTCCTCTGCAAACCAGCCCTGGTCTGGAAGACAGGAGGCTCTAGACATAAAGTAGACAAATCTTACTTTCTACGTGTGATGAGTGAACAACTGCCACTCACAACGATAAACATTCAGGTGTCCACTTACTGCAGTGCTCATGGAGAATCTCTGTCTCCACTTGTAAGCCTACAAATCCCTCCTGACTATCATTGGAGAATCCAAAGGACCCCAGTCCCTTGCATTCGGTGTCAATTAAAAAGGAGTATCACACACTTGAGCACCTTCCCAGATCAGCAACACCACCAGAGGACCACAGGGGAGACCATGGTTACTGCTCAGGGAACCTCAAGCCCTTCTGCATTTCCTGTCAATTGTGAAGGTCATAGGGCTCAGGGAGATGAGGAAGCACTTTACTGTATGTGTTATCATACCCCAGGAATGATAAAGGCAAACCCTTGCAAATATTGGGGTTCTCCTCAGGCCACTGGAAGGGGCTCTGATGTCAGGGGCTGCAGGGCTCACCCCACTTTCAGAGCCACTTGCAGCCCTGCCCTCCTTGCAGGTGCACCCAGCAGGCCAAGTAGGAAACCTGCATATTTTGTGCCCAGGAAAGGGAAACAGCAACCATCCCCCAATCATTTTCTAAAGCAACCCCACGTTCTCTCCTCCCAACCCCAGCAGCAGAGTTTCACAGGCACCCACACACCATGAGCAGACCTTGAGCACGTCCCCATTTTTATATCAGAGCAGCCACAAAGACAGCTGGAAGCTTCTCTGGAAACTCCGAGCCTGAGCACGTGAAAGCCCTACATTTTGGAGCTGGGAGAGTCACCTCACACAGTCTGTTCACGATGATGTGCTAAACAATGCCAGGTGAATCCAGGGTGGAGCCCCAGGGCACAAGTCATAGCGCGAGCAGTGGCAGAACCACCCCACAGCCGTGGGCTCTGTCACCTTCCACAGTATCAGAGAGTCTCTGGAGGACCATCAGCACCAACCCCAGCAGAGCCTCCTCTCCTCACCCTCCCTTCCAAAGTTACTGCAGGTCTACAGGGCCAGAAGCAGTCATTTACGTGGACAAAGACACACACTGCCGTGCAGGATTCTGACACTGGACTACACTACAACTGTGACAGCAAGATAAGTTACTTATTCTTCTTTCAGAATAAGATTCAACAAATTATAGCTGAACCTGGGACTTGACAACATCCTAACACCCGAACAAATGTGACAACTGCCACCCCTGAAAAATAAGTAAAAAAATCTTACCATTTACTCAGATTTCTAGCACAGTGACACTGAAAAAAAAGACACTAGAATGCCTGGGTTTCTGGCAGATCACCCTGCTCAAAACACACAGAAGGCACCACCACCAGCAGCAGCTGACTCCAGCCACTGAGCTGACCAAAGTCAGGGCTGGGATGGCCAATGAGAACTGCACAGAGTCTCAGAGACAAGGTAGGCAGCCCTGGGCTTTCCCATACACATGCTGCTGAGAGGAAAGCTCTACAGACACCGTTTGCACATCCCGACCCGAAAAGAGAACCTTCCAGTATGGCCCAAGAGGCCTCAACAGAAAGATGGGTTCTTTACCTTTCTGGTGAGGGGTACCTCAATGGGCACAGGCACGACTTCGGCCAGCAGGCAGCCGTAGAAAGCCACCATGGAGGCAGCGGGGTCGTTGTTGGGGAACACCAGTGCCACCTGGACCCAGAGAGAGATAGAAAGATTAACACTGACATTCCACCAGAAAAAATTAAGATGCCCCGTTTAAAAACGCATTTTACTAAGACGCATTTTAGTAAGTTATCAGATACTCTTCCTTTAGCTCATGTGGAAGGCAAACAGATTATCCATGGTCTTGTCTGCCACCACATCAGAATCCAACTGTCCATGATGTTTACATGTTACCTTCCCCAAAGGCATGTACTTTTACACGGACGAAACCAGTGTGTACATACTACTTGTCTCTCACTATTGTCACTGGGCTCTAAAGTGTGTCCCTGTGCTTCCACATGGTCTTCACCATGGTGACTGCATGCTGGGCACGTCCTCCCTAAAGTGCTGGACTCCGAGCAATGCTATTCTGACCCCAGTTTGACTTTAGCACCCCAAGCCTTGGTTTTCTTACCTGAAGAGTGAGAATACCAGCTAGTAGAACCTACATGCTAGTGTTGTAGTAAAGGTCAAGTGAGAAAATGTGTAAGGCTCACACTATGCCTGGCACATGGTGGGCAGCCGTGAATGGCACCCACCCAAAATGCCCCGGGTTTGGCCGGCCCTCACAGCAAAGGTTCTGTGAACACTGGCCCACACCTTCTGCCACACACTGCCTCTTGGGCTCAGCCTGTGAAGAGCTAGGAGCAAAATAATCATGGAATTCTAAAAGGTAAATTTAAATTACTATCCAAATAGCCAAATAATGCATTGTATGATTTTTCAAATGTTTTCTGATAGTGCTCAAAAGAATCTTAAGAACAATCTTTTACCAGATGGGCTGATAATTATTTATTCTTGTATGAACTGTGTTTCATTTCCTGTACCTATTTATCTGCTAGTATTTATATTTTATAGTATTCTTATATTTGATGCAAAAACTTGATATAATGCTTTCTATTTTCATGAGTGCATCTAGTGACGTCTGTACACTTGTCAAGTTCTTCCTGTACATTATCACCAAGTGTTTGACAAACTCACCACATTTATGTTCACCTGGTGCTCAGGTTAGCATCTGCAGTGGAGCTAGCGCAGGGCCCGTCTGCTTGCTCTTCCTCACCCGCCGCTCCTTCTGGAGCGGCCCTCCCTACTCCAGCCGGAGCAGCCATCTTTAGGATGGACAGGCAGTCCTACTTTCGGATCCGCAGCCCCCCAACCTCCACCGGAGCTCTGCAGGACTCTACCTCATGCAACACAAGCTCTTCCCACATGCTACTGTTGCATAGGCACTGCCCTTCCTTGTTAATAATTAACCACATAAATCCCATGATTTTGCAGATGTATGTTTTTTGTATTACTCTATCAAGAAATTTAACCCCTGGAAGTTACTTTGTCATGAACAGCTGGATAAAACATCTTAATCACCTCCACATCTAAGTAAGCAGGTTGGCATAAAGGATTCAGATGACAGCTGAGGACAAAGAAGGCTGCGTCTTAACCCTGACCCTGCAAGCAACCAGGATAGCTGATGGAAACAAATTAAGTTTGGGATTATGTGAAGATTTCCTTTCCATATGGCATTCCTAAAGTTTACTAAAATCAGACAATGAGAGTCAAATGAAACCATAAGGCCGTTAAAAGCCATGCTGCACTACTGAAGAATTTTAAGAAACTGAGAAAAAACTGTTAATGAGATATTAATCTTAATTTTGTCCCCAAAACACCCAAGCAGATGCCAGGCTACCATTAGTAGGACTTCCAAGGAGGAATGAAAGGATTTATTTGCATGTCTCTGCATATAAACCACAACCTATTTTAAAAATGATCTGAGGTTTGCACTGGCCTCAGGTATTCTGTCTTCAACTGAGAGTAGACAGCCTCTGTTTTTAGATCTGGATCTGGCAAAACAACAATATTCAGTCAAACGTTTGCAAAGCATCCAGAGCACCACTGCTGCTAAGACTGCTCTCCCTGAACCAAAACAGAGGAAAATACAGGAGATGCTGCAGCTCCTCCCCAGACTAGTGACTCCAGCCCAAAGTCCTCCTAGAGTACCTAGTCTGCAAGCAGGAGTCTTCAAGAGCACAGCACTGAGCAAAAGAAGGCGCTGCTTCCACAGCTAGACTGTGGGTCAACGAATCGCCAAGATCCTGGTCTGGTGCCCTCCCAGCTCTGTTCATAGGACAGTCAATTTGATCCAGGATTTAAAATTCCCACTGCTTGATCACTAAAGTTCATGCTGAAAATGTCATGTTATATGACATTTGCAGAGTTGGGTTGAAACAGGATGAAATGTTACATTAACATCAAGTGAATTAAAGCAAAATAAAAAAAATTGTATATTATGCTCTCAAAAATATAAAAGTAACACAGAAAACAGTCAATACCTAAAACCTCTTTTAGAATCAAAACTGAATTTTTTTTAAAGAATTTAAGAAAGGGAAGACTATTTGTATAATTCTCACCACATTTCCCTTTTCTATCTCTATCAGTCACAAGTCCTGTGTTTTGGTAACTGCACAGTGATCCCAGTGCAGTACACATATGGACGTTTCATTTTCATAAGCCCACACGGTTTCTTTCTGTTCGATTCCCTATGTATTCCCTGGCATTTCATTGCACTTTATGCACAGAGCATAACAGGCATCAACAGGCCACCTCCTTGATCTGCTCTCCTCCATGGGTCTTCCCATACCAGCCACACACCACAGAACTCCCCTCAGTTCTTTCCACTCTGTGCTAGAAACTGACCAAGCGCTCTGGGCTTGCTTTTTCCCCCCAAGAAGTCATCTCAGATTCCAGAAGCTCCCAGAATGAGAACACTCTCTGTCCTAAAACAGTCCAGCTGTATCTCTCACCATCTTTTTGGAGACCTTTTTCATTTTCCAACTTATAGATAGCCAATTATCAATATCTTCATTTTTCCCTAACATAGCAAGCTCCCTGAAGGCAGACTTCACATATGATGCATCTCTGTTTACTCCACAGCTCCCATTACAATATCTTGAAACCTTTTCAGCTTAGGCACATAAATGCTTTTTCAAAGCCCAAGCAGGTACCCCCTCCCCTGTAAAGTGCATTAAGAGGGTCACCCACATAAAGAGCATCTATAATTTTTATGCCAAAGACAAAATGTTCATTATCCTTGGGAGAATTGCATTTAATTTAAAACAATTTTCAAAGAGGTAAAGAACCTGTTTATTGAGATAGAAGGTTACTATAAACTGAATACTACAGTGGCATATGCTTAATTAATAGGCATTTATATGCACATGCCATATCTCATTTCTAAAGGAATAATTTAGAAATGCAGCTCTCCTCACACAATTCAAACCACCTGCTGCTGAAGAGAATAGTTTCACATATTCAATCAAAATCTATCCCCACATTCTTTCTTACAGCTGAAGAGAGATGGTTTATTTTGCAACTGTTACTGAAAATGAACTTTAAACATTTGCAGGCCAAGACTTAAAAAAACAACTCTACTGAGACCTACTAACCAAATTATAAGGGAGACATTATCCATGCAACTGACATTTTATTGTGATAAAATGAATATAATAAAGTTTATCATGCTGCCTGTTTTCAACTATACAGCTCAGTGGCATTAAGTACATTCACACTGTTGTAAAACCATCATCAATTATCCATTTCCAGAACATTCTCACTTTCCTAAACTGTAACTCTGCCCCCATAAACAGTTAACTCCCCATTTCCTCCTTCCCACAGCCCCTGATCACCTCCATTCTTCTGTCTCTAGGAATTTAAGTACTCGAAGTACTTGTATGAATGGAATAATACAATATTTGTTCTTTTGTGACTGGCTTACTTCACTGAGCATAATGTCATCAAGGGCCCTCCACGCTGTAGAACATGTAAGGATTTCCTTCCTTTTTAAGGCTAAATAACATTACACAGTGTGAATATACCATATTCTGTTTATCCGTTCACCCCACCATGTATGCTTGAACTGCTGCCACCTTTTGGGTTTTGTGACTACTGCTGCTATGAAAAGTAGTGTAGGTGTTTATCTGTTCAAGTTCTTGCTTTCAGTTCTTTTGAATTACTGGGTCAAATGTTTAAATTTTTTAAGGAACCAGCATAGTATTGTTTTTCACAATGACTACACCATTATATATTCCTAAAAGCAACAGAAGGTTTCCAATTTCTCACTGTTGCTAACACTTATCATTTTTTCATCCTAATAAGTGTGAGGTGATATCTCACTGTGGTTTTGATGTATGTTTCCCTAATGATTAGTGATGCTGAGCGTATTTTCATGGGCTTATTTGGCTATTTGTAAATCTTCCAAAGAAAAAGGTCTATTCAAGCACTGTGGCTGGTTTTTAAACTTTTGTAAAATATATGATTTGTAAACATTTCTCCCATTCTATGTTTTCACTCTCGACAATGTCCTTTGGTGCACTGAAGTTTTACATTTTGATGAAGTGCAATCTACCAATTTTTTTTATTCCCTTTGCTTTTGGTGCCACATCTAAGAAATCATTGCCAAATTCAATGTCATGAAACATGTTTTATCCAAAGAGTTTAGGTCTTTAATTCATTTTGAGTTAATTATTTAATATACACTATGTGTGTGCCAAGTCACTTCAGTCATGTCTGACTCCGCAACCCTATGGACTGTAGCCCACCAGGCTTCTCTGTCCATGGGATTCTCCAAGCAAGAATACTGGAATGGATGGCCATGCCCTTCTCCAGGGGATTTTCCCAATCCAGGGACTGAACCTGTGTCTCTTGGGTCTCTTGCATCAGCAGGCAGGTTCTTTATCACTAGCACCACCTGGGAAGCCCCAATATATGCTATAAAGGTTCGATTTGGGGGTTTTGGTTATAGATATCCAGTTTTCCCAGCACCATTTGTTGGGTACACTTTAGCCCTTCTCCCATTTAATATCTTAGCATCCTTCTTGAAAGTCATTTAACCGTACATGTGAGAATTTATTTCTGGGCTTTTTATTCTATTCCTTTGGTCTGCATCTGTCCTTGTGTTAATACCATACTGTTTTGATTACTGTAGCTTTACAATAAGTTTTATGAGGAAATGTGAGACCCATGATTGACTTTTAGAAGCTAGAAGTCAAACATGTTCATTAAATTGCAAAGACTCATAGGCCACCACAGAATCCTAGGGCTGCAGCAATCTTATTAAACATTCCTTATAACAGACCCATGCTTTCGTAATATCTCATAAGTAAATCATAGCTTGTATTCTTGCTCACTTATGGTGCTCTACAATGAAACTTCCATAAAATTCATTTGGAGTCCTTTGGTGCAGGTGGATAACCCAGTCTTGGAGCATGGAGGTACAGAGCAACATATAGAAAAAAAGTCACTCCCTTAAGGCAAGAAAAGTAGGTTCTACATGCAGGCCCACATCTTATTCATGGGTAAAGCTTGGACCAGATTAACTGCTCTGTGTATAACATTAAAAAGGAAGTAATAACATCTGTTCTCAGTAAATTGGCATACTGCAGTAAGAATAAAATTCTTTTTGGCGAAAGACAGTAGCCTGTATCTACAAATTTAATACTAGGAAAGGAATGTACCAGCGGTTTGCTGCAAGGATTCTTAGTATCACTGACTGATATAAAAAGTCAGTGAGCGTACAACTGTCCTGCGTCCTTAGACAGACAGCTGTTTCATATTAGGTCACATGTGTCAGGGGTTAGGAACATACGTCCTGGGGCTGGACAGAAATGGCTGTGAGCACTGGCTACACCGTTTTCTGGACACATGCCTTCATCTTATCCTCTCAAGTCCCAGTTTCCTTGCAGATAACCCATAAGAACTACTACAGTCAAGCTCACTGAGCTACTATAAAGGTTACACCTGCTGAATAATTTCTGCTGGCTTGTGGTAAATGTTAAGAAAGCCTGATTTGGTAATATGAGTATTAGGAGGCATTAAACTTTGCAGCTTTAAAACAGTAGGCATCCTCTCCACCTCAGATCACGTGTCCTACAGATGCAATAATTTATTTATTTATTTTTTCTTTTGAACACAGACTGGCGATTTATTTCCTACATGATAGTACACATAAATTGCACTTACCCTATCTCCAGGCCGCACCATAGGCTCTTGTTTTGTACCTAATTTATGCAGAATATTGTAAGCAACCTTCATACTTCTTGTCCACAGTTTGCCTATCAATACAAATTATAAAGACACAATTAATTGTACACATGCATTTTCTACTGTGTATGTGTATGCACATTAACTTATATTGAGAGTACTACTTTTTCGCTTTAAGGTTTCAAGTTATTCTGAGTCCTCAGCAGCAGCAGCAGAATCCAGATGGGAAACAAAAGCCAGCAACTCTGACTTACAAAATCTGACCAGCATGAACACCAGAATAAGGTATTAAATACAAACACCTAGGGTGCTAAGAACCTACAGCAAAGCCACAGAGAATTTAACTATCATCACAGAAGTAGGGGAGGATTTCTAGGGAGTAAAGCACCGGAGGGATCACGGCATTAGTGAGTTACCACTAATCTATGTTGTTCAAAATGACACATATTTTCCTTTTTTAATGAGTCTTGCTTTGTGTGGTTCAGTTCAGTTATGTCTGACTCTTTGCAACCCCATGGTCTGCAGCATACCAGGCTTCCCTGTCCATCACCAACTCCTAGATCTAACTCAAACTCATGTTCATTGAGTCAGTGATGCCATCCAACCATCTCATCCTCTGTCGTCCCCTTCTCCTTCCCCCTTCAATCCTTCCCAGCATCAGAATCTTGAGTCAGTTCTTTGCATCAGGTGGCCAAAGTATTGGAGTTTCAGCTTCAGCATCAGTCCTTCCACTGAACACCCAGGACTGATCTCTTTTAGAACGGACTGGCTGGATCTCCTTGCAGTCCAAGGGACTCTCAAGAGTCTTCTCCAAGACCACAGTTCAAAAGCATCAATTCTTCGGTGCTCAGCTTTCTTCACAGTCCAGCTCTCATATCCATACATGACTATTGGAAAAACCATAGCTTTGACTAGATAGACCTTTGTTGGCAAAGTAATGTCTCTGCTTTTTAATATGCTCTCTAGGTGGGTCGTAGCTTTTCTTCCAAGGAGCAAGCATCTTTTCATTTCATGGCTGCAGTCACCATCTGCAGTGATTTTGGAACCTAAGAAAATAAAGTCACTGTTTCCAGTGCTTCCCCATCTATTTGCCATGAGGTGATGGAACTGGATGTCATGATCTTAGTTTTCTGACTGTTGAATTTTAAGCCAGCTTTTTCACTCTCCTCTTTCACTTTCATCAAGAGGCTCCTTAGTTCTTCTTTACTTTCTGCCATCAGGGTGGTGTCATCTGCATATCTGAGGTTATTAATGCTTCTCCCTGCATCTTGATTCTAGCTTNTATAACATTAAAAAGGAAGTAATAACATCTGTTCTCAGTAAATTGGCATACTGCAGTAAGAATAAAATTCTTTTTGGCGAAAGACAGTAGCCTGTATCTACAAATTTAATACTAGGAAAGGAATGTACCAGCGGTTTGCTGCAAGGATTCTTAGTATCACTGACTGATATAAAAAGTCAGTGAGCGTACAACTGTCCTGCGTCCTTAGACAGACAGCTGTTTCATATTAGGTCACATGTGTCAGGGGTTAGGAACATACGTCCTGGGGCTGGACAGAAATGGCTGTGAGCACTGGCTACACCGTTTTCTGGACACATGCCTTCATCTTATCCTCTCAAGTCCCAGTTTCCTTGCAGATAACCCATAAGAACTACTACAGTCAAGCTCACTGAGCTACTATAAAGGTTACACCTGCTGAATAATTTCTGCTGGCTTGTGGTAAATGTTAAGAAAGCCTGATTTGGTAATATGAGTATTAGGAGGCATTAAACTTTGCAGCTTTAAAACAGTAGGCATCCTCTCCACCTCAGATCACGTGTCCTACAGATGCAATAATTTATTTATTTATTTTTTCTTTTGAACACAGACTGGCGATTTATTTCCTACATGATAGTACACATAAATTGCACTTACCCTATCTCCAGGCCGCACCATAGGCTCTTGTTTTGTACCTAATTTATGCAGAATATTGTAAGCAACCTTCATACTTCTTGTCCACAGTTTGCCTATCAATACAAATTATAAAGACACAATTAATTGTACACATGCATTTTCTACTGTGTATGTGTATGCACATTAACTTATATTGAGAGTACTACTTTTTCGCTTTAAGGTTTCAAGTTATTCTGAGTCCTCAGCAGCAGCAGCAGAATCCAGATGGGAAACAAAAGCCAGCAACTCTGACTTACAAAATCTGACCAGCATGAACACCAGAATAAGGTATTAAATACAAACACCTAGGGTGCTAAGAACCTACAGCAAAGCCACAGAGAATTTAACTATCATCACAGAAGTAGGGGAGGATTTCTAGGGAGTAAAGCACCGGAGGGATCACGGCATTAGTGAGTTACCACTAATCTATGTTGTTCAAAATGACACATATTTTCCTTTTTTAATGAGTCTTGCTTTGTGTGGTTCAGTTCAGTTATGTCTGACTCTTTGCAACCCCATGGTCTGCAGCATACCAGGCTTCCCTGTCCATCACCAACTCCTAGATCTAACTCAAACTCATGTTCATTGAGTCAGTGATGCCATCCAACCATCTCATCCTCTGTCGTCCCCTTCTCCTTCCCCCTTCAATCCTTCCCAGCATCAGAATCTTGAGTCAGTTCTTTGCATCAGGTGGCCAAAGTATTGGAGTTTCAGCTTCAGCATCAGTCCTTCCACTGAACACCCAGGACTGATCTCTTTTAGAACGGACTGGCTGGATCTCCTTGCAGTCCAAGGGACTCTCAAGAGTCTTCTCCAAGACCACAGTTCAAAAGCATCAATTCTTCGGTGCTCAGCTTTCTTCACAGTCCAGCTCTCATATCCATACATGACTATTGGAAAAACCATAGCTTTGACTAGATAGACCTTTGTTGGCAAAGTAATGTCTCTGCTTTTTAATATGCTCTCTAGGTGGGTCGTAGCTTTTCTTCCAAGGAGCAAGCATCTTTTCATTTCATGGCTGCAGTCACCATCTGCAGTGATTTTGGAACCTAAGAAAATAAAGTCACTGTTTCCAGTGCTTCCCCATCTATTTGCCATGAGGTGATGGAACTGGATGTCATGATCTTAGTTTTCTGACTGTTGAATTTTAAGCCAGCTTTTTCACTCTCCTCTTTCACTTTCATCAAGAGGCTCCTTAGTTCTTCTTTACTTTCTGCCATCAGGGTGGTGTCATCTGCATATCTGAGGTTATTAATGCTTCTCCCTGCATCTTGATTCTAGCTTGTGCTTCATCCAGTCCAGCATTTCTCATGATACATCCGCTGCATATAAGTTAAATAAGTAGGGTGACAATATACAGCCTCGATGTATTCCTTTCCCAGTTTGGAACCAGTCTGTTGTTCTATGTCCGATTCTAACTGTTGCTTCTTAACCTGCATACAGATTTCACAGGGCAGGTCAGGTGGTCTGGTATTCCCATCTCTTTCAGAATTTTCCACAGTTTCTTGTGATCCACACAGTCAAAGGCTTTGGACAGTCAATAAAGCAGAAGTAGATGGTTTTCTGGAACTCTCTTGCTTTTTCAAATGATCCAACGGATGCTGGTAATTTGATCTCTGGTTCCTCTGGCTTTTATAAATACAGCTTGAATGTCTGGAAGTACACAGTTCACATACTGTTGAAGTCTGGCTCGGATAATTTTGAGCATCATTTTACTAGCATATAAGATGAGTGCAATTGTGCGGTAGTTTGAACATTCTTTGGCATTGCCTTTTTGGGGGACTGAAATGAAAACGGACCTTTTCCAGTCCTGTAGCCACTGCTGAGTTTTTCCAAATTTGCTGACATATTGAGTGCAGCACTTTCACAGCATCATCTTTTAGGATTTGAAATAGGTCATCTGGAATTCTATCACCTCCACTAGCTTTGTTCATAGTGATACTTCCTAAGGCCCACTTAACTTCACATTCCAGGATGTCTGGCTCTAGGTGAGTGATCATACCACTGTGCTTATCTGGGTTGTAAAGATCTATTTTGTACAGTTCTTCTGTGTACTCTTGCCACTTCTTCTTAATATCTTCTGCTTCTGTTAGGTCCATACCATTTCTGTCCTTTATTGTGCCCATCTTTGTATGAAATGTTCCCTTGGTATGTCTAATTTTCTTGAAGAGATTGCTAGTCTTTCCCATTCTATTGTTTTCCTCTATTTCTTTGCATTGATCAGAGGAAGGCTTTCTTATCTCTCCTTGCTATTCTTTGGAACTCTGTATTCAGATGGGTGTATCTTTCCTTTTCTCCTTTGTCTTTAGCTGCTCTTCATTTCTCAGCTATTTATAAGGCCTCCTCAGGCAACCATTTTGCATTTTTACATTTCTTTTTCTTGGGGATGGTCTTGATCACTGCCTCCTGTACAATGTCACAAGCCTCTGTCCATAGTTCTTCAGGTTCTCTATCAGATCAAGGCTCCTCTGTCCATGGAATTTTCCTTTGAATCTCTTTGTCACTTCCACTGTATAATCCTAAGTGATTTGTGTGACTGCAACAAACATAAGGGCTACTTAGGATGGGTTCTGTAGGGTCTGATACCCCTCCTTCCCTATGTCCTAAGTTTCTCAACTTTAATTTTTCCTAACTTCAGAGTTTTAGGGTTTTTAGACAGTAACCCTTGAATTTAGATAAAGATTATGGTAAGAATTTTGATCTAAAGTTTTGAACTCTGGGAAAAAAAAAACACTACAAAGCAGGATTAAAAAGATTTTTAAGAACATAAGAAAAATGACCAGTTTTGAAGAACCTGCTTAGATTCAAATCCCTGCCTTCCTCTCAGTGCCAGACATTTTCTCAGCAGGTTTAGGTGATAGCAAACAGTATGAGATTGAATCAAAATGACTTTTAAAATCTAACATGAATTCTTGGACACATAAAGGCCTTTTATAACATGAGGTTCTATAAGCTTTCAGAAGCAGTCAAGGTGTTAAGAGATTTGCAATAATAGTAGAGTGAAAGTCTCTCAGTCTTGTTCTACTCTTTGTGACTCCATGGACTGTAGCCTGACAGGCTCCTCTGTCCATGGAATTTTCCAGGCCAGAATACTGGAGTGCAAACCCAATCCCTTCTTCAGGGGATCTTCCCAACCCAGGGACCAATCCCAGGTCTCCCACACTGCAAGTGGATTCTTTACCATCTGAGCCATGAGGGAGGCCCAAGAACACTGGAGTGGGTAGCCTATTCCTCCTCCAGCGGATCTTTCCGACCCAGGAATCAAACCAGGATCTCCTGCATTGCTGGCGGATTCTTTACCAGCTGAGCCAAGAGGGAAACAATAGTATAGTAAAGATAACAACAATTGTAACTATTTCCTATAAATGCAATCTCTGTTCTAATCTCTTTTCTATTTAAAAAGTAAAAGCTAAATTAACATACAGTTTGAATGAAAAGAATCTGAATTTGTCTTATTTCATATTGGATTCTGTAACAATGCAATTTAGGGTTGCTCCTGTCTTCCTACCAATGGATTTATCAACTTGTCTCTCCCCTTAGTGATTAAGGGGACAAAGAAGACTTTTCCACTGTTTCTGATTCCTGTAATTCCTAGACATTCCTGGTTCATAGTATGTACTCAACAAATGTTTGTTTTATTAACAGCATATTAAGCAAGCTGTAAAAAGCACAAAATTACAGTATTCATTTGAGCCTACTTCTTGAGTACTAAGAGTAATTACTGTGACATTTTATTCACGCTCCTCTTCCACCTTCCTTAACTCCATCTCCTCAAGACTGGCTACTTTACAATTATTTGGTTTTTATTTGGTGATTGTATTTTCTCCCCAAAGAGTTACCAGCCATTAGAAATAACTCAGGGAGTTATTTTTTTCTTATAGAAATCACAATACTTTGTGTTGTCAGATTTCTTTAATATGAACAATGTTAGAAAATTATTTTGGTTGAACAAACAATTACAATCAACTTGTTTTAACTGAAACAAAAAATCAATGTGTTGTAAACTAACACATCAATTACAATCAATTAGCACCATTAAATTTTCTTAAAAATTTCAACTTCATTCTCAGTTTGGAATATTAAAATTGATATCATCATAAAGTCATATAAAAGCCAATTTACAACAGACAATTTGAAAAAGGCAACAATACACTTTCGCAAAGTTCTAGAAATATTCTTCTAGTAGAAAAAAAAAAAACCCAGCAAATTGCTGATTTAAATTACAGACAATACAACAGTTCTTGACTGATTTAGAAAGCAGAATGAAAAAAAAAAAAAATCCCAACCTGGAACACTCACCCAGGCAAAGTTATCATTCAGAACTGAAAGACAGATAAAGTTTTCCAGACAAGCAAAAAGCTAAAGAAATTCATCACCACTAAAGCAGTCTTATAAATCCTTCTAAAAAACAAAAGATGAGAAAACACTTTCAAACTCATTTTACAAGGCCTGTGTTATCCTCGTATCAAAACAAGGACATCATGAGAAAATTAGAGGTCTGAAGAATATACGTGCACAAATCCTCAACAATATATTAGCAAACTAAATTCAATAATATGTTAAAATGATCATATACCATGATCAAATGGGATTTATTGCAGAAATGCAAGGATGGTTCAACATCCACAAATCAATTAATGTGATTAATATGGCACATTAACAGAATGAAGGATAAAAATCATATGACCATCTCAGCTGATGCAGAAAAAACTTTTTAATTCAACATCTATTTATGATAAAAAAAACTCTCAACAAAGTGCATACAGAGAAAACATACCTAACAAAATAAAAGTCCTATATGACAAATTCACAGCTAATAGCATACTCAACAGTGAAAATCTGAAGCATTCCCTCTAAGATTCAGAAATAAGACAAGGATGCTGACTTTTGCCATGATTATTCAATATAGTATCTGTCTCTTATACACATCTAGATGTGTATAAGAGACAGGTAAGCAACCTTCATACTTCTTGTCCACAGTTTGCCTATCAATACAAATTATAAAGACACAATTAATTGTACACATGCATTTTCTACTGTGTATGTGTATGCACATTAACTTATATTGAGAGTACTACTTTTTCGCTTTAAGGTTTCAAGTTATTCTGAGTCCTCAGCAGCAGCAGCAGAATCCAGATGGTAAAAAAAACAAAAAAAAAAAAAAAAAAAAAAAGCATCCAAACTGGAAAAGGAAGATGAAAAACTGTCATTACTTGCAGATAATATGACATTATACATAGAAAACCTTAAGACAATACAGAAAAAACAGAGTAATAAATGAATTCAGTAAAGTAGCAAAATACAAAATCAATATACTGTTATCAGAAAACTGCTATGTCTATATACCAATAATAAACTACTAGAAAGAGAAACCAAGAAAAAGATCCTATTTACAACAGCATCGAAAGGAATAAAATACCTCAAAATAAATTTAATTAGAAGGTAAAAGACCTATACATTCAAAATTGTTAAGACTTGGGACTTCCCTGGAGGTCTGGTGGTTTAAGGCCTCGTGCTTCCACTGTAGGGGGCACAGGTCTGATCCCTGGTTGGGAACTTAAGATCCAGCATGCCACATGGTGTGGCAAAGAACAAACAAAGAAACAAAAAAAAAAACCACTACAAAAAGCACAATGAAAATTAAGCCCCATAAAATCTGCATCTTAAAAAAAAAAAAAACAAACTGTAAGACTTTGATAAGGAAGCTGAAGACAACACAAACAAATGGAAAGATATTCTGTGCTCGTGGATTAGAAAAAAGTTTTGTTAAAGTATCTGTACTACTCAAAGCAATCTAAATCCAATCCCAGTCAAAATTCCAACAGCACTGTTCACAGAAATAGAACAAACAATTCTAAATCATGAAAGACCCCAAATGGCCAAAGTCATCTTAAGAAAGAAAAACAAATCTAGAAGACATCATGCTCCCTGACATTACAACACTACCAGTAATAAGAACAGTATGATACTGGCACAAAATCAGACATATAGATCAATGAAACAGAATAACCCAAAAATAAACCCACACATATATGTCAACTGATTTATGACAAAGGAGCCAAGAAAGGGAAAAAGGACAGTCTTTCAATAAATGATGCTTGAAAAACAGTACCCAATCACCTCCTGGTCTGAACCTGGCCAGGGACAAGGGTCAGACAGGAAAGTCTACTACCTTTCTGACTGACTAAAATCTATTTCTAAGAGTATAATTAAAAAAAAAATCAATCCTATGTCCCATTATGGGTAAAATACCCTTTATCCACTAAGAATTTCCCAACAAAGCCAGAAGAAAAACATTGAGACTATGAAAACATATGCTCCTGAATCCCATTTCCTTCCATGAGATGCACAGGATAATGATGGAGTCTACAGTGGGGGCCCCACTAAAAGCTGGGTTATGTTATTTAACACAACACCTGGCTCTTGACCTCCATTGCTAATGGAGAAAACAGTTTATTTCCTACTTACAATTAGAAGAGCATTATTATCATAGAAATAAAACCGGAAGTTAAAAATGGTAATGTAACCTCACACATGTAGATATAAGCCATTTTGTCTTTTAGTTATGAAGCTGATTTCTTTGCAATGCTGCGGCAGAGTGTGTGAAAATGACCTGACAATTTGCTTTCTCCATGGCCCCTTATCTGTGAAGCAAAGAGAAAGGAATCTCTCTCATATAGTTAACTATTTCCAAAAGTTTATGGACTGCATTAATCATACTGAATAAAGAGTTAAAGTCTGCTTCCCTTGCTTGCTAGAAAAGCACTGTGGAAACAAATTTTGTTTCTTCTGAGTGATGCATGTCAAAGAGTTCTATATACATTCTTTCTTGTTTCATTTCTTTAACTACCAATCCTTCTTCAAAGCATTAATTTAATATACATTCCAAGAGGTAAAATCCAACATCTTATTATTAGAGTTATAGTCACTAATTTTTGTATCACTTTCTGGTTTTTACTAAAAAACATTAACAAATAATAATTTTTCACATTCAAATCAAATAATTTTCCTATACTGGCTAGGCCCAAAGTTCATTTGGATTTTGAATAGTATTTTTTTTTTTTTTTTGAACTGAACTGAATTTTTTATTTTTTATTTTATTTATTTATTTATTTATTTATTTTTTTGCACGAACTCCCAACGCAAATGAACTTTTTGGCCAATCCAATATTTCCTTTTGGGTTCCATTTATTTCCATATTGGAAACATAAGGCAACACAAATACAAACTGCCACCCTGAAAGTGGCAGTTGTGTGCAGGCACAAGCAGACAAAAGATGGATAAGCCTCAAAGGATTACCGTAAGTGAGGATGTAGAGAGGTTTTCCATTTGTGTCCATCGTGGTCAAGCATGGGGCCTTTGGTGAGATGGTCCCCCATCGCTGTAACGCTGCTTCTAAAGATGGGGGCCAATTGGTAACCACACCCAGCTGCTCCCCACGCATCGCCAACATCTGGGCTCCCTCTGGCTTTGGCTGGTTTGGATCTGGTTGTTGAACTAAATACATTTGAACACAGAAGGTTTTCAAGAAAAATACAGCCATTATTAGCAGAATCATTCTTATTCATTTTAAAGAAGCTAGAAGACTTATACTTGACTTAGAAATTTATTACAGGAAACACACACAGGTGCTTTCCTAGAATTAGAGCTACAACTGACATATGAGCCTCACGGATATAACCAAGGTACATAATTCTTCCGACATCCAAGGCAATGTCAGGATGTGGAACTTAGGGAGACCTGAATGCATTTATAAATGGACATGTAAAACTATGCATTTTAACACGCCTAGAGTCTAATATTACAATGGTGAAAGTGAAGTCGCTCAGTTGTGTCCAACTCTTTGCAATCCCATCGACTGTAGCCTACCAGGCTCCTCTGTCCATGGGATTTTCCAGGCAATAATACTGGAGTGGATTGCCATTTCCTTCTCCAGGGGATCTTCCCAAACCAGGGATTGAACCCGGGTCTCCTGCATTGTAGACAGACGCTTTACCATCTGAGCCACCAGGGAAGTCCTAAACATTACAATAGCCATGTTTAAAACAACAATTCTCAACATACACCAGTAATTGTAGACTTCAAAGAGTTCAAATCTGGCTGAAGTATATTGTGCCCTTAAATATGGAGATGTAAATTTGAATTTGCTACAACTACCATGAGTAACTAGCACAGCTCATATTTTCTTAAGTAAAACAAAGATAAATGCCCTATAATTAAAACAATCTGCCCGAATCTTTAGATGGGTTGTAATCTGAGAGGTGATTCTTTTTACTTCTAGGAAGGTTTCTCGTACAGCGTTATGATAGATGATTTCCACTTGCTGGCTAGAAAATCAACCATGTCTTATTTGTGGCACAAAGACCAAGAAAATAAGAAGACTGGGTTTGATACAACAAGCAGTACTTTGTTTCAATTTTAGGTTTTCTTGTAGTAAAAGGCTCAGGAATGACCAGAGTGAAGACATCCAGCTCCTGAAGCTGTCCAGAGAGGCAGCAAGGCAAGATTCCCACAGCTCACTTTGCATTCCTCTAAAGCCTAGGCAGAGAGAATGCACTGCTTGCTGAGCACAGGTTGTCTGATTTCCTTGCATTTCTGTAGCTTCATGGAGTCCTTAGAGAGAGGACTGGCTCATGGGACAAAATCACATGCTTCTCAGAGTCAGTACCAGTGGTATTGAACCAGCTGTTTTGCGACTGAGCATATGTTTAAAGGGACCTTGCGGAACAGTACCTACAGTTTCTAGGCAGGATTCTTGTTTCCTGTGAACACAAGATTATTGTTTTTAAAGATCAAACAACCTTGGTCGAGAAATAACTACCGGTTTATGGGGTCACAGAAACACTGGATGAGGGGGTAGGAAGGGGCTCTTTCACCTTCTAGTAGTTCCTCAAAGTCATCGACGAAGAACTCCCGTAAGGGTGGTCGTTTGGGTCGTTTGAGGGTATTGACAAGCTGCTGGATCTTTGCGGATACGCGGCTACTTACAGGCACACCTGAAAACAGAATCATGAGGCAGGTGGACTGACTCTCAGCACAAATCACCATGGATAAGCAGCCACAGTAAAAACGGCTGTGGAACCACACTCTGTCCCATCTCAGCCTGGTGCCCTCTGTGTCCCTAGATGACTTCTGTCAACAAGAACATTCCCAGGAGAGTGGTCCCAGCATGTGGCCTTGCTGGGAAGCCTCGACAGAGAATAAAGATGGAGCAGAAATGATTCTCTTTACACTGTGAGCTGTCTGGCTCTGGTGACCTTGGGAACAGCTCCAGACCACAGACTGGTCCCACCTCTATTACTAAAAAAGGGTCTGTCATCTCCTCATTCATACCTGTCTCAGGTTCTCCTCCGTCTCATCAGAAAGCTGATGAAGCAACGAGACCTTCCCCAAGTCCCAGTCTCCCCTGAGACCACCTGTGCTCGGTCTCCAGTTGTCACCCCGAGACTTCCCGATGAAGCACAGGGACCTGAGGTGCTGCAAGTGCCACTGTCCTCTTTCAGGTGACATCTGGGTCCCTTCTATATGCCTTTCAGACCCACTCTCCTGAGTGAACATTTAGGGAACACATCCTAGAAGCAAAGCAACCAAAGTCTCTAAATTCAATTTATGATATTAACACAGAACTCACATATATTAATATTTATCCACGTGTACTGAGGAAAATTTTTAAAAATCCCATTTCTTAGGATAATAAATGCTACATAGTTTAGAAAATGATCAGTGAAAAAGACATGGGATTTTTAAAAATTTAAATGAATGAACAAAAGAAGCACCAAGACACTGAAGCCATAACTGGATCAAATGTACCCTCCTCTGTAGGCAGATTTCTTTCCTATTCAAAGGTGCTTAGAAACCGGAACCTGTAAATTTACAGGCCTAGAACCTCCTAAGCTCCTGGACAAAAGAACCACAACCACAAGAGGTCTTTCCTGTTCTGACTGAGCCAGAGGCCTTTATCCATGGCACATGCGTGTGTGTTCAGTCTCTGTGTCAAGTCTGACACTTTGTGAACCCATGGATTGTAGCCCATCACACTGTTCTGTCCATTGGATTCTCCAGGCAAGAATACTGGACTGGGCTGCCACACCTTCCTCAGGGGATCTTCCCGACCCAGGGATCAAACCCATATCTCCTATGTCTCCTGCACTGATAGGTGGGTTCTTTAACCGCTAACCTTACCTGGGAAGCCGTCCACCACACAGTGTCACAAAAACAGAACTCAGCTTTTGGAATGAGTACGACAGCTTTCAAGGAAATTTTTCAATCAAATAACCATTTTAATAGTCTCAAAATATTCTATGAGCACTTTCAGAATTAAGACATTAAATAGTTTACAATCTTGAAAATATATAAAAATATACAATCCAGAATTATCAATATCTAAATATAATGTTCCCCTATTAAATAGTCCCAGCTAATCTGGTTAGCTGATTCCAACTAATCAGACTTAAATTGAAGAAAGTAGGAAAAACCACTAGACCATTCAGGTATGACATAAATCAAATCCCTTAAGATTACACAGAGGAAGTAACAAATAGATTCAAGGGATTAGATCTGACAGAGTGCTTGAAGAACTATGGATGGAGGTTCATGACACTGTACAGGACGCATCACCATCCCCAAGAAAATGAAAGGCAAAAAGGCAAAATGGTTGTCTGAGGAGGCCTTAGATATAGCTGAGAAATGAAGAGAAGCTAAAGACAAATGTGAAAAGAAAAAATATACCCATCTGAATACAGAGTTCCAAAGAATAGCAAGGAGAAATAAGAAAGCCTTCCTTAATGGTCAATGTAAAGAAACAGAGGAAAATAATAGAATGGGAAAGACTAGAGATCTCTTCAAAATTAGAGATACCAAGAGAAAATTTCATGCAAAGATGGGCACAATGAAGGACAGAAATGGTATGGACCTAATAGAACCAGAAGATATTAAGAAGAGGTGGCAAGAATACACAGAACTATGCAAAAAGATCTTCACAACCCAGATAATCATGATAGTGTGATCACTTAACTAGAGCCAGACACCCTGGAATGCAAAGTCAACTGGGCTTTAGGAAGCATCAATATGAACAAAGCTAGTGGAGGTGATGGAATTCCAGTTGAGCTATTTCAAATCCTAAAAGATGATGTTGTAAAAGTGCTGCACTCAATATGCCAGCAAATTTGGAAAACTCAGCAGTGGCCACAGGACTGGAAAAAGTCCGTTTTCATTCCAATCCCAAAGAAAGGCAATGCCAAAGAATGTCCAAACCACTGCACAATTACACTCATCTCACACGCTAGCAAAGTAATGCTCAAAATTCTCCAAGACAGTTTTCAATAGTACATGAACCGTGAACTTCCAGATGTTCAAGCTGGATTTATAAAAGCCTAAGGAAGCAGGATCAAATTGCCAACATCTGCTGGATCATCAAAAAAGAAAGAGTTCCAGAAAAACAACTACTTCTGCTTCACTGACTATCCCAAAACCTTTGTGTGGATCACAACAAACTGGAAAATTCTGAAAGAGATGGGAATAACAGACCACCTGACCTGCCTCCTGAGAAATCTGTAGGCAAGTCAGGATGCAACAGTTAGA
Source organism: Oreotragus oreotragus (assembly GCA_006410675.1). Taxonomy (NCBI): domain Eukaryota; kingdom Metazoa; phylum Chordata; class Mammalia; order Artiodactyla; family Bovidae; genus Oreotragus; species Oreotragus oreotragus. The sequence continues at coordinate 701,569 of SJYX01002577.1, forward strand.
ACCAGACATGGAACAACAGACTGGTTCCAAATCGAAGGAAAGGAGCACGTATAGGCTGTATATTGTCACCCTGCTTATTTAACTTATATGCAGAGTACATCATGAGAAATGCTGGACTGGATGAAACTAGAATCAAGATTGTCAGGAGAAACATCAATAATCTCAGATATGCAGATGATACCACCCTTATGGCAGAAAGTGAAGAGGAACTAAAGAACCTCTTGATAAAAGTGAAAAAGGACAGTGAAAAAGTTGGCTTGAAACTCAACATTCAGAAAACTAAGATCATGGCATCCAGTTCCATCACTTCATGGCAAATACATGGGGAAGCACTGGAAACAGTGAGAGACTTTTCTTGGGCTCCAAAATCACTGCAGATGGGGACTGTAGCCATGAAATGAAAAGACGCTTGCTTCTTGGAAGAAAAGCTATGACCCACCTAGACAGCATGTTAAAAAGCAGAGGCATTACTTTGCCAACAAAGGTCCGTCTAGTCAAAGCTATGGTTTTTCCAGTAGTCATGTATGGATGTGAGAGTTGGACTATAAAAAATGCTGAGCACTGAAGAATTGATGCTTTTGAACTGTGGTGTTGGAGAAGACTCTTGAAGAGTCCCTTGGACTGCAAGGAGATCCAACCAGTCAATGCTAAAGGAAATCAACCCTGAATCAGCCCTGGAAGGACTAATGCTGAAGCTGAAAGTCCAATATTTTGTCCACCTGATGTGAAGGACTGACTCATCGGAAAAGACACTGATGCTGGGAAAGATTGATGGCGGGAGGAGAAGGGGACGACAGAGGATGAGACGGTTGGATGGCATTACCGACTCAAAGGACATGAGTTTGAGCAAGCTCCGGGAGTTGGTGAAGGACAGGGAAGCCTGGCATGCCGCAGTCCACGGGGTCAGAAAGAGTAGGACACGACAGAGCAACTGAATTCAAATGAATCTGGTTTGGATGAATCAGAGATTATTTCTCAAGGCCACTGGTACTCCAGCTTAAACAGGACACACGCATCATTCCTGGACCCAGCTCAGAGTTTCTCATGTGTTAGGTCCGGGATGTGGCCCAGAATCTGTTTTCCAACAACTGCCCCATGGGGTTCTGATACCAGATGCTATCACACCACTGGACTGGACAACAGATGAATTTACCTGGAGGAGGAGGTAAAGATGATAAATCTCAAAGGCAACAAAGATACTAAAGTGGTAAAGACAAGGACAACAGTAATGACGGATTCAAGAAACAATAGATTTAGTGGAGGACTACACAGACATCGACAGTGAGAAGCAGTCGAGAGAAACCAATCATACACTGGACTGACTCCAGTTGTACTAACAGAGAACTCGCAATCCAGCGACCTTGGGCTCTGACCACAGTGAGGAGGCATCAGCCTGTTGGAGGCTGGGTTCAGGCCTTCTCATTACCCCGAGTCACTATGTCACAGACACAAGCACATTGGTACAGAGGGCACACAGAAGCTACTACAAACATCTTCCAAGTAAAGAACACTTTACATCATCATCAGGTTCCATGCTAACTGTCATGACCCTGGAGGTCAAGGAATGCAGAATAAAGCATGAAGTTCATGTTCCAGCCTGTCACTTCAGAATGGGTAACAGGAAGATGTTAGAGCATGCAAGGATGAAAGATTCGAGGAATAAGAGAACCCCAATGGCTGTACACAAATCACCAACACTTTATTCAACATGGAGGGAGAAAAGGACCCTCTTTCTTCCAAAGTCTAAAGCACCTCACTTCCCATCTCTGTCAATTATTTTGGATACGTTAATCCATATTGACCTCTAAGTACCTGTTCGTAGTCTTGACACCTGCACTAATTTTGTAACTGTGGACTCAACATCATTCACCACCAAAAACAGCAGGATTTTATCAAATCTTCTTCTTCTCATGACTAAACTCCTACAACAAGGAGTAACTCTTGCCCTTGGAGACAGTCTGCACTTTCTGTAACTGTGCCACTTTCTAGGGAAGCTCATGAAGACCCTGATGAGCTCATGAGCCGACTGTGTCCACATCCAGTCAGGGCACAGAAGGGCACTTGGAATTTACAAAGGAGGAAAACTTGCTGGAAGACGTACCATCACCAGTCTCCATGAGCTCGGCATTGCCATACTTCGGGGCTGTCCGCGACGTCGTGGAGCCCTGCGGCCTTTCTACTTGTATTGCATGTTCTGAGGTGTAAGTGGTTACGTCAGGAGGTGCAGAGTGATTTTCTGTAAAGAAGCAAACTGTAAGTTTTCTGGTAATCATGATACATTTATTATGAAAGCTACATAAGCAGTTAAGTTTTCCAAAAATGCCACATCCTAAGAGAACAAGATTCTGAATCAAAAACTAGAACAAAAACTTAGGCATAAAGATGGTCTTTACCATAATTTACACGGCTCAACACGAACAAAGTTAGGTAAAACTTCAGACACAATATCACTGCAGGACCCACATCAATGACTCACTGTAACATTTTAATTAGAATAATGTCATCAAGTGGCCAATGGAAGAAGATAGTGTAAGTTATGTGTTTGCTCATAACAGAGTAATTTTCCTGTCTGTCATAGTAGAGGCAGTTAAGAGTATACAGAGTGAAGTAAGCCAGAAAGAAAAACACCAATACAGTATACTAACACATATATATGGAATTTAGAAAGATGGTAATGAGGACCCCGTATGCAAGACAGCAAAAGAGATACAGATGTGTAGAGCGGACTTATGGACTCTGAGGGAGAAGGAGAGGGAGAGGGAGGGATGATTTGGGAGAATAGCATTGAAATATGTATACTATCATGTAAGAAATGAATTGCCAGTCTATGTTCAATGCAGGATGCAGGATGCTTGGGGCTGGTGTATGGGGATGATCTGGAGGGAAGATGTGGGGTGGGAGGTGGGAGGGGGGTTCATGTTTGGGAGCTGTAGATACAGATGTGTAGAGCGGACTTATGGACTCTGAGGGAGAAGGAGAGGGAGAGGGAGGGATGATTTGGGAGAATAGCATTGAAATATGTATACTATCATGTAAGAAATGAATTGCCAGTCTATGTTCAATGCAGGATGCAGGATGCTTGGGGCTGGTGTATGGGGATGATCTGGAGGGAAGATGTGGGGTGGGAGGTGGGAGGGGGGTTCATGTTTGGGAGTGCGTGTAAAAAAATAAATAAATACAAAAAAAAAAAAAAAAGAGTTAAGCTTTAGACATAGAGAGCCTGAGGTTTGACTCCCAGTTCCGCAAATTCTTGAGACCTTGGAAAACATGCTGACCTCTATACCTTGGTCTCTTCATCCATCAAATGGGAAAAATGGTAACTAGTTGCTTGTTGGATACACATATGTAAATGAGTTAACATATGTAAAGTTTGTAATACTATACAGAAGGGGTTATCAAAGCTATACCCAAGAAAAATAAATGCAAAAAGGCAAAATGGTTGTCTGAGGAGGCCTTAAAAACAGTGGAGAAAAGAAGAGAAGTGAAAGGCAAAGGAGAAAAGGAGAGATATATTCATCTGAAGGCAGAGTTCCAAATATTAGCAAGGAGATAAGAAAGCCTTACTCAATGATCAATGCGAAGAGATAGAAGAGAACAACAGAATGGGAAAGACTAGAGATCTCTTCAAGGAAATCAGATACCAAGGGAACATTTCATGCAAAGATGGGCACAATAAAGTACAGAAATGGAAAAAAAAAAAAAAAAAGACAGAAATGGTATGGACCTAACAGAAGCAGAAGATACTAAGAACAGGTGGCAAGAATACACAGAAGAACCATACAAAAAGATCTTAATGACCCAAATAACCACAGTGGTGTGATTACTCACCTAGAGTCAGACATCCTGTGTGAACTTGAGTGGGCCTTAGGAAGCATCACTATGAACAAAGCTAGTGAAGGTGATAGAATTCTAGCTGTGTTATTTCAAATCTTAAAAGATGCTGCTGTGAAACTGCTGGCATTCACTATGCCAGCAAATTTGGAAAACTCAGCAGTGGCCACAGGACTGGAAAAGGTGTTTTCATTCCAGTCCCAAAGAAGGGCAATGCTAAAGAATGTTCAAACTACTACACAACTATACTCATTTCAGATGCTAGCAAAGTAATGCTCAAAATTTTGCCATTAGGCTTCAACAGTACGTGAACCGAGAACTTCCAGATGGCCAAGCTGGATTTTAAAAAAGCAGAGGAACCAGACATCAAATTGCCAACATCCAGTGGATCATTGGAAAAGGAACAGAATCCTAGAAAACCATCTACTTCTGCTTCACTGACTACGATAAAGCTTTTGGCTGTGTGGATCCCAACAAACTGTGGAAAATTCTTCAAGAGATGAGATTACCATACCACCTTACCTGCCTTCTGAGAAATCTCTGTGCAGGTCAAGAAGCAACCATTAGAACTAGATATGGAACAACAGACTGGTTCCAAATCAGGAAAGGAGTACGTCAAGGCTGTATATTGTCACCCTGCTTATTTAACTTATATGCAGAGTACATCATGTGAAATGCCAGACTGGATGAATCACAATTTGTAATAAAGATTGCCAAGAGAAATATCAATAACCTCAGATATGCAGATGACGCCACCCTTATGGCTGAAAGGGAAGAAAAACTAAAGAGTCTCTCGATGAAAGTGAAAGAGGAGAGTGAAAAAGTTGGCTTAAAACTCAACATTCAAAAAACTAAGATCATGGCATCTGGTTCCATCACTTTATGGCAAATAGATGGGGAATAACTGGGAACAGTGACAATCTTTATTGTCTTGGGCTTCAAAATCACTGCAGATGTTGACTGCATCCATGAAAGTAAAAGACACTTGCTCCTTGGAAGAAAAGTGAAAAAAGTCAAAGTCGCTTGGAGTCTGACTCTTTGAGACCCCACAAACTATACAGTCCATGGAATTCTCCAGTCCAGAATACTGGCATGGGTAGCCTTTCCCTCCTCCAGGGGATCTTTCCAACCCAGGGATCAAACCCAGGTCTCCCACATTGCAGGCAGATTCTTTACCATCTGAGCCACAGGGGAAGCCCAAGAATACTGGAGTGGGTAGCCTTTCCCTCCTCCAGGGTATCTTCCCAACCCAGGGATCAAACCCAGGTCTCCCACATTGCAGGCAGATTCTTTACCATCTGAGCCACAGGGGAAGCCCAAGAATACTGGAGTGGGTAGCCTTTCCCTCCTCCAGGGTATCTTCCCAACCCAGGGATCAAACCCAGGTCTCCCACATTGCAGGCAGATTCTTTACCATCTGAGCCACAAGGGAAGCCCAAGAATACTGGAGTGGGTAGCCTTTCCCTTCTCCAGCGGATCTTCCCAACCCAGGAATTGAACCAGGGTCTCCTACATTGCAAGTGGATTCTTTACCAACTGAGCTATCAGGGAAGCCCCCTTTGAAGAAAAGCTATGACAAACCTAGATAGTGTATTAAAAAACAAAGACATTTCTTTGCCGACAAAGGTCAAATCTATGGTTTTTCCAGTAGCCATGTATGGATGTGAGAGTTGGACCATAAAGACATTTGAGTGTCAAAGAATTGATGCTTTTTTTCTTTATTTTAATTGGAGGTTAATTACTTTACAACATTAGAATTGATGCTTTTGAACTGTGATGTTGGAGAAGACTTGAGAGGCCCTTGGACTGCAAGGAGATCAAGCCAGTTAATCCTAAAGGAAATCAACCCTGAATATTCATTGGAAGGACTGATGCTGAAGTTTCAATTCATTGGCCACCTGATGCAAAGAACTCACTCATTTGAAAAGATCCTGATGCTAGGAAAGACTGAAGTCAGTAGGAGACAGGACAATAGAGGACAAGATGGTTGGATGGTATCACCAACTCAACACACATGAGTTTGAGCAAGCTCCAGGAGATGAAGGATAGGGAAACCTGCGTGCTGCAGTCCATGGGGTCTCAAAGAGTTGGACATGACTGAGTGACTGAACAACAAATGTGAAATTCTGAGAACAATTTGCGATAGAAATAGTGGCTATTTTAATATCTGTTTTAGCATGAACAGAACTGAACAGTCCAGTCATTCAAAAAACAATTGTTTACATCTGTTGTGTATGGGATACTGCGTTCTGCACAAGACATGCAGTGGGCCCTCCACACATTACTTTATGATAAAACTTAAGAACTTAAATGGTTAAATGGAGAAAGCACAATTTTGCATTTATTAAATAAGACATATGACTTCCCTGGTGGTACAGTGGATAAGAACCCATCTGCCAATGCAGGCAACATGGGTTCAATCCTTGGTTCAGGAACTAAGCCTGTGTGCCACAACGACTGAGCCTGCATGCTGGAACTACTGAAACCCATGAGCTCTACCAGAGCAGCCACCACAGTGAGAAGCCCACAGACCACAATTAGAGAGTAGCTCCTGCTCTCAGCAACTGGAGAAAGCCCACACACAGCAAAGACCCAGGCACACTGAGTATGTCAAATGAGACTTGTGATGTCATTTTATACACAGTAAGTTCTAGTAATGGGTGTTATACTATTAATTTTGATTTGTTAAGCCTTACAATACAGAAACTAGTAAGATTTAACTGGTTTGTCAAGATTCTATAATTCCACGTGACAGAAGCGTAGTATTTTGTGCTGTTAAAGGGGAGCAGGTACTGGAAAGCCTTTCTCCTGTGGCCACTGCCTACCCTGGCACTACAAATGAAGGCCAGTTAAAACTGTGAACTCACTAATGAAAAGCACAAGAACGAGGAAAAAGAGAACACCAAGGAGATCACGGAAAGAACACTGTTTACAGACTGTGCTAAACAAGAAGTCAGGGCGTGCCCAGTTGACTTTGCTGGGAACCTGTATGCCAGGGACTCAAATTTTAGCTGTTGTGCAAATGTCTGGAAACCACCTCAGTCATGGGTATTATTCTGAGGTTGCAAGTAACTTTAACAGGTAAGCAGATTGGCAAGTCCCGAATCCACCTGAAGTGAAGAGACTGACTTCTACGGCAGTGAACATGTGTAAATTAAGAGATATTACACCAAGTGAGACTTGAGGCTGAGAAATATTAACCTGAACTCCTAGGTAAGCTTCAAATGTAGCAACAGTCCAACCAATGCAGGTAGTTGGGACTCTGGAGACCCTTGAGCCCAGGCACACTAATCAGAGCGTGGAAAACCTCATGGGAGGTCCACGTCTCAGAGCTCATCACCTGGGATCAGTTATCGACCTTCCTCTGCCTCCATCCCTCATCCTGTAAATGAGGTGATAATGACAGTGCCTACCTCTGAGTGACAGTGGGAAGCACACAGATAAAGGGACACAGGCACTGGTGTTACCAGATATGCAGACAGACGTGCCAGGAGAGGAACCACGGGCAGCTCATGGCACCACTGACTACTCTTCCAGAGTCTGAGCCTGGAGATCACTGAGAAATAACAGCTGCCATCAGCCCCTAAGCACAGGCCATCAGTAGAGAGCCCAGCTCCCCACTTCTCATCTCCCTGTTCCAGAAGTGCCCAGGCTGTCACGTACTGAACTATGTCCTCTCTAAATTCACATGTTGGAGTCTAATCCCCAGGTCCTCAGAAGGTGACTGTGTTTGGAGACAGTGGTCTTTTTAAAATAAATATATTCACGGCTGTACAGGCTTTTTCTAGTTGTGGCGAGCAAGGGCTACTCTCCAGCTGTGGTGTGTGGGCTTCTTGCTGCAGTGGCTTCTCTTGTCGCGGAACGTGGGGAAGGGCACGTGGGCTTTAGTAGTTGTGGTGCAACGCCTTAGCTGCTCTGTGGCATGTGGAATCTTCCCAGACCAGGGACTGAACCCATGTCCCCTGCATTCTCAGGTGGATTCTTAATCACTGGACCACAAGGGAAGTCTGAGACAGTGATCTTTAAAAAGATAATTAAGGCATAAATGAAGCCACCAGGAAGGGCCCTAATTCAATCTAACTGGTGTCCTTGTAAGAAAAGATGAGGTCACAGACACCCACAGAGAAGACAGCTGTCTACATGCCCAGCAGAGAGGCCTCAGAAGAAACTGCTGACACTGTGATCTCAGACTTCCAGCCTCCAGGATTGCAAACCAAGGAATGAAAGTTGTTTAAGCTGTGTTTAAAGTGCTCTGTTATGGCTGCTTGAGCCACCTGACATACACCCTTAAGGGAAATTTCTTAGATCACAGCCCAGAAAAAGCTCACCTGTTAGAGAGAGGAGGGTGGGGATGGGATGCTTTGTCAGACTCCTGAGGACCATTTAAATTACCTCCTTAATATTTCAGACACTGCATTCAATCATTCTCTTCATCTTCCCCGCATGTCATTTGCCAAACAGACCTTATTTCATGTTTCATGTATCTAGACCTTATAATCTAGTTCTCCATGGCTGAGTAGTTAACTCACAGGGGCCTCATATTTCAAATAAAACTACAAAAGATGCCAACATATGATGAGTAACATTTCAAATTAGCTACATAAGACAAAAGCAGCTAAAACGTTAAGCTCACTGCATTTCCATCTTACTCAGATTTACCTGTTCCTGTTACATGGTAGCCACATCACTGTGATGGCCAACAAGTCTTTGTGCTGAGCAGCCACTTTGAAGGTGGGAAAAGGAACCATTCCAATACATCTGGTGATTAAGACATAGGAGCAGTGACAGCTGCGTGACTTCAACGTGCTTTCCAAATTTATTTATATCCCAGCCCCTCCCCCTCCCCTGCAAACTCCCCACATATGCTGTCACTGCAGGATCATAAACCCAGCAGCTGGCTGCTGTCATGAAGCCAAGAACATTCTGCCACTGCAGTGACACACAGTGCCCTGATTCATTTGTATAAAGATCAGGCCTCCAAGCATTGAACTCTGAGTTCAACACCTATTTTTTGGTAGTGTTTAAAAGATCTTTTTACATAAAAGATGCTCAAGAAACACTTACAGGTAAGATAAAACAGAGTGTGGCTAAAGGTGCAGGTTCAAAGGTCTAAAGTGCACATCAGCCACAGGCTTGAAACCTATCAGGTCCAAATGCACCAGAAGCTGAAGACCAAGGATTCTCATCAGAGCAGGTTTGCATCTTCTGAGCCAGATGACCCACCATTCCTGAGTTCAATTTCCCAAAACTCTTAAAAATCAACAGAAAAATGGCAGCCATCTTTCCAGTCACCTATCAGGTGTCACCTCCTTGTGACTGCCCCAGAGCTACTGTGACAGCTTTGCACCTATTCCCTGACAGGTGGGACCTGTTCCATCCACCCTGGTATGGCTTCTGTTCCCAGCAGCTGCTATGGGTTCCTGAAGACCCTGGAATCAAGGCACTAGGGGAAGATGGGAGGGGAGTGTGTTTGGCCTTCTTCCAGGACAGTATCTGCTGTCTTGGCGCCACCAGTACCAGAGGTCCATCTCACTCACTGCACTCCCCTCCCATTCGGGATGCTAGTCTGTTACTCATCCAACCCTGTGGACAGCTGTTTTAGCCATGACCATTTCAGGGTACTAGCCGACCTTCCTGCTCAGCTCCACCATGGGATTCCAGGCGTCCTTGAACCACCCCCTTCCCTATCTCCACTCTTGCAGGTGTCCAGCTCAGTACGGCTCTTGTGTCCTACTCAGATGCTGAAGTTGTCCAACACCCCAGCTCACATCGTTTGCACTCAGCAAACATTGGAGTGATAGTTCAAAGAATGAATGAACACAAGAATGAGTACACCAGAGCACTTAATGACTGGAGATAACGTGCTTCTGTTTCACACACTGCTAAAAAGCAACTTTCCTTAATTCTGACTAGGGACTCAGGGGTCAGTGGTCAGAGAAGCTACTTTCAGCCTGTTATTTTCAGTCCCCAAATAACTTCTAAAAGAAGAAGAAACAGGGGAAATCTGTTCTTCATGTGTAGAAAGCTAAGTACTCGCTGTCCACTAACTGATGACAGATAAGGAGAGCCGTGTTAAGGACCTCAGCCTTCCATCTGTCAACAGGGCCCTCTCAAGTCTCCCCTGGTCAATACGACCTCTTCTGTCACTGAGCAGGAAGTGATGTAGGCCCTCAGGCCACCCGTCCACCCAGCTGCCCTGGCTTCCTAAGACGACATGGCTGTGCCCTCCACATGGAAGCAGAAAACCGGGTTCCTCAGTGGAAACGTGAAGGTAATACCCGGTGAAAGGCACCTGCAACGACGTTGAGGGAAGCGGGCAGAGCATCCAGCTTGTCGCTGGAGATGCTGCTTGGCTGCCCACTGTACCAACCTGTCTTCCACGTGCAGGTCACCAGAAGAGCACGCCTTCCTCCTTGGTTTCCCCTGAAACATCCACCTCCCCAGTCTGACAAAAGCCCCAAGAGGAGGGTTCTACTGGTGTGTCACCCATGTGTCATACTGACACATGACAATGTAAGTGAAGATTTATCTCCTTACTCTTTAATAATCACTCGGGGACAGAACAGTATGCCCTGGTTACCAGTGAGAGCATGTATGAAACACTGCTAATGGCAAGTCACAGATGGTTTTCAGATTTTCAGACTAAACCTGGAGATGGTTAGAAAGGGTTCAACATTCAAATATTTCTCTTAGCCAAACCTTTGAGAGATTGACGTTAGCAGGATTACACAGGTTCTCAGACCTGGAACGGCCTTCTTCCCACATTTATGCCACAAATATCCCATAAAGATTTGACAGCTACTGTTAGACAAATCTCAGGATAGTCCAATATCAGAACAGAAATCTTTAACTGTTTGTTTTGTATTGGGAATGCTGATTAACAAACAATGCTGTGATACTTTCAAGTGAACAGGGAAGGCTCAGCCACATGTATACATGTACTCAGTCTCCCCCAAACTCCCCTCCCATCCAGGCTGCCACGTAACATTGAGCAGAGTTCCATGTGTTGTACAGTAGGCCCTTGTTGGTTATCCATTTTAAATATAGCAGTCAGAAGAGAAACCTTTAACTCCTGACAATAGCTTCTCAACTTTTACATCCACAAACTTAACTTCCTGCCAAAGGGCTCCAACCACCATAGACCTGCAAGACCACAGACGCAGCGAGCTGTGATGGGGACACTGGAATTTTATCATTTATGCTAAGTTTAACTGTATTTCTGTGTGTTTTTAACCAGCAGGTCCAAGATGGAACAAAAAAGCCAAAGGGAAGCAAGCCCCGGGCATCACGAGCAGGTGCTCCCACACCCGGCAGGTGGGGGTCTGGCTTCCCCTCCCTAGGCCTCGGTGCTCTCAGCAGTGGAGTCGCAGCGCTGATACTTGCTCCTCACTGAGGCTGAGGGCACAAGCGACACTGCACTCACACATCCTACAATGATGGTGACACCGCCATCCTCATGCTCAAGCCCACAGGCTCTGCTTCTGCCATCTCTCCCCTTGTGTGGGGATCCTTTCCTCTCACGAGTTCCAGGAAAGAAATCTGTGAAACTCAAGTGCATAAAGCGTAAATGTCTGTTACTACTTCCTGAGTCATACATATTTGAACTTTGGGGAAAGACAGCATATTAAAATGCAGAGACATTACTTTGCCAACAAAGGTCCGTCTAGTCAAAGCTATGGTTTTTCCACTGGTCACATATGGATATGAGACTTGGGCTATAAAGAAAGCTGAGCACCGAAGAATTGACACTTCTATACTGTGGTGTTGGAGAAGACTCTTGAGAGTCCCATGGGCTGCAAGGAGATCCAACCAGTCAATCCTAAAGGAAATCAGTCCTGAATATTCATTGGACGGGCTGATGCTGAAGCTGAAATTCCAATACTTTAGCCACCTGATACAAAGAACTGACTCATTGGAAAAGACCCTGATGCTGGGAAAGATTGAAGGCACTAGGAGAAGGAGATGGTAGAGGATGAGGTGGTTGGATGGCATCACTGACTCAATGGGCACAAGTCTGAGGAAGCTCCGGGAGTTGGTGATGGACAAGGTAGCCTGGCATGCTGCAGTCCACGGGGTCACAAAGAGTTGGACACAACTGAGCTGAACTGAACAGACGTCACTCTGCTCTATGCACCAAGGTGTGAGCAGCAGGCCCCAGGCACTCCTGCAGCATGAAGCATGTCCTGGATGAAGGGTTAGGATAATTATGGGTCAAAGCCATGACTTTGATTCTAAGTATAAAATTCTAATAAATAAAATCAGTTTCAAGCTGCAAAAGCCCCAAAGCATTTTTGGAGAAAAGCAGCAGAACAGCTTTGTGCCCTGACAACATCAACAGGGCAATAAGGACAGCATGAACAGGACAGACAGAGGCCAGAAGGGCTACAATAATGAGACAAAAGGTGTGGTGCCTGGAGCCAGGGTACTGAGAGCAGTGATGGAGCAGAAGGAGGCCTGCATGGCACGTGGCAGTCAAATGCCCAGAACAAGGGGTCTGCTGGTCTGAGGACAGCAGGACCTCATTAGACAGCTTGATCTCAGGACACAGGCAGGGCTGAGGGGCAGGGTCAAGAGGCACTCTGAAATGTGGATGGGAGACGGAAGTACACATTTGAAAGTCGTGAAAGAGCAGGTAGCCTTAAAGACTGTGGGAGTGGATGACATGGGCAAGAACACAGAGAGACAGGACGTGGAGAGGAGCCACCAGACGAGAAGCAAGGGCAGAGGGGAAGGAGAGCAGGGTGTGGTCCCAGCGGGCGAGGAGAGAAAAAGCAGTCATCGCAACCAGAGCTCCGGTTCCCAGAGGAGAGAAGTGAAGCCACAACAGAGGAGAGGTTTGAGTCAGCAGATGTGGGAGGAGCCGGGATCTGGAGTGAGGACAAGATGAGCCTTGGAAAGAAGGAGCTTTCTTTCCCAAAAAAAGGAATCACATTAAAAAAAAGGGTGGGGGGGGGGGAATGGAAAAAGACAGGGAAACATCTGAGCTGGAAAGGGATCAGTGGTTACAGAGATGTTTGACAAGGAGACAGACTAAGATCCATGGTGACATTCCCATAATTTCAGTATCTGTAGATCTCAGCTTTATAATGAACTGATGAAGAAAATGCAGGATTAGAAGCCAAACCTAGGATAGGACCTAACTAAAGATTCCCACAGTCATGTTGGCCAAAGAGATATACCTCTCAAGCCAGGCTTCTTTTAGTACAGAATTACCCACGGGGCCACAGAAACACGCAGTAATTGATGGAAGAGTCTCACAGGCCTTGTGTTATGCAAATTTTCTTTTCCTGCTTACTTCTTCAAGAGCATGGCTTAAAATCCTCTAAAACAGGAGCTGGCAAACTACGGCTCATGGGGCGGCCTGTCAGCTGTGTTTATAAATGAAGTCTTGCTGGTGCGCAGCCATGCCTGCTGTTCAGGCACGGTCTGCTGCTCTTGAGCCAGGGCACTGAGGAATGGCAGCAGGGACTGTATGGCCCACAAAGCCTGACACCCACACTCTGGCCCTTTCCTGGAAAAACAGGCAGACACTGCCTCTGAATCAGGAAACTCCAGCTGCTGGGGAGGCCCTGGCCAGGAAGGGAGGCAAGAGTGTTTCAGAGAGACTCCCGCCCCAGTGGTGCAGGCTTTGCTAATACCACCATCCTCGGTGTGTAGTTAGTATTTTAAGATTGTAAAAGTCTGAAAAGTATCAGTAAAGAGATTATGAAAGAACTGATACTATGGATGATTATACATAAATAAATTACGGTTATTTATTACATTCAGCCCTCTAAGCAAATTCCCTAGAAAACCAGAATCTAGATCCTGAACAAATGCCAGGCTCCAGGCTAATTATGCATCAAGCACATGGAGGCACGTCTACCTGCTTAGCAGGATTGATGCAGGAAACCTGATGAGAATTTCCTTGCTGATACATACAGCAGCATTCATGCCGATAAATTCTATGATACACTGGAAATGCAATTACTTCTATGAATACCTGGCTAATGACAATATACCCCAACATGTGCAGATGAAACCTCTATGAGACAACATCTCAAATGCATCAGTCACAAAAGATGACACACACCTTACCCATACATCTGTAGCTCATGAAGAAGTCTTTTTAATTTCCTGACTACACAAATTTTGATGCTGAATGTACAACAATGTTATCTATTCTGCTTTGTTCTTATTTCTTAATCTAGAAATGTATTAATAGTTTCTCTTCACTTTCTCTGTTTCTATGTAGCTAATTCCTATAATATTTTACTCCAGTGCCTTTTTATAAATATGCTTCTTGAAGTTTCAAGTATTGCTTTAATTCTTCTGGTTACTCTAAATTATGCTCCTTGACTTTTGATAAAATATTTTAGAGGTACGAATCCTTTGCCAATTGTCTCAGGAACACGGCATGCACAAAGGTTCTGTAAACACTTTCTGTTTTTCTCTCTTGACAATGTGGAGGCCCTGTTCTGTCTAGGTTGCAGAGGCCAGGATGAGAGCCAGGTCATCCACTAAGCCAGTCTGACCGGCGGTGAGTGGTGCCCCTGTGCATCAGGATGGACGTATAAGGATGCAGGATTCCCTTCTAAAACAACAACTCACTTGTCTGTCTCCTGGTGGTCTCTAACCACTCATCTTCCCTCCGCCCATCGGGCGAGAGACATTTCCACACACTCCATCCAAGTGCCTCACCTCCAGAGGTGCATTCCTCTTCGCACCCAAGGTGCCAAGTGGTGCTTTATTTGACTCTACATTCCTTAAAACACACACATACACATAATACTTTCTTATTTTGCAGGCTTTTGATGGCCTCAACAAGACGTCAAATACTGTCAATTCTGAATTTTGACTTCTTTGGCTTTTGTCACAGGGATAAAAAAATCTTAATTCTCCTTTTATTATTTTGCCACTGCTTTTTTTCAACAAAAATTTTTTTTGCATTTATAGAAAATTCCTAGATATTCTAGGAACTTATCTTTGTGCCAAATTAGAAATTAGTGAAATGTCACATACGCAGAAGCTCTCTTTTAGTGACACTGAGACTTAACACACTTGAGTAATACAACCTTTTATAGTCTGGGTAGGTTTAATTATCTATGCTATAATTTCCTCCAATATTCCATGTGTAACTTCATAAAGTGAGAAACAAATGCAGGGAGTAGTATGTCCAAAATTATGTATTTCTCTTGGTAACATTGCTGATATTTCCTTAAAAGTGAACTGAATCAGGAAACACACATTCCCAAGGTCAGAGTGAGGGGCAGAGGTGGAAGGAGCTTCATGCCCCACCTGCGCATGTGGCTGCTGGATAAAGCACGCTGACAGTGTTGAGGGACTGTCTCAGGTTCCTAAACACTCGGGAAAAACCTTTAGTGTTCAAAAATATCTAATGGTCACAAGTTTCTCTGATTTCAAATAGAGTTTCTCAGTACACAGTAACCAACATATGCTACCAAAAATGTTTTAAACTCAAATTTAATAATGCCACTTTGCAAGTGAGCATTACTTTAAAAACTGTGAAGAATCTTCCTATTTTCCCGTTTTTATTCACAATGGAAAGGTGGCAAAGGAAGGACAGAACATTCCTCTTCTTTCCACTAACAAACCAGAGCAGGCCAACAGTGACTGCTGAGGAAGCCAGCCCTCCCTGTGTCCCGCTGGGAGACAATCGGCCTCACTGCTGATTCTGGAAAGGCTGCGGCTTTTAACCTCAGCTGCACGCTGAGCAAGCCCCACTGGGGCCTAGTCCTAGAAGTCAGTGTGGAACTCCTCTGATTGTCATGGAGACAGTAATCTAGAAAAAAACACTGTGTGAATGTGAATCTGAGAAGGTGGCAGAGTATCGAATTCATTCATTTCACTAACCTATTTTCTAAATGGGGATTTTTTGGATATGAGGCTAGATGCACCTGCCCTGTGCTTAGTGCTCAACCACCGCACTGGTGTCCCTGGACGTGGCTGACCCTGCTCTACATCATTTGAATGGAGAACATACTGAATCATCTTGGCACCAAGTTCAAAGCAAGTCATTTATTTTTATGAATATTAATATTATTTAAGTATTTAAAAATCTCAATCCACAGCTGGAAATGGATGAGAACAGATCTGGAGCTCATACACCAGATCAATGTGGCACAGTGAGTGTTAGGCAAGGGTAGAGGCAGTGACACATGACCCTCAGGTACTCCAGGTTCACGGAGCCCCACTACTCATTCAATACACTCTTTTCCTCTAACAACTCTTACTTAATCTCCTTTTTTACAGTTTTCAAACAGCTTGCCAATGCTTCCTAACTTTGTGCTTTTTTAAATACAAAGGATCCCACTTCTTATAACCTAACATACATTCTGGGAACCACCCCAGAAATCTGAATGCCTACAGCAGAAAACTGCTATAGTGATGAAAGCTGCAGTGATGAAAGCCTCCCCTTTTCAAAGTAAAGGCAAACTCACTCTCAAGTGCCCAGTCATGCTTATTAGCATGATTAAAATGTTACTGAGGAGTGCATTATAGCATGAGAAGAAAATGTGTAACCAGATATGGCTGGATGGTTCCCTAATGAACAAGAATGCACTCTTCTACGAGCAGAAAACTCCTAAATTATAGTGGTAGAAGACGTCTAGGATATAAAAAATAGAAAAAACCAAGGGTTTCACAGAACAGTAAAGCCAACGCAACAAAGCAGCCCAGGAGCGGAAACAGGATCTGACCTGTCCCTCGAGTGAGTTCTGAGGCCATGATGCACAGACAGGGAAGATGCAAACTAAACAGGGTAGAGACACTCAGCAGCCACTCCGATGCACAGACGGGGAGAACAGCGCAGCCAGCTGCCGTGGGGCACTCACCTATGTGCGTCTGAGCCAGGACGTCGGCCAGCCTGTGGGCGGCGCCACTCCCCCCACTCTGGGTGGAAGATGACGAGGTGGTGGAGGTTGTGGAGCCATGGATGGCCTGGCTGATCCAGTGCTCCATGTTGATGCTGCCCTGGCTGGACGTGGGGGTGCCCTGCGAGTCGCCCTGCACCGAGCCTTCGTCTTCTGAGCCAGAGGAGGTATCTGTGGGACAGAGGCGGTTAGCTGCGACTGGGGCAAGCAGCAGGCCCAGGCCCAGGCCCTCTCCAGACACAGACCCACCTTACGCACTAACTGGTAAATGACCTTTGAACACTCTTGAAAAGTCACAAGCTTTTCAGATGACAAATTATTTTTCAGTATAGTGAGGTCTTCATCCAAAGCACCTTACCTTACATATATATGCTAGAGTCTTCTTGACATTCTTAACTCGGACAAAGACATCCTCACCTGTCCTCCACTCAAGACGCTGGGGAATAACCAGATGTTTTTCTGTGCACTCAGACACCAAGCAAGAAGGCCACAGTGGCATTTTCCAAGACACTAAACTTTAAAGTGTTTAAAGTGTGATGCTCTGTAGCCCTTCTTTATTCAAAGTATTTCTCTGAGCCATGTGCTATTTTAAGTTGTGTGTGAGTGTGGCAGGTTGTGAATAAAAAATTTTATAATGATAGTGTTGGCATTTACAATTGTACAAAACTATCTCAAGACTCTAAATGACAGTTTACAAAATGTATTATACAGTATACCTGAAAATGCTAACCAAACAATTAAATGCAGCAAAAATGACATTTCCAATAACGTTCTTTTATATTTTGCAAAGACACTTGTACAGGATTTGTTCTCCTGAAAGTTCTGTCTCTCATCATGAACGACACAGTAACACCCCAGAGGATGGAGTAAACATAAAGAAAAGCACACATACAAATAAATCACACGGCACCTTGTACTTCAGACTCAATATTTCCCATAAAAAGTGGCTCAGAAAAATGTCCAACTCCCTGAATATTGTCTAGTTGCAAAGATTTGGTTAAAATATATTTGAAGTGGGTTTGTTATCCATGTAAGTCATTCTGTTTGTTATACAGATACAAAATTAAAATTTTCACATTCATATTTTGGCAAATTATAACCACAAACTAAACAAATAGGATTAAGTATACCAATTGTGGTTGTGTCTGACTCTTTGCAACCCCATGGACTGTAGTCCACCAGGATCCTTTGTTCATGAATTCTCCAGGCAAGAATGAATACCGCAGTGAGCTGCCATTCCCTTCTCCAGGAGATCTTCCCGACTCAGGGACTGAACCCGGGTCTCCTGCATTGTAGGCAGATTCTTAGCCATCTGAGCCATCAGTGAATCCCATGCTGATTTTAAAACAGTTCAAATTACATGTTATGGCTCAGAATTAAGAAATGAAGGAATGTAAGGAAATCAGCAAAAAGGACTCCCTTTCCTATTAGAAAATTCTATTCTTAAGAACATTTCTTGTATTATCTTTTAAGAAAACACAAAACAACTAAGTTTTATATTTAAATCTTGTCTTACAAAGTTCAGAACTTTCACTTTTGAAGGCATGAGAAGTTGAAGAGCGGTCTGAATTAGTACCAGACATACCTGATCACATCCCTAAGTTGAAATATGTGCTTCTATTACCCTCACTGCTTGCAAACACTCAGGACTAAACTTTACAAGACTCCAAAAAGTGCTTTATATATTCAACTATTCTTATTCCACCTTAAATTTCTCTTGTGAACAAAGGGGTGTGCCAGGTAACTTAGGTCTGCAGAAAAGACAGAGTGGCAACCACACCATGAATAATGCTGGAACAAGAAACGCACACACACATACACACAAAATCAAGTAAATTAGGCTTGTGCTTCTAACAGACACCTGGACATTTAATTTTGTGCTTCACTTCAGTTTTGAAGATAATAACATGTGTGTGCGTATGTGAGTGCTAAGTCACTTCAACCATGACCGACTCTGCACCTCTATGGACTGTAGCTCTCCGGGCTCCTCTGTTCATGGGATTCACCACAAGAACACTGGAGTAGGTTGCCATGCCCTCCTCCAGGGGATCTTCCCAACACAGGGATTGAACCCATGTCTCTTGTGTCTCCTGCATTCGCAGGCGGGTTCTTTACCACTAACACCACATGATACAGATTATAATTATTTGTACAGAGTTAATTAGAGAAATAAGGTAGTTACATAAAATTCAAGATTAAACAAAAGCAGAAATATAAATGGGATATTACCTTCAACCATGTACATCAGGGGTAGACAGACCTGTGGACCAAACTCTCTGCCTATTTTCATAACAGTTTTATTGGCACAGAGCTACGTCTCTCACTGATATGCTGCCCTCGGCAGCTTTAGTAACTCGATGGCAAAGCAAGCAACTGTGATACCCAAAACTACTATCTGCACTTTATAGCAAAAACTGATGTCACCAGATTTAAGTAACTGCCTGAAAGTGAGAGTCGCTCAGTCGTGTCCGACTCTTTGTGACCCCATGGACTAGACAATCCATGGAATTCTCCAGGCCTTTTCCTTCTCCAGGGGATCCTCCCATCCCAGGGCTCGAACCAGCATCTCCTGCATTGCATGCGGATTCTTTACCAACTGAGCTACCAGGGAAGTAACTGCCTAAATTTTTCAATTCATTCAATTTCTTAAGAGAACATTACAACCTACTGATAGCTTGAACACTTGAAAATATGCATACACCAGTCTAAGCAGAGAAGAAATCCAACTTCTCTTGCTGTGTGAAGAATTAAATTTTATACGACTTTAACAAAAGTCTGTATCATATTTATGAGTCTAAAATCTTAAAATGCATATTTATATAGACATTACAATGCATACATAATCATGCTAATTTTCCTTCCAAGTTTAATTTAGAGCATATACACTGTTTCTGGACTTCTGGTTCTCAAAAACCTGAATTATAGCACCATGATTTTGAAAGCTAGAGAGACTGCAGTTGCTGGCACAAACCTAATTCTAAGGCATGCTCATCCCTCTCTGAAGCCAACAGGGCCTGCTGCTCACCTGGGGGTGTGTAGGCGTCCATCGAGGTCTGCACAACCAAGGACCTGCGTTTGGAAGGCATAGGCACTGCCATCTTCCTTTCTTTGTGTTTAGCGAGCGCAGCCTGGACAGCTTCTGTATGGACGTCTGAAACAAAGCAGGAGCTCAATCACTCCATTGTTTGGAGACAGCCCCAAGGCCCCAAGCTTCTCTGCCTTGTTTCTGTTCCTGTGACAGAGTCTATCTTCCTACAGACACTGTCACAAATGGAAGAGTGGGGAAGGAAGGAAAGTAAATATATGCCTGACAGTTTGAAAGCTCCAGGAAAAAGGCATTCCAATACATTTGCAGACTTTTAACTATTCATTTTATTACCCTGGAATCTGTATAATCAGATACTAGATATCAATCTCTGTGGTGTTTTTTTTTTCTTAGTCCTTGATCTTCAAATATTTCTTCATGGGTCACATTTTCCAGCTTCATAATTCATTTACATGTCTGTTTTGGGAACTATGTACACCTTATAGGCTGAACGGTAATGATTTTAGCTAACAGTTTAAACACCAGTTATGGGGCAGTCCTTATATTAGGTAATCTTTGTATATTAACCCATTACATTAACTCCACCCATCTTTTTTAAGGTAGTGGCCTCAGGACTGGGTATGGAGAATCAGGTGGACAAGGTACTATCTGTCCTGTAGGTCACTTTCTAAAGGGCCAAAGACAGACAAGAGACCATCATATGCGATAGGAATGGAAATCAGATAGGAAGAAATCTCTTACTGGGAAATCTGAATAGTAAGGTGAGAAACTCCAAGACAGGGAAAAATTAACTCAAAGGCCCTGTACTGTGCATGAGGGTGGTGCCAGCAAGACACATACAGCACCAGCCAAGGGACCCACCAGGATGAGGGCTTGGCAGGAGTGGTTCTAAGTCTGACAGGGAAGCATGGGCTTGAGGAGTAAGAGAGGATGAGGGATCATCCTGGCTGCTGGGCAGGTGCCATCTAGAGAATGAGGGAGGAGCCAGGAAAGCGGCCAGAAGGCAGCGTCAGGGGGTATGACTACACTCACCAACTTCCACATGTTCTATGGAGGAGGCTCTTGTTATTCCCATTTCACAAACAAGAAAGCAAAGGTGTGAAGCCCTCCCAGTGTAACTTGTCAGTGGCAATGACTAGGTATGAACCAGGTGTGAGCACCTCTGGGGCCCAATCTTCACCACTAAACACACTGTTCTGTAACTGCTCCTAAGAAACCCCACCGTGTTAACATTTGAGAGTCAGGGCAAACACAGACCAGCCCTCAGGCCAGATGCAGCCTGCGTTCTCCTTGTAATAATGTTTCAGTGGAACAGCGAGACATCATTTCTGTGTGTGTCATCTATGGCTGCTTCCATACTGTAAAGCAGGGCTGAGCAGTTGTGACGGAGACCATAACGGCCTAGAAAGCTAGAAATATTTGCGACCTGGCCCTTTACAGAAAATATTTGCCAACAGTTGTTCTAGACCACATCACATACCAAACACAATGACTTTATTATTTTTTTGTTCAGACTGTGTGTGCACTGCTCGTCTCTCCTCATCTAAATTCAAAGGACTTTAAGACAAAAAGCCCGTTTCTGGTCACTCTTGAACTCCTAGATTGAAAACTGGTGACTGAATGACTTGAACTTACATTACTGAACAAAACTAAAGAGCTCATTAATGAGAACACTGGTTCTCCACACATCAAACACTTTGCTTTATATATTTCTCCTTCTTAAGTTTTTGGATATAATTTCAAATTTACAGAAAATAATCTGCAAGGATAGTACAGAGAACTCTGGTATAACTTTTACACAAACTCACCATTTATACTTGATCCCACTGCTTTCTTTACATGAGCTTTTTCCCTAATTACGTGAAAATAAACTGCAGCTACCATATTTTTCTATACCTAAATATTTCAACATATTTCCTATAAACAAAGATATTCTCCTACATAATGTGAATTCTCAAAATTGGGAAATGTAACAAAGACAGCCTTTGCGTGTGTGCTAAGTTGCTTCAGTTGTGTCTGACTCTCTGTAACCCTATGGCCCAGCCTGCCAGGCTTCTCTGTCCCNAGGATAAGAAACTGAAACAAAAAGCACCATTTTGAAATGAAAATAACAGATGAAAAAGACATATTTAAAAAACAAAACAAAAATGAATAAATGAACTAGAGTATGAATGGCAGTGAATTAGGATTTCTATTCTTCCTTTGGATGGGATTCATATAAGCACAGTGGTTGGGAATAGTTGTGGGTCAAGGGGAAAATGGGTTTTTTTGTTACTTTCTGTGATGACTATTTGTGTAGTTCTGTTTTCAAATAGCACTGAATACTCTAAGTCTTCGTATAACCTGAAAACTTAATATGCTTCAGTTAGATTTCTTTTTTGGATTGAACACAAATCTGCCAATATTCCTTAGCTGGAAATAGTTGTACACACAGCACTGTGAGCTGGCTTCAGAGTCAGGTGAATCTAAATCTGACCCTTGCTTTAGGCATTTAGCAGTCATGTGAGTTATAGTTGATGGACAATATTATGTAAGCTTCAGGTATATAGCATAGCAATTCATAATTTTTAAAGATTATATTACATTTATGGTTATAAAATATTTTATGCATTCCCATTGTTGTACAATATATCCTTGTAGCTTATTTGTTTTGTACATAGAAGTCTGTACCTCTGTTCTGCCGAAAGATTTATGGTCTGCTGAAACACTTTCATTTTTAGGCCCAGAGGGCTGACCAGTAAAATAACCACTCTATACTTTAAGCAAGAAATAAGGAAGGTTATTATGTTAGTAGTAAGTTACAGTATGAGGACAAGTAACATAGAGATAGTTATATATGCATGTATATATATCCTTGTAGCTTATTTATTTTATACATAGTCATTTGTATCTCTGTTCTGCCAAAAGACTTATGATCTGCTGAAATACTTTCAATTTCAGGTTCAGAGGATTGACCAGTAAAATAACCGCTCTACTCTTAAATAAGCAGGAAATAAGGAAGGTTATTATGTTAGTAATGTTACAGTATGAGGACAAGTAATATAGAGATAATTATATATACATATGTACATCACCAGGGGGCTTCCCTGGTGGCTCAGATGGTAAAGAAAATACGTGCAATGCAGGAGACCTGAGTTCAATTCCTGGGTTGGGAAGTTTCCTGGAGAAGGGAATGGCAACTCACTCCAGTATTCTTGCCTAGAGAATTTCATGGAACCTGGCAGGCTCCAGTCCATGGGATCGCAAAGAGTCCGACACGACCAAGCGACTAACACACACACATATACATTGCCACAAGAAATGTGTGTGATTGTGTGTGTGTGTGTGTAAATATATAATATATATACATATATACACACACATACATACATACATCACCAAATTAGAAAAGCTTCTACATCTAGATCCAGTTTGGAGTGTCAGTTGGAAGTAGTATAGCAAGAAACAAATATTAACATCACCAAACTGGGGACATACCTACATCCAGATTCAAGCAATGCTGGAAGACCCTGGAATAGCACTCTGGAGTCCTCAATTGAGAAGTCCCAGGCAGTGTGTCCACCCACACGTGAGAGTTCAAGGTGCCGTCCAAAGGAGTCCTGCTTTTATTGCCAAACTGCAAGCTGATAATCATCATGTAAATATACAGTTCTGACTAATAAGCTAAATGCTGGTATCGCTAGTCATGTCTCAGAATGTTCACTGATCGCTGGGAGCTGGCCAGATTCTCAAGGCTCAGGAAACTTCGTGACTCATTCCATTCCTTGTGATATTCCCTTCCTTATCTGTTAGTTCCCCAAAACTCCTTTCACCATTCCTGCTGATTTGCAGCTTGTTGTGTAACTCCTTTCGGGGTCTCTGCTCAGTCAAAGGCCTCTCATTGCCTCTGAAGTCTGAACAAGACTACTTCTATTACTTTCCCCAACATTCAGCCTCAGCATTGTTTAGACTGAAGAGCATTAAGAATAAGGAAAGGTCTCTCTAGCAGTTTTCCTAATGCATTAAGATAGATAACATTTCCATATGGTTAATAAGAACAATACAATCAAGATTATCAACCGTGGGTTAAACAATGCAGAAAACAGTTTGGCTCAGTGGGAGACTGAGAAAAGAAAATGTCCCACCGAGAATGAAAAGTATGCTTTTAGACATTAATACCTACATCCATTAATTTGTTAGCTGCAGTAATAGTAACAATAAAATGTTCTAATAAAGTACAGTGATGCTTATTTATAAATTCTTTTTATAAACCTGTAATTCTTTTGCTTCTTCTAAGATTTTATGTAGGAGTTCTAATGGTAAGCTAATAGTGGGGACAGGTAAAGTAGGAATTAACGTTTGAGTCCACAACAATTGTTCTTTGACAGGAGAGCAGTAGTATGTGGTTCCTTTCTTATATAAATGATCTATATGTGCTAAACATCCTGAAAGTGGAACTTCTAGCTGATCATTAGAGGTTGTGTTTAAATAATTGATTATAACACAAATAAATTGGAAAGTGACTTCAAGAAGTATTTTATAAGATTGAGGAAAAACAGTCCATTTGATCAAGTTTTCTAATAAGCAGGGTTCCCAGACATAAGAAGTCTGGCCACAAAGTAGTCCCTCGGCAGCTCTCTCACAGTCTGTTAATCAGTGGGTGTGGTTACTGAAATCAAACAGTTTTCTGTGAAATGGCTGCTGCGTTGCTTCAGTCGTGTCTGACTCTGTGCGACCCCAGAGATGGCAGCCCACTAGGCTCCTCTGTCCCTGGGATTCTCCAGGCAAGAATACTGGAGTGGGTTGCTATTTCCTTCTCCAATGCATGAAAGTGAAAAGTAAAAGTGAAGTCGCTGTCTCTTAGCGACCCCATGGACTGCAGCCTACCACCTCCATCCATGGGATTTTCCAGGCAGGATTTCCCAGGCAAAAATAGTGGAGTGGGTTGCCATTTCCTTCTCCATCTGAGAAATGGGGTAGCCAAAATTCTTTTCCAAAGGCAATGGTACATTATAATGCAATATAGTCCCAATGCACCAAGCTTTCTCACATCTAGCTTTTCCTTCAGGGATTAATATATAATGATCTTTAGATATTTGTTCTTTAAATATTTTTCTCTAAGCATATACATTAGTAAACATTAGTATTTCTTGGGCTTTATCCTTTTGAACAAGGTAATACAATGCTTGGTTAGAATACATGGTCCATTTAAACTTTTTTTTTTTTTATTTGAAAATAATTATATTTTAACCAGTTTTTCAGATGCATAGAGATAGGATACAGAATTTTTATTTTTAAGAAATTTAATATGGTGGTAGATAATATCAAATAAGGTTTAGAACTTTTTAGTTTGTTTAGGATAACATTTTGTCCTTTTTAATGACACTTAACAATTGGAATTATCTATTCTCTGCACGATTTAATTCATTTTTTACTAAATGAGTTCTTGATTAGAGTAATCCAAGCATTGATGAACACACTTAACATTAATGCATACTTAAAAAATATTTCTTCCTGAATAGGTTGCAAAAAGTATTCCTAAATTGAGCAGGAATTTTATTTTCTAACACAAGTCCAAGATTATGACAATATGGAAAGGGAAAATACTGAGATCCTGGTGAAATAAAACATTTAGTTAAAATTTGGGACTAAATGTAGTACCTGAATACTCACACTTTAATTAGCAAGTTAAGAAAAATAAATCTGAAAAATTTAGATATTTCAGTGATAATCATTTGTACATGCAGCAGTATTATTATCAAGACTTATGTCAAATGTGTTATACTACTTTCTACATTACTTAAATAGGATTAGATCACTGAAGATTTATACAAGTGCATAAGACTTATGTGAGCCAACCAACTGCTAAATAATTAAAGTAACATTCAGTTCAGTTCAGTTCAATTCAGTCGCTCAATAGTGTCCTACTCTTTGCAACATCATGGACTGCAGCTGCCAGTCTTCCCTGTTCATCACCAACTCTCGGAGCTGACACAAACTCATGTCCATCGTGTTGGTGATGCCATCCAACAATCTCATCCCCTATAATCTCCTTCTTCTCCTGAGTTCAATCTTTCACATCATCAGGGTCTTTTCCAATGAGTCGGTTCTTTGCATCAGGTGGTCAAAGTGTTGGAGTTTCAGCATTGGTCCTTCCAATGAATATTCAGGATTGATTTCCTTTAGGATTGACTGTTGAGCTCCTTGCAGTCCAAGGGACTCTCAAGAGTCTTCTACAACACCACAGTTCAAAAGTATCAATTGTTTTTTGGTGCTCAGCTTTCCTTATAGTCCATCTCTCACATCCATACATGACCAGTGGAAAAACCATAGTTTAGATCAGACAGACTTTTATTGGCAAAGAAATGTCTCTGCTTTGTAATATGCTGTCTAGGTTGGTCATAGCTTTTCTTCCAAGGAGCAAGTGTCTTTTAATTTCAAGACTGCAGTCATCATCTGCAGTGATTTTGGAGCCCTCCTGCCCAAATATAGTTAGTTTAATGATCTTTATTTCTAATTTCAAATTCCAATTGTTTATTAGCTGGTATGTAAGTGGCTTTTTTTTTATATTAACCTTATATTCCACAACCTTGCTATAATCACTTATGAGTTTTCGATTTTTTCTTGATTCTTTAGGGCTTTCTACATAAACAATCACATTACTCCAAACATGTATACTTTTAATTTCCTTTACTTAACCTATTGCATTAGCTAAGACTTTCAGTATGATATTGAAAAGTAATGATGATGGGACATTTTTACCACATTGTTGATCTTAGTGGGAAGTCTCACCACTAAATATTAACTGTAATTTTTTTCATATTCTTCATCAAACTGAGGATGTTCTCCCTACTCCTAGATTGTCAAGAATTTTTGTCATAAAGGGGTACTGGATTTTGTGAAATGCTTTCTCTGCATCTATTGACAGGGTCTTTTTTTTTCTTTAGCCTGTTGATATGATAGATTACATGAACTGATTTTCTACTGTTAACCCAGCTTTGTATACCTGGAATAAATCCCACTTGGTTGTGTTGTGTAACAGTTTCTGTTTTGGGATTTGATTGGCTAATATTTTGTTGAGGAATTCTGCACCTATGTTCATGAGTCTGTAGATTTCCTTTCTTGTAATATCTTTGTTTAGTTTTTATATTAGGTTAATGCTTGCCACATAGAATAAATTAGGAAGTAGCCCCTCTGCTTTTATCTGCACAAAGAGAATACAAGACACAGGTACAACTTCTTCCATAAATTTCTAATGGACTCAGCAGTGAACCTATCTGGGCCTGGTGCTTTGGAAGGCTATTATCATTTCAGTGTTGTTAATAGACATAGGCCTATTTAGATGGCCTCTTTCTTCTTGGGTGAGTTTTGGCAGATTGTGTCTTTCACAGTGTTGTTAATAGACATAGGCCTATTTAGATGACCTCTTTCTTCTTGGGTGAGTTTTGGCAGATTGTGTCTTTCAAGGAATGGGTCATTTTCATCTAGGTTTTTGTATTTGTATTCACAGAGTTGCTTGTAATATCCCCTTAATATTCTTTTATTGTCTATGGGATTAGTAGTAATGTTAATTTTTTCATTTCTGATATTAGTAACTTGTGTGTTTTATATTTTTTTCTTAACCTGCCTAGAGTATCAGTTTTAATGCTCTTTTAAAAAAACAGGATTTAGGCTTGATTTTCTCTATTGCTTTGTTTTCAATTTCATTATTTCTCCTTTTATTTATTTTCCTCTTTTAATTTACTTTCCCTACTTTTCTTGGCTTCTTAATGCTTCTTGAAGCTTTTCAACTATATCATTCAATGCTGTACGTCTTCCTCTAAGCAATGCTTTTGTTACATCCCACAAATTTTGATCCTCTGTATTTTCATTTTCTCTTCAATTCTAAATATTTTAAAACTTCTTAGACTTCTTCTTTGACCCAAATGTTATTTAGCCGTGTGTGGTTTAACCTCAAAGTATGTGGGGATTTCCCAATTACCTTTCTATTACTGATTTTCAGTTTAATTCCATTGTGGTCTGGGAGTATACTTTGATTTCTACTACTTTCAGTGTTATAAGGTGTTTTAAGGCCCAGAATATAGTCTATCTTGGGGTATCCAGCATGAGAACGTGTATTCTGTTATAGTTGGATGTCAATTAAATCCGGTTGATTGATGCCCTTACTGACTTTCTACCTGCTGGATCTGTCAATTATCAATACAGAGATGTTAAAGTCTTTGTCCTTTCATTTTTGTTTTACTGGTTCTTATCTCTCATGTTTTTTCATATTTTGTTGTTGGGCATGTACACATTAAGGAAATTGCATCTTCTTAAATAACTGACCCCTTTACAATTATGCAACGTTCTTTTCTCTGATAATTTTCCTTGCTCTGAAGTCTGCTCTTCGTGAAATTAATATAGTTACTCATGCTTCTGGATTAGTGTTCGCACTGTATCTTTCTTTATCTGTGTCTATTTCAAGTGGATTTCTCAAATAGACAATATAAGTGGGTTCTGCTTCTTACCCACTCTGACAGTCTCCACCTTCCATCTGGTGTACTTAGACCACATACTAACAAAGTTATTATTGGTATGCTTGGATTACTATTTACCATGTTTGTTACTGTTTTCTGTTTGTTGCATTTGTTCTTTATTTGTCTTCTACTCTTTTCCTGCTTTTCTAGCTTTAACTAAGTATTTTATAGGATCCCATTCTTCTTCTCTTCTGGCCTATCAATTATACTTCATGTTTAAACTGCTTTCAGTGGTTGCCCTTGAGTTCATAATATATATTTCACAATTAATCTCAGTTCACTTTCAAATAACACTATAACTCTAGGGTGGTATGAATACCTTACAATAGAGTATTTCTAGTTCCTCTCTCCTGTAACATTGTTTTCATTCATTCACTAATTAATATGTTGTTGCTGCTGCTGCTGCTAAGTCACTTCAGTCATGTCCGAATTAATATGCTACTATCACCCAAATGTTTATCTGTAAGATCAATTGTGTGTCACTTCAGTTGTGTCTGACTCATTGCAATCCTATGGACCACAGACCACCAGGCTCCTCTGTCCATGGAGTCTCCAGGCAAGAATACTGGAGAAGGTTGCCATGCCCTTCTCCAGGAGATCTTCCTGACCCAGGGATTGAACTCACATCTCGTAAGACTCCAGCACAGGCAGGAGGGTTCTTTACCACTAAGAATAAGAAAAACTAAGGATTTTATCTTCATCTATTCCTTCTCTAGCATTCTTCCTTTCTTTATGCAGACCTGAGTTTCTGACCTATCCACCTTTAGTCTACCAATGAGTTAATTCTTCATTTCTGCTACAGTGTTTCTGAATTCTAGCAATGTGTTTAGTCTTTCAGAGTTTCCATTATCCACGCCCAATTCTGGGGTCAGCAGTTTGCCCAACGACCTTAGTTTAGTTCTTTAATGCCTCAAAGAAGGGTTGCTGGCAGGTCAAGAAACAACAGTTAGAAGTGGACATGGAAAAACAGACTGGTTCAAAATCGGGAAAAAAGTATTGTCACCCTGCTTATTTAACTTATATGCAGACTACATCATGCAAAATGCCAGGCTGGATGAAACACAAGCTGGAATCAAGATTGCTGGGAGAAATATCAATAACCTCAGATACGCAGATGACACCACCCTTATGGCAGAAAGTGAAGAACTAAAGAGCCTCTTGATGAAAGTGAAAGAGGCGAGTGAAAAAGTCTGCTTAAAACTCAACATTCAGAAAACTAAGATCATGGCATCCAGTCCCATCACTTCATGGCAAGTAGATGCGGAAGCACTGGAAACAGTGAGAGACTTCATTTTCTTGGGCTCCAAAATCACTGCAGATGGTGACTGCAGCCATGAAATTAAAAGATGCTTGCTCCTTGGAAGAAAAGCTATGACCAATCTAGACAGCATAGTAAAAAGCAGAGACATTACTTTACCAAAAAAGGTCCATCTATTCAAAGCTATGGCTTTCCCAGTAGTCATGTATGGATGTGAGAGTTGGACTATAAAGAGAGAACTGATGCTTTTGAACTGTGATGTTCGAGAAGACTCTTGAGAGTCCCTTGGAATGCAAGGAGATCCAACCAGTTAACCCTAAAGGAAATCAGTCCTGAATATTCGCTGGAAGGACTGATGCTGAAGTTGAAATTCCAATACTTTGGCCACCTGATGTGAAGAACAGACTCATGGGAAAAGATTCTGATGCTGGGAAAGATTGAAGGCAGGAGAAGAAGGGGATGACGAGGATGAGATGGTTGGATGGCATCACTGACTCAACAGACATGAGTTTGAGCAAGCTCTGGGAGTTGGTGATGGACAGGCAGGCCTAGTGTGCTGCAGTCCACAGGGTCTCAAAGAGTCAGACACGACTGAGGGACTGAACTGAACTGAAGCCTTTTCTTGTGTAAGGATGTGTATGAGGATTTCTGTGCTTCCACCACAGGCCCAAGTGGAAACCACATCTACATCCTCTATTCCATTTTTTTTCTCATTATTTTCTTATTTCTTCTTTTTGTAAACTCATTCAGTTTCTCTTTTCTGGTTTCTTAAATTAAATCCTTATTTTATTTTCAGGATCTCTTCCTACCTAATATAAGTAATTTTTGGTAACTATTGTATCAGTGTCTAAGTACTGTTTTGGTGTATTCCATAAATTGATCACTTTTTTTTTAACCTGAAATACAAATCCTCTTAACACGTCCCTGCTTCAACCAGGAACCTACCCCAACCCAACTACCTATACATATTTCTGAAATCCAACTCTGTGTCTTTTTTCTGTTAAATGACTAGGCATTAATTCAAGCTTTATTAGTTTTCTACAAGCAGACCTTTAAAAACTGTCTTCAGCTGCATCTTCTGCCTTCTCCTCCATATTTACACAACCTTCGGCACAATCTAGCACAGCACTATGAAAGATAACTTTCTGTTGTGGTGGTGATTTTCCATATCTGCACTGCCCAGTATAGTAGTCATTTATCTTAAAATGTGGCTAGTAAAAAAAAAAGCACAAAAACAGAATTTCAAATCTTATTTAATTTCATTAATTTAAATATAAAATTTCTCTTGTGCATACTGAACATCATGCTGGATGATTCAGCTTTACAGAGACAGCTTGTAATACTGTCTAGGAATGCTAAGTGGAGTATGCAGTCTGATTTAAGTCTTAATTAAGTAAGAAAATGTTATTTTTTTCATTTATACCCCAAATTGATGAAAACCTTTAAAGTTTTACTTATGGGATTAATGCTTTGATATTTACTGAATTAGAAAGGAAACTGAAAAACTTTTAAAAATACATGACTTCATAATCACAGATTTCACTGGCTATAAGAATGATAACATCATCATGTCAGGCAGCCTCTGGAAAAACCCACTGTACATTCATAAAAGAATGAGACTAAAAGAAGCAAGTAATGTGTTAGCATTATCCTGGAAATGGCTTGTCCTCACAGACCTTCCTGAAAGGGTCTTGAATCGCCCCCACAGCTCCCTGGCCTCTGAGCTCTTCCTCCTGGAGGAAGACAGCACTCCATGACATTCGAGCTGGAATGAGCACAAAAGGTAGATGTTTTCTAGGTACCTGAAGTGAAGTGAAGTGAAGTCGCTCAGTCGTGTCCGACTCTTTGCGACCCCATGAACTGTAGCCTACTAGGCTCTTCTGTCCATGGGATTTTCCAGGCAATAGTCCTGGAGTGGATTGCCATTTCCTTCTCCAGGGGATCTTCCCAACCCAGGGATCGAACCCGGGTCTCCTGCATTGTAGACAGACACTTTACCATCTGAGCCACCAGGGAAGTCCCTAGGTACCTGGTAAATGCCTATTTATTCATTCACTTTCCAAATCAAATTTTAGTTCCCAAAGGAAATTATTTAAAAAGAAAGGTACACATTACTTTATAAAGAATTCCAGTAGGCGTTTATTACCATGTAAGGCAATGGGTTTAGAAATGGAAACATATAGCCAAGAGATATTAAGTCTGTGGCTATATGGTTGACCAGATTGACTGTTAATTAGGTCAACTGTCTAAAGGATAACAGAATTATCTCTTGGCTGATAAATTTGGTCATTGAAACAACTAAAGTAACTACTGCGAGTGGTCAAAGAATTTTAGAAAGCAAAATATTCTGAGTCACAAAACCTTTTCTCTTAAATGTCCTTTATCTTCTGTGCTGGTACAGGAGAAAATAAAATCCTGAAACATGTACACTCAAAACAGATTAAAACAAGCTTCTAAGATTTTATACCACTTTAAAAAAACAATATATGAGCATAAACTCTAAAAGAAAGTAACTTAGCATTGAAATGCCTAAATTAATAAAACTAATTAGAGTATTTTAAAACCAGGAAACAGCAGATAATGACAGCGAAGGAGACTATCAAACGAGCCCAGGGATGCCCCAAAGGCCCTCCTTAGCTTTCCTCTAGGGTGGATGTTATCCCATATGATGGTGGCACTGAGTCAGTTAAAGAAAATGAGAACCCAGCTGAGCTTTCAAAACCACATGGAAAGATCCTCTGGATATGTCTGCTCCTTAAAACTAAGCAGTCATTATTTATTCAAAATTGAGAGTGTAAATTAAAAAAAATTTTTAAACTATATATGGAATAATATTTTTCACATCTTACATGATAATTGAAGGAATACCTGGACTATTTTTCATGTATTCTCTACATAGTAAGTAAATAGCTGGAGCAAATTCCACCACCTTTAACCTACAAATGGGAAACTGAATTCTAGAATGGCAGACCCAGAGAGGATCATCTATACAGCTGTATAACCTAGCCATCTCAGGGTCACCAAAACTCCCTCTCTCACACACCCCTACCTTAACTCACCACATCTCATGTCTCATTGGCACTGATTCATATCCTGTACAAATACCTCAGGTGTCCAGGGGCTTCCAGATCCTCCCTTCTAACTCATACTCCACAGTGCTACCAAAGTTATCTGCAAACCCCAACCTGCTCCAGTTGTGACTCACTTAAAACCTTTGAATGGAACCCTATCATCTTCAGGATAAAGTCCAAGTGCCAAAAGATATGGATGAGAGTGAGCACTTGTCTACTGTCTGTCTATGCACATGCTTACACATATGTCTGTGTATGTGTACATGTGGGTCTCTACCTGAATGTCTCCCATATATGTGACTATGTACATGTATCTACGTGTGTGTGCATGATATATAAAATGCACAACACAATCATAACAAGGGAGTAAATCTTAGCATTCCACAGCAAGTTGACAGCACATATATATGTGCTACCCTTCTAATTCATCTGAAAGGGGCCTCTGAGATGCCTGAATAATGTAAGATAAGCTCTTGGTATGTGTGAGGATAAAACTACCTGTGAAAACACAGAATGTAAACTTGGTTACAAACCCCTGTCTTCATTCCACCCCACACATTGTCCCAGGCATCAGGCCTGAGACAGCCAAGAAGGCAGAAGGCGCAGCAGTGAAGCTGCACTGGCCTTCTTCCTAGTTTCTCCAGTCCATTCTTCTTGCTTCTGCACAAAAAGATTCCTGACGCCATACCATCTGTCTTATGCCATCTTCCCATCTAGAAAGGAGAGCTGGGCCAGGAAGTCAAGCACGCAGCTCCTGAGCTTGGTGGGAAGGGTGGCGGCTTATCCTTCAAGTCCCCAGTAAGGGAAAGACTCACAACACTGAGAGGCTCACAGGGTTGATCCACCTGCCTCCATGTGAAGTGTCTGAGCTACTTCACTTTTTGCAGCCTCAGCTTCCTCATCTGCAGCATGAAACAGCCATATGTATGTCATCTTTCTGTTATAAAAACCAACTGAGGTAACACCATTGCAAGTACTTGAAAATATAAAGTGATATATAAATGTTATAGTTTGGACTGTCATCATCAGCAATCCACATGTATCCTGAACTGGCGTCCCAGCAACAACACTTACTGATAATTTTCTTTAAAAAAAATTATAGTTAGGGAATCAATAGAAAACAACTGGAATCCAGATGGTGGAGGAAAAAATACTCAAAAAGTTAAACATTAATCACAATACAACTTTCCTGATGCTAAATTAATAGAAGAAATTTAAGCCTGTCAAGCCCAGATGACTGCTATAAAGCAGAATTATGAAGACACCATTCTTATATGCAGTGTCGTAAAACACAAAGGAAATAAACAACATACAAATTATTAAGAATTTCTTTTTTGAAAACTCTACTTGAAAAACAAATCACTGAGGTTAAAAGAGAAGGAAAAAATACTAACAACCAAGATAGGAAAAGTAAAACCAAGATTTTTGAAACCAGTGTTAAATTTTGTAACACCTAAAAAATGAGCTTACAAAAGGTTACATTATAAATTATTATAACATTATAAATAATGGACACTATCTTAAAAATATAAAAAGAGTTACTTTTTACTAAATTTTATTGTGTGCCCTGGAGAGTGTATCTATGGTTGAGGTAAGAGGTCATCTGCACATCACAACCAACCACAAACGCACCTGAATACACTACTGTGCATTCACACAGCTTCTGCAGACATGTGTCCACTCACGCGTTTCACCACCACCCACATTACATCTGGCAATATGTAGTAACTGTAATACACTGAGCTTACCCGACCGATAGCGCTCATCTCGTGACCCTGAGGACCTTCGGCGGTGATAGCGAGAGGCAGAGGAAGGAGTAACTGGAGCCCGGCGCTCTGGAGGCAAAGCTTGATCCACCCCTGGGTTAAGGAAAACAGCAAAGTAAGGCGAGGTGGACTGGCAGTTGGAGTTAACTAACTTTGCCAAGCAAATTATCTGGTGGGATAAAGCCCTGACTCTCTGTTTTCCCCCAGCCAAGCGAAAGCACACAGGGCAGTGGGCATGGAAGGCTGGGACAGCCCAGACGAGGACAGGAAAAGGAGCACCAGCCCAGGCGCCTTCCTGTCACAAATGCCTGTTATGTGCACATGAAGTGATGCAGAGTAAGCCACAGCAACAGTTTTTAAAGTTATAGTTATCATTAAATTAAAAGTAACTGTAAGTAAGTCTTGCAGAGTCTTTTTATAATCCAGGTTGCCAGGACTGAACATAAACGTTCATCTTTATCCAAAATTTCAAACTCTTGCAACCTTACTCCACCTGATGTTAAACAACTGAACAAGACATATTTCAATGTAGCTTTGAAGAATTACCAAAACTGTTGAAATCATCAGATAAAAATGATTCAGTATCTGGCCAAAAGCTGACCTAACTCTGGCCAATGTGACAGCTATTCAGAAACAGAGTAGCCAGAGGCACAATCCAGAGAAAATTACTAGGTACTACGGGAGAGATTTAATTACCACAGTTCAGAATAAGGAAATGCTGAGCATTAAAGATTAACTGCTGCTTCTTCAGAAAAAGACCAGTAATACTTGACAGAAAGTGAATCAGAAAAAGCAATCTTAACCCCAAACCGTCTAGTCCCTGGTTTACCATGACGGCTCCACAAGAGCTAGCTACTCATCCTTGAGGTTCAATATTCCTCTTACGCTGGTGATTTCTGCAGTTCACAGAATGTCCGTGGACTCCACATATTACACTGGCTATGTTAGAACTCCACGAAAGTGCACTGTGCACTGCAGCTCTGGGCTGGGCTCCAAGAGCCTCCATCTAGCAAGTGCGTTAACATCACTGTCATTAATTAGCGGTTCTTGTCACTGAACCATTCAGAGCTCCAAGTTTTTCTCAAGTTATTGCTACAAATGATCTTTGAAAAAAATTACTTTGTGAATGAATTACTTTATACTTTTTATCAAACAGATGTACATAATTTATGAAATCAAACAGTACTATTAAGTCTCATAGGAAAATAGTAATGACCGGGCGTTTACATTATTGAACCTTAGAATTCTAAGCAACATTATTCATATATTTAAATTTTTTAAATTTGTATAAATGTATTTATTTGAAAATTATGTATAACCATTGTCTTTCATGCCAATTACTGTCAAGAAGTTAAATTACTTTATCTTTCAGTTCAGTTCAGTTTAGTCGCTCAGTCGTGTCCAACTCTTTGCGACCCCATGAATCGCAGCACGCCAGGCCTCCCTGTTCATCACCATCTCCTGGAGTTCACTCAGACTCACGTCCATCGAGTCAGTGATGCCATCCAGCCATCTCATCCTCGGTCATCCCCTTCTCCTCTTGCCCCCAATCCCTCCCAGCATCACAGTCTTTTCCAATGAGTCAACTCTTCACATGAGGTGGCCAAAGTACTGGAGTTTCAGCTTTAGTATCATTCCTTCCAAAGAAATCCCAGGGTTGATCTTCAGAATAGACTGGTTGGATCTCCTTGCAGTCCAAGGGACTCTCAAGAGTCTTCTCCAACACCACAGTTCAAAAGCATCAATTCTTCGGTGCTCAGCCTTCTTCACAGTCCAACTCTCACATCCATACCTGACCACAGGAAAAACCATAGCCTTGACTAGACGGACCTTTGTTGGCAAAGTAATGTCTCTGCTTTTGAATATGTTATCTAGGTTGGTCATAACTTTTCTTCCAAGGAGTAAGCGTCTTTTCATGGCTGCAGTCACCATCTGCTTTACAATGTTGTGTTGGTTTCTGTCATACATTAATGTGAATCAGCCATAGGTAAACATATGTCCCATCCCTCCTGAACCTCCCTCCCATCTCACTCATCCCACCAGCCCTCTAGACTGGCAGAGAGCACCGGGTTGAGCTCCTGCATCATCCAGCAAACCCCCACTGTGTCTATTTCACATGTGGCAGTGTGTATATGTCAGTGCTCCTCTCTCAATCCGTCCCTCCTCCTCCTTCCCACTCTTTGTCAAGTCTGTTCTCCGTGTCTGCGTCTCTATTACTGCCCTGCAAGTAGGGTTAGGGTTAGGAATAATCATTCCTTTCATGTTAATCACTGTCAAGAAGTTAAATTACTAAATGCGAATCTGATGCTATAATCTTTATGTAAATCTGTTTATTTTTTTCTTCTCTTCTCTGTCACCATTTACACCTTTTTTTACATTAGGAGCTGCAAGCAAGCATTATATTCTGCAGCAGGGGCATAATCAGATCTATTTCCAGCAGGTCTTTTACCCAGGCTATTCCATTTGCCCAAAGAAGAAAGGTCCAGTCTCTTGCCTGTGACTAAGCACAGTGTTCATCACCAGGGTGGAGCTGTTCTCCCTCTCCAGCACTGTGCTCTGATTTAGGGCCTCTGAAGCGGTACTGCCCGGTGTCCCTGACTCTGGAGGCTCTTAATTCCCTTTCTCCAGACAGCAAACTTCTCTGCACGAATGCAGAAGGAGTGATCACCTGTTGCCTAGAAGTCATGCCTACCTACAACGCCCACCACCATGGTTTCATCAGTCCATTCATCTGCTGCCTTCCTCGCCGTGGCCAAGTAAGGTGCCTCTAATCATCAACCTTATAGAGCCTAAAAACACATCATTATTTCTCCAATCTCTTGTCCTAGAGATTCATACTTTATCCATTTACTGACATCACAGAGCAGTTCTGGGAAGAGGCAGAGCTAACACACACTGTCAAGCTGCCAAGATTAAACAGTGCCACACACACATTTAGCTTCCAATCTCAGTACTGTTACCCATCAACTCCTTTCAAATATGCTTCCTGGAATTAGTTTCAACCTTGACCCTTCCAGGTCCATAGGTGGCCATATCCCTCCTCTGGGAAGTGCAGTCACAGCACCTGCAGACCAGCTATCAGTTCAGTCACTCAGTCATGTTCGACTCTTTGCGACCCTATGGACTGCAGCACACCAGGCTTCCTTGTCCATTACCAACTCCCAGAGCTTGCCCAAACTCATATGCATTGAGTCCATGATGTCATCCAACCATCTCATCCTCTGTCGTCCCCTTCTTCTCCTGCTTTCAATCTTTCCCAGCAACAGGATCTTTTCCAATGAGTCAGTTCTTCACATTAGGTGTCCTAAGGATTGGAACTTCAGCTTCAGCATGTCATTCCACTGAACACTCAGGATTGATTTCCTTTAGGATTGACTGGTGGATCTCCTTGCAGTCCAAGGGACTCTCAAGAGTTTTCTCCAACACCACAGTTCAAAAGCATCAATTCTTCGGCGATCAGCTTTCTTTATGGTCCAACTCTCACATCCATACATGAACTTCTGGAAAAACCGTAGCTTTGATTAGATGGACCTCTGTTGGTAAAGTAATGCCTCTGCTTTTCAATATGCTGTCTAGATTTGTCATAGCTTTTCTTCCAAGGAGCAAGCATCTTCTAATTTCATGGCTACAATCTCCATCTGCAGTGATTCTGGAGCCCAAGAAAATAAAGTCTCTCACTGCTTCCAGGGCTTCCCCATCTATTTGCCATGAAGTGATGGAACCAGCTGCCATGATCTTAGTTTTCTGAATGTTGAGTTTTAAGTCAACTTTTTCACTCTCCTCTTTCACTTTCATCAAGAGACTCTTTAGTTCCTCTTCACTTTCTGCCATAAGGGTGCTGTCATCTGCATATCTGAGGTTATTGATATTTCTCCCAGCAATCTTGATTCCAGCTTGTGCTTTATCCAGCCCAACATTTTGCATGGTGTACTCTGCATATAAGTTAAATAATCAGGGTGACAATATACAGCCCTGACATACTCCTTTCCCAATTTGGAACCAGTCTGATGTTCCATATCTAGTTCTAACTGTTGCTTCTTGACCTACATACAGATTTCTCAGAAAGCAGGTCAGGTGATCTGGTATTCCCATCAGTTGAAGAATTTTCCACAGTTTGTTGTGATCCACACAGTTAAAAGCTTTATCGTAGTCAATGAAGCAGAAGTAGATGTTTTTCTGTAATTCTCTTGCTTTTTCTTATGATCCAGTGGATGTTGGCAATTTGATTTCTGGTTCCTCTGCCTTTTCTAGTCAGCTCAGCTATACATGTAACTTAGTGCTCACCTGCTATGGACCCCACACTTCTGTCTTCAGAAAGCTAAGTTTGCATACAGCAGTGTGAATATTTACTCTCAAAGGCAGAAAAATAAAGAGTTTACAACCCAGGGTTTAAAAAGTTTTAAAAAGAAAATGAATATATTAGACAAAATGAGAATAGCTTCAATAAGTCACCAGCCTCAGGACATTAACAGAGATTAAAATATAAGTGTGCATATTTCAAATATTGGACTTCACCTGACCTCACTGTGAATGAAATTTGATGTAGCTTAAACATACTTCAGTCAAATAAGCAACTCCAAATTAGAATGACCTGGTACACAGGAGAAAGTGGGGCAATAACCAAGGGGTCCTGCCTGTGACCCATTGTAAGAGGAGCTGACCACATGCTGCTGGTGGGATGGGCTGCCTCCCAGCAAGAGTAATCACAAATAATCAGTAAAAGACACAGTTATAGCCCAGTATTCAGCACTGCTCGGGTCTCACACTCAGGCATCCCCGAAACCTAGCTCTCGGGACAGCCCAAGATAGCCAGTGTGTCTTCAATAGA
Source organism: Oreotragus oreotragus (assembly GCA_006410675.1). Lineage (NCBI taxonomy): Eukaryota > Metazoa > Chordata > Mammalia > Artiodactyla > Bovidae > Oreotragus > Oreotragus oreotragus. The sequence continues at coordinate 740,736 of SJYX01002577.1, forward strand.
AGGGAGGCTATCCCAAGGAAAGTGGATTAACTGTCCAGAAACACGCAATGCAAGGTGGATTAAAAAAAAAATTCTTCTCAGGTAAAAACATGACAGAGATCAAGACTGGATCTCTTCTCCCACAAACACTGATCAAGCACCACCTGCTTCAGATCCCACATGAGCTAAGGGCAATGCATCTGGACAACACCATGCTCTGAAGATGGTGCCCCAACCTGCTGCCAGCAGTTTGTGACCCTGGGCCTCAGTTTCCCGTCTTTAGGCAGCACTGACAGGTACAGCCAATGCTTTACAGCACTGGTGTAAGCACTGTATATTTACTAAATTATTAACATAGTTGTATGAGCCACGCATCTGCCATTTCACTGGGAGCAATCGAAGGCCCAGAACTGTGTCTGTGCCACTCCAGCAGTGCCCATCCATGTGTGATGGTCACCCCTTCCCTGGTGCACTCAAAGCCAGGCAGAGGCCAGGCCCCTGAAGCAGAGGCTCCCTGCTGTTCAGTGCTGCACTCCAGATGCAGTGGTCAATTGTCACACAGACCAAGTCCAGCTGGAACTCTGAATCTGGGAAGAGGTATTTTTGTGATCTCACCACAAAACTACTGTTCAACCAGTAGTCTTATAAAGAGAGAAGGAACTGCCACAATTCCAGACTGTTACCCAGTAACAAACTCAGAGTAGCTAAAAGCTGCTGAGGTTGTGTGACGAAGGTGTGTGCATGGATCCTCACTTTGGACATGTTAAGGCACTCTTAACAGGCATGTTAAGAGTCCAGAAAAGGCAACAACTGTCTGGCTGCCTGCCTGCAGCTGAGTGCTGCCCCTGGCTCACAGGAGGAACTCAGGAAGCACTGCTGAACCAGTAAGTAAAACATTTAAGGCTCGTGCAGAGGGCTGCAACACGTCAATTCACACACAGTTCAGTGAGTTTTTGTTCCATCTAGAATCACAATGGGACTCTAAATAAAACTCTTCATCAGAGGGGGGGAGAGCAGAGATGCATGAGAGGAAAAGAGGCAACAAAAGGACAGCAGAGGAGACAGTAAACCACAGCTGTCCACACCTCGGAGTGTGCACCCTCTTGGAACTTCCGTTTATGCATGTGGCACATCCCCGGCCCATTCTGACACCCCCATCCTTCACGGGTCCTTTCTTCCCCACCCTGCACTTTATTCTCAAGGTTAAAAGTTCACTGCCCTGACCCTTCACAGTCAGATGCCACCTGCTGCTCCAGGCACCCTCTCCACCCCCAGGGCCACTACAGCCACGACCATCAGTATCTCTTCAATCCAACTGGGCTGTGCCTGGTTCATGCCTCTGCACCCTGTGGATCCCAGAGCCGAGGCCCAGGCTCCTTCCCTGACCACCAGCCTCTCTCCACCTCACCCTCCTCATGAGCCACCTCCCACTCCTGCCTCCAGGTTCCTGTCACAGAGAAACAGCTGCTGTTCCCAAGTTCTTGACCGGCTTATCACCACTCACTCCTCCAGATGCTTTTTCCTCTGCAGAGCTGAAAACTTTGTTTGAGCTCAAGGGGTAGAAAGCAGAGAAATAAGCCTTTTTTTAAAATTAGAATGTCAGTTACTTTCAACATACATTTAAGAAAGGTTCCCTGAAACTAACTTAATAATGTAAAACAACTATACTTAATTTTAAAAGGCTCCTCAAAAAAACCCTAACAGCACAGTTCTGGCACCTAAACAATCCACCAATTCCAGGTTATTAAACAAATGCAGTCATTTTATTAACACTATGGAAAACCAGACACTAGAAATCACAGTAATCCTAAGAATAACCTAAAAATAAGGCCTACAGGGGCTGGTCCATTCACCATGACACAACGGTGCACTACAGGCCAGAAAGCCTGCAGTATAGACACCATATAGTTGCTCAGAATATTAAATGTTCTAGAAAAAGTCAGTATTTCTAAATTCAGATAGTAAGAGAAAAACACTAAAAAAACACCCTGGTTTTCAACAGTTTTAAAAGGAATCATGGAGGACATGTAAAACAAAACAAAGATCTTGCTCCAAATTCTGGTCTTATTTCAACTGCACACAAATCACTGAACCTCTGAACCTCGGTTCCCACACGTGTTGGGGTGCAGACATGGACATGGTAATAAAGAGTGACTGTTACTCCTGGGACTCTCATCGTGACTCAAGGCTCTCCGCTCCCCACCTACAGCGTTCATGCATCTCAGTGTCCTGCGACCTCACTGGGCACACCAAGGGCTCTCACTTAAGTGAAAATATGCACTAGATAGTTGGTAAAATTGCCAAGGATCTTTCCATATTTGTATACTGGCAAGTTTTGAATCCTCCCATTCTCTTTTAGCACATAATTATACTTTGCTTCCCACAATAGAGTGAAGTGAAAGTTGCTCAGTTGTGTCTGACTCTTCACGATCCCATGGACTGTACATACAGTCCATGGAATTCTCCAGGCCAGAATACTGGAGTAGATAGCCTTTCCCTTCTCCAGAGGATCTTCCCNCTCTTTTAGCACATAATTATACTTTGCTTCCCACAATAGAGTGAAGTGAAAGTTGCTCAGTTGTGTCTGACTCTTCACGATCCCATGGACTGTACATACAGTCCATGGAATTCTCCAGGCCAGAATACTGGAGTAGATAGCCTTTCCCTTCTCCAGAGGATCTTCCCAACCCAGGGATCGAACCCAGGTCTCCCGCATTGCAGGCGCATACTTTACCAACTGAGTCACCAGCAAAGCCCAAGAATACTGGAATTTATTTCTAAAACAAGTGCAATCAAGGATTTTGCCAGAAAATAAACAGCACAACTGTAGTACAGGTAAGAAATTTACTCCTTTCATTTCATACTGACTCAAGTCAGAAAAGCACAAAATAGACAGAAGCTTCACCATCACCACAGAAACATCTCCCCAACCACTGGGCCTAATTCTTACATTGTTGTCACCCTTGAGTCTACTTTATCCTCCACCAGCATAAAGCCTTGCCATAAATCAGTATAAATCTGCTAACCATTTTCCTACTCATGTTTAATTTGCACAGGGACTCATGCCTGAAAGGTGCTTCCCTTGGTAAAGAATCCCTTGGTAACTCAGTTGGTAAAGAATCCACCTGCAATGCAGGAGACCCCAGTTCAATTCCTGGGTCGGGAAGATCCACTGGAGAAGGGATAGGCTACCCACTTNTGCTAACCATTTTCCTACTCATGTTTAATTTGCACAGGGACTCATGCCTGAAAGGTGCTTCCCTTGGTAAAGAATCCCTTGGTAACTCAGTTGGTAAAGAATCCACCTGCAATGCAGGAGACCCCAGTTCAATTCCTGGGTCGGGAAGATCCACTGGAGAAGGGATAGGCTACCCACTTCAGTATTCTGGCCTGGAGAATTCCATGGACTGTACAGTACATGGGGTCACAGAGAGTCAGACATAGCTAAGTGACTTTCACTTTCACGACTGGAAGAGTGTAGATGACCTGGACCCATAAGGGTTCATGAGAGCCCCTACTCACTGTGCTGAGCTTGTGTCTCATCCCCACATCCCAGCACTTGGCTTCACTCAGCAGTGAGGCAACTTCGGAGGCAACAAGAGTATATCTTCAAGACTGTAAGTTCAAGTTTCATTTTCCTTATAGATTATCCATAAAAAATCCATATGAGCCTGGTCCAGGCAATAACTCCACTCTCAACTGTCCCCTGCCCTCCCTTCCATGGAGGATCAGCTGTTCCTCAGTAACTACTGGTGTCTGGGGGAGGAACCTGATTGGTTCAAAGCCATCAAAAAGAACAAGAAAACCATCCATCCATCCATCTAGTCAGCAGCTGTGTGTGATAAAATAAAAATATGCTTTAGACAACTTAGGGCACCAAGTTGTGTATCAAGATCATGACCACAGCTTACTTAGGATACAAGTTATTACCTCTAGTGATGAAAGTTCCTTTCCTTGAACAACTCAGTCTGGAGAGAATTCATGCTAAGTCACACGCCATCCCGATTTAACTATTCGTATTTCTCCTGTTATTTAACCTTGCACGCTACACCTCATCCATCATGAACAGGTGGCATGGCCCAGGAAGGCCCCCAGGATCAGTCCTGGGTGCCTACAAAGCAGGTCAGAGGGGCAGCTCACCGCTGTGCCCAGGGAGGTAAGGCTGCACTCGGGGGACAGGACTCTCCGACAGGATAAAAACAGACCAATGGTGCACCAGGTACCAAAGCAGAGCAGCAGGTGTGGAAACAGATCTGACACTGGGGCAGCGCGGGTGTGGACACGAAGCAGCAGAACCACTCAGGCACGCAGTGCCGGGAAGCTGCACTTCCTGTGGCATATGAAACACAATGGCCTGTCCTAACCCCAGGGAGCAGGGAAGGAGTCCTAGTCGAAGTGACACTTGCACTGAGCTTTAAGAGGTGCGCAGGTGCAGGCAGAGGACACAAGCATGTGCCGACAGTGTGACATGGGATGCAGGCTGGGGAGCTGGAGGGAGGCCAGGCAGCTGCGTGAAGCCTTTCTGATGCAGACAAGTCTGCACTCCCAGTAGGGCCAGCAAGGACAGCCGATAAACTCACCCTCACCCTAACCTAGCGAGGTTCCTCTCTGAGGAGGCTGTCCACATGGACCCCAAGGCAGAATCTCAGAGACCAGGAGGGAAACAGACCTGCCCTCTGGTCCCTGCAGCCAAACTCACCAAGGTTTTCACAACAATGCAGTCACAGTAGGTCCCTCTAACAGAGCACAAGCTACCTGCTGCTGGAGGAAAGGCAAGCTGGGCCTGGAGAAGACTGGATTCACATTAAGTCACCCGCTGCTCAGAAACACTGGATACCAATCATGGAGAAAGTAATACCCAGCCAATACACACATCATGACAACAGAGGGACTACATCTGGTCAAGGAAGATTTCACTCTTCATGGTAATGATGGAATTGTACTACTTCACGTCACCATGACCTTGCCATGAAAGCAGTGAAGACTCACTTATAGACGCTGACACCATGTTATTAGATATCCCTGAACAGAGTTGTAGAGAGTGGATTCTGTCTTCTAATTTTACAAATTTTAGCACGTTCAGAGACTAACAAAAGAATACATAGCTGAAAAACTCCAAGAGCATTAATACCAAAAAATTTCTCCTGAGTAACGTTTTCTCTTTGATGATGACTTTTAATATATTCTGACCCATTACTTGATTAAACACATAATTTTTTTTTCTTTCCAGCTCTGGACCCTTTCCCTCATCTAGTTTTAGGTGAGCACTCAACACCATGCTCCCTGAAGTCAATATACCTTTGACTGGGTTCCCCGGTGACTCACTCTTGGGAAGAAAACCAGGGAAAACCTGCTTCCCCAGCACTCTTCCCTGGGATGGGGTAATGCACAGGAGCTTAGACCCAGGGTGCATCTCTTGCCCAAAGCTGCATAAGCCATCCTAATCCGCAATCATGTGTCCCAAACAAATTCCCCAAATTTGGGATCTTTGAAATATCCCACAGATCCCAAAGATCTCTGAAATATCTTTAGAGTACTTTCTAGAGAAGTCTTTTCCTCTGATAAATAAAAATAACATTAAAAAAGGAAAAAAGGTAAAGTTCATAAAAATATAAATTCCCTTTAGAAAAGTGTAAAGCAGGATAAGGGTAACTGAAAAGGAAAACAAAATGTTTCTCATGAAGATCCTACACCAAAAGTGTCATTTCTAAGGCTGACCTAGTCAAGAAAGAACCCTCTGATGCAGAGTCGCGCACTCTCCTTACTGCTCCCCAGAGGCAGTTGTGTACAGAGAGTGACTGTTCACCCAGGGCAACTTCTCAGCATACAAATCAGCATAAGAACTGCACAACTACCTGGGCATCCAGCTTCTTGACCCCAGCATCCCCAGTGAACCTGCCTTCTCCTTCCCGGCTGGGGACGGTAGGGCAGGAGGCCCAGGGAGCAGCGTTCCCCAGCAGCGCTCTCAGCCTCATGCATCCATAGGTGCGGGAGACAAACAGAAACTGTGACGGGGCCCAGCAGCTAAGGCCCAAGTCTGCCACTTGCCCATCAATGCTTCACTTTTGCCCACAAGGACATGCCTCATGCCTGTTAGCAAGCTGGCCTGGAGAGGACAGCAGAGGCACAGAGGGGAGACCAGGCTGTGTGTCCTCGCCTAAGATCCTGGGGATCAACTGTGACACACAGCTTATTATCTGTACATGATTCTCAAACAATGTCTTTTATTTGAGTTTATGCTTATTCCTTATTGTACTAAAAGGTGCACTGAACTCATCTTTCTGAGCTTCTTATAATCAAAATATTGTTCACTTAAATAATTTTGACCTCTGAATAGAATCATGACTCTGTGATTAACCGGTTCAAGTTTTCAATTTCAAAACTCCATGACTGCCCTCTGGAGATAGGAATATAATGGAGCTATGGACCTCACTTCCTGAAACAGATCTCAAGGGCCAGGGTACACTAGAGCTCATCCTCACCCAAGTCTCTGACTATGAGACAAAGGTCAGTGAAGATCAACAATTTTAAGAAAAAAACTGTATGCTCCGTCATGGATTCTTCTTTCCTAAGTGTTTTGTAAGTGGTGCTCCAGCTGCGAAAATATGGTTGCAAAAACTGATTATTATATTTTAATAAAAAACACTCAGACCTGGGCTCTGAATCAGCAGGATAATCATGGTCCAGGGCCTGTGACAAGCTCTGTGCCTGAGGAGCTCTGAAGCCTCGGTAAGTTGAATGAGCTGAAATGGAGGACGGGGCTGAGAAACATGACTTCCTAGGTTCCCCCAAGGCTGAGCCCTACACTTCTGTTTAGAATGGCATCAGGCAGACAGTCCACTGCAAACGTGCCCTGCCATGGGATCTCTCTCAGTTAAGTGCGCTCACCGAAACGAAAGTAAAACAGTGGCCGGTTTCCTGCGGTGCTGGCCGCCCGCTCTCTGACCGCGGCGTCTCGGATGTCACACACCCCGATGTTGCCAGCCTGCAGCATTCTTCTCGGGGCTCCTTCACTGTGCTGCAGTCTACACCGGACCACGGCAGCTCCATTCGCTGCTGTAACAAGTTGAAAAAAAACTAATTAATTCAAACTTTAGTTTTTTTTAAATTTGTTACAGCGCCGAGCAGAGCTGCCGACCCCATGCAGAACAGCACAAAAAACACCAAGGGGACCATGTCACACAGGGCCACCCTCAGCGCCCAGCAATGCAGGTCAGCCTCGTCCTGGGACTGTAGAGGCTCCATCTCCCAGAGCCATCTCCTGGGAATACACAGAACTGCTTCTGTTTCACTTTTGTTTGGTAAGGCACAGAAAATAAAATCTAGCAACACAAGGACCTACCGCCTCCCCACCAGCCTTCCTCCAAAACCACGAAGGGTCACCTGCAAACAGGAAGTCATCCCAGCAGTTCTGCTGGAGGATGAGAAGGAAAGCGGGGAGACCACATCTAGTCGTCTGCCCCCATGTGTTCTGTAAAGCTCTCACACACAGGGTCAGCCGCACAACACACTGCTCTTCCATCCACTCAGACAGCACATAGCTCCTTCCTTTTATAGACCAGACAGCAAGAAAACCCAGGTCTCCAGCTAAGGCAGCCCTGCACATCCAGCCAATCTTTACATTAACTTTCTTAAGCTCCAAGGAAAGAAAGAAACCACACAAAATCAAACAAGGCTAAAAATGCAGCATACTCAACACAAATGTTCTAGAAGGTGAGCTCCAGATGAGGACACGCTCCCCTCGCCCCCAACACTGGAGGCCATGTCACAGCCCAGGGAGCCAAAAGGCCTGCACATGTGGAGCTGAAGCTCTTCTAGCTGAAACATCTCAGCATGGCTTTACATCTGCTCCAACAGTGAACACTGCAGAGTCCATTTCTGCTGCTGTCCTACCTCCTGGAGGACTTGTGTTAGCATTAAGCCCTTCCTGATGCCCAGAAAATTCTCAAGGTTGCCCTCAGAACAGAGGTGTTAACACCTGCAGCCCAGGGTCTCCCTCCTTTCCCTGAAATGTACAGAACCAGCTCAAGTGTAGAATCCTACGTACTTGCATGTATGAAAACCACAGAATTAAACAGAACTTGTACTTGGTTGAGAATTCATAATGCAGACAATCATGTTTCAAAAAACAACCAACCAACCTTTACGATTTCAAAATCCCAGGCAGGATGTTACATCATTTTCTCAATTTGCCTCCCCCAACCCACACCAATGAAGTCAACAAAAACTGTTGAGTAGCTTAAACCATTATCAATAATTTTAACTAAGCCAAAATTCATGTTTAAACCATAAACATTCTCATATTTTTTTAGGATTAGAGTATTTTAAAGTAATCAAACATATTACTTTCCTCTGTGGATGAATACCTATTACAGTTATCTGGCACCTTCACAGAAAAATCCTATGTGTCTTATGAATTCACAAAATATGCTGCAGTCACACAAAGGAGTTGTGTGGGGTTGGTGCCTCCTCAAGGGCCTGATCCGCATGCAGTCTGGGGACTAGGGGAGGACTGGTGCTCAGGAGTTGCAGTTAAGTCTTAAAACTGGACACCTTATGCTACTCAGCAAGGTTTACATACTCGGAGGCTGGGGCAGGTAGGCTCCAATCAATTTTGATCTCTTCTTTTCATATCCTTTCTGTGTGATGTCACCTGTAAGAGAAGGAAAGGGAAGTTCAGAATGCTTTCTCTGGTAGAGCTGAGCACTCAACTAAGAAGACACAGTCACGCATGTAGGTGTCTTCTGTTTCCTTATAATTTAAGAAGAAAGCACTTTACATCATTCACCTTGACTTTTCTTCTGCTTGCAAACATTCATTTAAGTAACATAAAATCCTTTACAGCGCATGTACACACTGGTCTCCGGCCCCTTTTCACAAGGTTTTGGCTTTGATGGAGTCCAGAATTAAGAGTATTGCAATCTTACTCACATCTGCAGGGCAGGAAACCTCCCTGATCTACACAGCGCTCATTAACTTAATCAACAACGGATTCTGCAGGTGTCTACCCCAGTGAGAGCTGGCCAAAACCACCAATAACGAGCATCTTTCTTCGTTAAGGAGATTTTTTTTTTTTTAAACTTATCAGACATGTCAGTTCCAAGGACTATACACTGCTAAGGCGGTTTTGAAAATAAGTGTCTAAAACCAAAAAAAGGTAGATAAAAACAAAGAGGACATACGACCTATGGAATCCAAAATATATGAATAAGATGTTTACAATTAAAACAGGAATTAAATTGCTAAAGTCAGAGATTTAAGGATCATTCATTGCTAGGTTGCCAAGTACCTGGGACAAATAACCTTTATGACGTACAATAGCCTTTCCCAATTGCAAGCTCGGACATATCCCAAATGCTGATTTGTGCCACTGAATTTTTCTGAAACTCTTAATTTTCCCCCTAATATTCTGACCAAACCATCATTCCTAAATCAGCTAAATACTAAAGTTTTAACAAAAATACAGCAAACAAATGAAAACTTGTTGTGAGTCACACACAAGTTGCTAAGCCTGCTTTTCCTGGTGGTGATGTTTGCTACATTCAATCAATCCAGAGGCACCCTGGGACAAGAACAGCCTGGGCCACCACTGTTCCCAGCAGTCCACTCCGGCCCACAGAACTCATGACTAGTCTGTGTACACAGAGCTGTAAACAACACAGATATAGGAAGAAATATCCTCCACTGACTATTGAACATTTTTGATGCTAAAACAAACTGACCATTCTTTGAAGACAATAAACCTATAAGAATGCTAGTTTCTGTGCTAACTGTGCTGCTGCTCAGCATTTTATAAACTCAAAACCAGCTTGCTCCCTCCCGCAGAGGGAATGCCCAGAGGAAAATGTTAAGCACGTGGCAGAGGACGGAGCACTTGCGTGAGGGTGTGTTGGTGGGAAAATCACATACCGGCCTGCCAGAACGTCACCTGAGCATGGCAGGTACCTACTCTTTACCTGGTGTTTCCCTCAGTCCCTCCCTTCCCAGTCAATCTCACAGGTGCTCTGCACAGTCCTGCCATCTAGTCTGGTGAACTAGCCCCTTCTGGCTTGTTCTTCACCCAAAGTTCAGCTCAGTTGTGAGGAGATCAAGACAGCAGAGTAGGAAGATGTAGAGCTCACCTCCCACCATGAAAATTCTAAAACATATCTCCACGTGGAGCAATTCTCACTGAAAACTAACCGGAGACTGGCAGAAAAGCTGCAGTACAACTGAGGCTGTGAGATCAACCCACATGGAACAGGGTAGGAAGGCAAAAGAAGTAATCATGTCAGGACCTGTATACCTGTGTGGAGAAACAGTTGCGTGGAACACGAAGGTCACAGGGATGGAGCTTTGCCCTGAGGAGGAGGCAGTTCAGCCACAGATCGGCGCCCTGGTCCTGGGCTCTGACAGCATGATGAGCAACCTGGCTGGCTGGAGGGCCTGCCGACTAGCAGGAGGGTTATGGGAAGCCTGGGCTCCATGGTGAGCAGCATAGCTGGCTTGACCCCAAGCATGGCTGGTCTAGCCATGAAGGCTGCTCTAGCCATGCCCATTTTTCACAGCCTGAGCCCAGTCCTGCTTGCTTCTCAACGGGGAGAGGGTCTGGCTGTGAGACTCAGAGCGGCGCAGACNGAGGGTTATGGGAAGCCTGGGCTCCATGGTGAGCAGCATAGCTGGCTTGACCCCAAGCATGGCTGGTCTAGCCATGAAGGCTGCTCCAGCCATGCCCATTTTTCACAGCCTGAGCCCAGTCCTGCTTGCTTCTCAACGGGGAGAGGGTCTGGCTGTGAGACTCAGAGCGGCGCAGACCTGAAGCAGTGACTGAGCAGAGTAATGGCCACCAGTGCTGGTGCTTCCACAGGTGGTAAGTCAGCCCAACCTCTGTCCGGGGCTGAACCCCTCAACGCTCCTGAGAGCCCACACAGGCACCTCTTGATTCAGCATTGCTGGGGTGAGGGGCCCGGTGCCGGGATGGGGGAAACACACACTTAAAGGGAACAGAGTGGGCTCAGACTTAACCCTCAGGGCTTCTGCTCCAGCAACCTGGGACCCTGCCCACTCCACAGGGCGGTGGTGTCACCAAGCAGAGGGGAGCAGAGGGAAAGGCCAGCTCACACAAGGCTCCAGGCCTCACCCTTCCACTTCCAGCCCCTCCTCCTACCAAGGCCAGAGCTGCCAGCACACCTTGGGGAGACAGGACTTGTGCTCACAACAAGTAATGAAGCAAAAATAAACAGTTTAACAGATAAAGAATTCAAAGCATTAGCAATAAGAATCCTAACTAAACTTGGTACAGAAACACATGGCACAGTGAGAATTTTAACAAGGAACTAGAAAAAAAATTTTTTTTTTTAAATAAGAATCAGTCAGAACTGAAGAATACAGTAAGTGAAATGAAAAACACAATAGAAGGAAAGAAAAGCAGATNAAGCATTAGCAATAAGAATCCTAACTAAACTTGGTACAGAAACACATGGCACAGTGAGAATTTTAACAAGGAACTAGAAAAAAAATTTTTTTTTTTAAATAAGAATCAGTCAGAACTGAAGAATACAGTAAGTGAAATGAAAAACACAATAGAAGGAAAGAAAAGCAGATTAGGTGATACAGAGAAACATGTAATGACCTGGAAGACAGAACAATGGAAATCACACATTATAAGAACAGTAAAAATAAAGGCAAACTTAAAAATGAAAACAGTTTAAATGGCCTCTGGGACATCAAGCATATTAACCACCATGTTATAGAGGCTCCAGAAGAAGAGACAGAGAAGAGGGTAAAATATGTATCTGATGAAATTATGGCTGGAAACTTCCCAAACTGAAAAAGGAAATATATCCAGGAAGACGAAGCATGGAGGGTCCCATCCCCAATGAGATGAACTCAGAGACCCACACCAAGACATGTCATAATCAAAAAGGCAAAAGTTACAGATAAAGAGGATTCCAAAGGCAGCAAGAGGAAAACAAGGAGTCACATTCAAGGGAACCCCCATAAGGCTATCAGCTGATTTTTCAGCAGAAATTCTGCAAGCCAGAAGGGAGTAGCATGATACATATCAAGTGCTGAGAGGTAAAAACTCTTGCAACCTACAGTACTCTACCCAGCAAGATTATCATTCAGAATCGAATAAAAGATTAAAAAAAAAAAAAATTCTCAGAGAAGCAAAAACTCAAGAGTTCATCAATACTGAACCTACGGTAAAAAAATGTTAAAGGATCTTCTCTTAGTGCAAGAAAAAAGGCTACACAAGAAGGATCTGTAGGAAAGAGATAAATACCACTAGTAAAAGCAGACACATACTTGATCCTCAGCCACTTAAACAAGCTAGGAGAAAGACTCAAAGTTCAACTCAAGTTCTAAAAATTCCCCAGATGAACGTTTAAGTACACGGGGAGTGGGAGGAGGGAGAAGGGCAGAGGTCCCCTCCCTTGAAGCCAACCTTAGAAGTCACCTTAGAGGACACTGACTCTTCACCCTCACTCTGGAAAGCTCCAGCTGCTAAAGATCTTGGGCCAAAGCAAAACAGGCACTTTTCGGCATGAAGCCACAGCTCTTCTTTAAAGGGGAGATGTTAAGGTTGGCCTCACAGAGGCCTCCACACAGGTTCCAAATCCCACAGACTCAGAAAGCTAGGTGGGAGGCGGAGTCAGGACTTCCACACAGGTGTTCTATTTTAGTTCCACTACTACATGCTGGCATGAAGCAGTCAGCTCGGAGAACCTGCAGACACGACTCGGGAATCCCAGGGTGCTATCATCTCTCCAAAGCAAGCAGAGGGAAAGGGAAACACTATTTACTGAATGACTTCCACACCCCATGAATTTTATCTAAATCACAGGTTGGCTAACTACAAATCCAGCCTGTGAGTTGTTTTTGGAAATAAAAATGTACCGGCACACAGTCATGCTCCCTGGTAAGCACCACAACACACACTGTGCAGCCTGCAAAGCCAGAAGTATAAACTACTGAGCCCCCTCCTACATGTTCTAAGTAATCTCTTTTAATCCTTATAACCACTGATTTTACAGGTAAGCAGTCAAGGTGCAAACTGTATTTGTTTCTCGCCCAGGGCCTCAAACCGAAAAAGAAAACCACCTTTGTCCAACTCCAAAACTTTTCCCATAGAAACCACACCTGGAGCTTTCACTCAAGCCTTCCTATGTGACCACCGGTCAGCATTCTCACTACCTGATGTCCTGCCTAGTTCTCCACCCAACTAGGAACCCTCACACCCCACTGCCTGTTTCCATGCCCCCATCCCTGCCCTGTCTTACTAACACCCCAGGCCACATGGAATTCTGCACAAGTCTCATGAGGCTTCGGATGGCTGCTCACAGTTTGTTTGTTTGTTTTTTTTTGTAACACATACAAGTGGCTTACCTTCCAAGCCACGCTGTGATACCTTCATGGGTCAGTGTCCTAAACAACCAAGTGTGACCCCACTGTTCTACAGAGCAGGACTATGTGTTGATGGAGTTAGTCACAAATGAGCCGCAGACACCAACATACAGAGGAACTTCAAATGGTGACTGGATAGACACTGTATTCAAAATCAGGGCAAATGGCTGGTGATTACTTAACTGTTTAGTGGCCACATCGAGAAAGGCAGAGGGAAATCGAGGACTACTCCATCTTTAAAGTGTGTGAGACATCGGCCTGGCTCATTGTCACACAAAGGATCTAGCGTCTGCAACAAGGGCAGGTTCCTCAGGTGCCCGGCCCCTGGCATCAGAGCTGAAACATCCTCACTGCATTTCCTTTTTCACACACAAAGTTCAGTTATTTTTTTAACTCTGAGGCTACTTCAGTATCTGGTAGACAGAGATCCATCAGATTATTTATGTCAAAGTTACTACAAGTTTATATAAATAGGGGGATCTTGTGTTCAACCAATGAAGATCTTGGGAAAACACAGTAAGATAGGTAGGTGGCTAGAGATGGAAGAGAGAAACTGGAAGCCTAGTTGGCCGAGAGAAGGAAGCAAGATGGGTTAAAGAAGGTTCTAGGAAAGATCGATGCTGGCCAGCTTTACACACAACTAAACCCACCCAGACTTTATTTTTTTGGGCTCCAAAATCACTGCAGATGGTGACTGCAGCCATGAAATTAAAAGACGCTTACTCCTTGGAAGAAAAGTTATGACCAACCTAGACAGCATATTCAAAAGCAGAGACATTACTTTGCCGACTAAGGTCCGTCTAGTCAAGGCTATGGTTTCTCCAGTAGTCATGTATGGATGTGAGAGTTGGACTGTGAAGAAGGCTGAGCGCCGAAGAATTGATGGTTTTGAACTGTGGTGTTGGAGAAGACTCTTGAGAGTCCCTTGGACCGCAAGGAGATCCAACCAGTCCATTCTGAAGGAGATCAACCCTGGGATTTCTTTGGAAGGAATGATGCTAAAGCTGAAACTCTAGTACTGTGGGCACCTCATGTGAAGAGTTGACTCATTGGAAAAGACTCTGATGCTGGGAGGGATTGGGGGCAAGAGGAGAAGGGGACGACAGAGATTGAGATGGCTGGATGGCATCATTGACTCGATGGATGTGAGTCTGAGTGAACTCTGGGAGTTGGTGATGGACAGGGAGGCCTGGCATGCTGCGATTCATGGGGTTGCAAAGAGTTGGACACAACTGAGTGACTGAACTGAACTGAAACCCACCCAGAGCAGCTCCTTGGTTTCTGCCTGAGGTTGACCTACCTACAATCAAGGCCATGGTGTCACCATGGAAACACAAAATGTTTCTCTACACTTTACGTCCATTTAAGCTAAAGGATCAGTTGGCTATTCCTCCCCTCTGCTCCTCCCTCTGGATCTGTAATGAGCACAGTCTTCAGGGTGAAACTTGCCAACTCAAGGCAGAAACACTAAGAGGAACCATGCTCCACACCACATTTCTAAGCAAGACGTTATTAAAACCTATCCATCTACAAAGACTGTTCCATGCTTTATGGCAGGTTCACTAGCATTCTTTCAACCTGGAAGCTAAAAGAACACTATATCAAGGAAACGTGTAGATCACTTCCACATGCTGCATCTATAACATGTTGTTCCTTGAAAAGGAGCATATAGCTGCTAATGCTGAAGGACACAGGCTGCAAGATGCCTTGCTTGAGAATTTTCCAAACAAAATCCCGAAGAGCTATTTTCCATGTTTTGATACTCAAGATACCCACTTAACTCTTTCATTTCAGAAATGATATACGACAGAAAAGTAAATGCAGAAATCATCTGTAACCTCAGTGAAGAGAAAATAAAAGTAGTTTTTTGAGACAGTTTCTATTAATACTTTATCAAAAGTTATTTATATTACTATTCCTGGACAAAGGAGTTCCATAAAATTGAGAATTTCAACAGTAGAAATTAAAGTTCTCATATGTGTTCTATAACAAAGAAAAGAGAGACTTACAGTCAAGTCAAAAATCTCAACTGAAAATGCAAGTCAAGTGAAGCCCCCAACATGTGGTTGAATCTCACTGACTCAGAAATCATTCTCCTTCCCAGGCCGTGAAGAAGTCTTTTTCCTATTTATACTGTAGTCAAGAGTTTTCAGGCAAAACCTGAGTATTAGGAAAATGAAGGAAAAAGTGGCCCAGGAAATGCAAGGAGGGAGACGACACTGCAGCTCCTCTCTTCTTCTGTCCTGGCTTCATTCTGGCACAGTCAGACTCAGGGGAATCTGCGGAGCCCTGCAGGCCTCTGGTCAGAATGGGGAAACCTGCAGAGCCAGCAGTGCCCCCAGGAGGGTAGTATGTGAGCCACCACACGGCTGGGTCAGCACCAGGGAAACAGATCAGCCTAACAGGGACGGTTTCCATTCTTGGTGTCAGGAGTTTATTTTATTATTTAATGCTGGAACGAACGCTTTATTTAACAAAGCAATCATTTCCATGTTTGGAATTTTATGGCTGTCAGGAACCTTCAGAATGCCTCTCTCCTAAGCCAATGGCTTTATAAGGCTTAGGGAGCACCCTTGACAGCCTTCTCCCTCCCGCCTAGCTGCTGAAGGCAGCGTCTGTCATCTTTTCCGCCTAGATTCTGCTGTCCTGCCAAGAACCCACCTGTCCAGGGGAGTAGAAGCAGGCAGACCAGGGATCTCTCCTCACCTTAAACATAAACTGGGGGGTCTGCACATCAACTAATTTCTCTGGGTCTCATCTTTATCAGTAACAAAATATCGGTAAATAACACCTATTACCTTCCACCGTAGTTGAAAAGATCGAATACACAGAAAGTGAAATGTCTCAGAAAGCACGAAGTACGGAAGAAAACACAGTTTATAGACCCAGCACATACTTGTGTGGCATCTATCACAAGGGCAAACTTGTGAGGGATACACCAGGCTCTCAGGCGCGGCTCTTGCTCCAGCTGTGCAGGAAGAATTCCAAGCTCAGTAGGCAGGCGGCAGGGCAAGCCAAGAGCGTGATGGCTCCAGGGGAGCCAGATGGAAGATAGCAGATAATGGAGCTATCAGAAACCCTGAGGAAACTCTTAAGCCCAACCTCTTAGGCATCCGTGCACTTCTCTTTCTCTGAATCCCAGATGCTATCAGCTCTCCCTGCATCGCCCACACAGCCGCTCACAACTCCGGATCTCAGTCCTCTGCACCCGCAGCCAGACTGACTTCCCACTTAAGAGGGTGGTGAGACTGCATAATCTCATCCTTGCAGCCTGGAGGAGGTTGTTCATGGCTCTCAGGATTGAGGGTAAACCCATCAGCTGGGCCTTCATGTCCTTTCAGAGCCCGGGCCCATGTCTCACAACACGGTATCACTTCACAGTTCATTATGTTTTCCTTTGTTACTATATGTACTGCTGGAGTTATCACTCATTTTTCTCAGGTTTATTTCATATTTTCCATGTAAAACTTAAAAATTGGAGTTTCATAAAACATCCTTTAAATAAGGCTGTTGTTTAGTCACTAAGTCACGTCTGACTCTGTGACCCATGGACTTTAGCCTACCTACTAGGCTTGAATATAATCTCTAGGATTATAAAATCACCAGGACTTATTCAAATACTCAGTATAATGGAAAAAAATTCTCAAGAACTACATATTAACATGGCTCAAATTTTCATGTTTATGTCAATAACCAAAAAGTTTCTCAAAACATTTAGTAAACAGCATGACCAGAGAGAATAATATGTATTTTAAAAATGCACTATGTCATTTTACATTTTACACTGAGATCTATGAGACTTAAGTTAATTTTTGTATAAGGTGTGGGATTCAGGTCTAGATTATCGTTATTATTATTATCGGTCTATGGATGTCCAATTGCTCCAATGTGATTTATGAGAAAGATCATCCTTCACCACCACTGAATTAGTTTTGCTTCTTGGTCAAAAATTGGGCATTTCGTATAGGTCTGAGTCCCCCATCCCATTCCACTGCACTGTGGGTCTAACACACACTGTTGACAACTGTAGCTGCTCAGGAAGACTTAGCACTGAAAAGAATGATTCTCCTACTTTATTCTTCTTTGTCAAAGTTGTTTGGGCTATTTGAGGGCCTTTCCCTCTCAACATAAATTCTAGGAAATGTCTGTGGTATCTACCACAAACTTTGCTAAGCAAACTGCTTTGATAGGAGTTCTCTTAAATTCATGTATCAGTTTAGGGAGAACTGACATCTGTACACACTGCATCATCTGATCCGTGAACAAAGTATTTAACTCTCTGATCTCTTTCACCAGCATTCTGTGATTTTCATCATCCTGACCCTCTGATAAAGCACATTTCAATATGTCCTGGGCCCCAGAGACATATGACATATGACACAGGGACGCACGAGTCTATCCCCTGCGGCCCGTGGTGTCCATTCTACCAGCAGGGACCCAGGCAGCTTCAGGAAGCCCAAGATGCTGGCCCGCATGTCAAAAGGCAAGGTGATGTAGGCCTGGCTTTCCTCTTTGAAATGAGGAGCCACCACAGCCCTCTGCTTCTTCTACCAAAGAGGATAAAACATTGCACTCCGATCTTCTGAAATCCAAAATCTTAAAAGCACACTACTACTGCCCAATGCTGAATGAGCTCTGAAATGACCATAAAATACAACTTTCACTTGGCCTTTATTGAATTAGCTTCATACTCATTCCTAAGCTTTACCTCAAAATTCCCAAACATGATGCAAGTGACCCTGACTTTCATTTTTGCATTCATTTACTCATTCATCAAGATCCTACCATGTGCCAGAAACAGATACAGTCCCTAAACACTGCTGAATGAAAGACTAAATAACAGTTATATTCTCACTTTTAAAACATGTTTAAAGGTATATATAAAGGGCTGCCTAAATTAATGAGTCCAGGAACTGTCTTAAACAAACTGCCCCATCTGGACAAGTAACAGGAATAAAATGGAGACAAAGATTTTATTAGAGACATTAAAATGAATGAATATTATTTCCCTTAGTTTTGCAAAATGCATAATATTCTAGGATTTTTATATTATTTCATCTTCAAATTATATGAATGTGAATATAAATATGTCTTTAAATATTTCTATACATAAGACATGTAGTAAGCTAGTTATTTTGAGCTAGTTTGTATAATGGTTACTTCTTTTTGTAAGACTAACGAGCTGCAGGAAACACTCCAACAAAAGCTCTGAGGTTTCTTGTGCACAAAATCACTTTCAAGATCAAAATCACCTGAACTATTGGGAGTAACACATCTGGACAATCTTGGCACATAAAGTGTATGATAAAGTTTTGATGAATCCACTACCTAAATAAATAATAATAACCATGACAGTATAAAACTTCTAACTTACAGAAATGTTTTCTGAACATTTTGCCCAACTTTGATCAAGTGGCAATTCTTAATAATATACTTATTCAAAAGGTAAATAAGGAAGCATAAGGTATACAATCCTCTACCCACTGATATGTCATTAGAGGGGGAGGCACTATAAACAATGATCTATGCTCTATAGTTGCAATCAACCATCTGCTGGATATTCAAATACATGTGTATTTAGAGGTAATCTTTATAAAATAACATGCATATTCTAATATGTGAACCATACAATCAAAGAATAAGGAAAAAATCTTTCATTTAAAATAAGAAAATGATGAGTAATCAAAGTCTGAATCAACTGCAAATATAATGTGAAAATGTGCTAATGTGGCAAACCAGCTTGGAGAGAAAGCAGTTCAGACTAGCCACGGGTCAGGGCAGAAAAGCACAGGTGAAACAGAGACGACCTAACTCAGTGTGCAAGCACAGAGCCAAGGATGTGCAACTGTGTTCACACCTCTGCAGTAACTCTTCTGTCCCTTACATGCCCAGCATGCTTCCAGTCTTTGGCACTTAAATTTAAATTCCCACATGGTAATACCTTACACATCATCACATACCACACATCAACCAACCCCCTGATAAGCTCAGCTACTGTCATTCTCTGGTCAGAGCATGCAATGTGAAAATGTTACAGAGCCAATACAGGAAACAAGACTGGGTGAACTTTAATCTTGATCACTAGTTAAAATGAGATTTGGAGAACACATAAAACTGCCATAACTCCTCAAAGGAAAGCAAAAAATATATTCAGCTCAACAAAAATGAAAACCAGAATTTGTAGAACATTGCCAACACAGTGATATAGGCATGTATCTTTAATGCCATAGGTGCCCATCTGGAAAGAGGAAAGGTCTCAAGTCAACAATCTATAAACCTCTACCTTAAGAAAAATAGAAAAAGCAAAATAAACCCAAAGTGAGTGGAAAAAATAAGAGCCAAAGTGAAAGAAAATGAAAACAGGAAAAGAAAAATCAGTCAAACCAAAACCTACAAGGAAAATCCCAAAGAATCTACAAAATCAACTCCTAGAACCAATAACTGACTTTCTGAAGATCACAACATACAAAGTCAAACCATATTAATATATAGTAGCAATAGATATTTGGAATTAAAATTTAAAAAACAATCTCATTTACAGTAGTTATGTAAATGAGACATACTTAGGTACAAATCTAATAAAACATGCAAGACCCGTACAAGGATCTGTAGGATCAAAAGGACCTGCATGCTGAGAACTACAAAATGCTGATGAAAGAAATCAAAGAAGAATCCTTGTAAATAGCGACTGATATACACACACTACTATATGTAAAATAGGTAACTTATGAGAACTTGCTGTACAATACAAGGAACTCTACTCAGTATTTTGTAATAACCTATATGGGAAAAGAATCTAAAAAAGAATGGATATACGTATAACTGATTCACTCTGCTGTACAGTAGAAACAACCCTGTAAATCAATTATACTCTAATAAAAAATTTTTTTAAAGAAGCATGCCATATATGTGGAGAAGGAAATGGCAACCCACTCCAGTATTCTTGCCTGGAGACTCCCATGGATGGAGGAGCTTGGTGGGCTACAGTCTACGGGTCGCAAAGAGTCGGACATGACTGAGTGGAATAAAAACTCCCCAATTAATGTACAGATTTAACACAATTCCAATTAAAATCTTAGTGAGATTTTTTTTTTGGTAGATACAGATAAGCTAATTGTAAAAGTTATATGAAATGGCAAAGGAATTAGAATAGCAGGAAGGTTTTGATAAAGGAGAATAAAGTTGGAGCAATCACCCTGCTTGATTTTAAGATAATCAAAAAGTTATAATAATCAAAACAATGTGGTAAAGATACAGATGAACAGGGTCCAGAAATAGATTCCCACAAATATGGCTGATTTTGACAAAGGCACAAAACAAATTTAATAGAGAAAGGACAGCCTTTTACACATGGTGCTGGAATAACTGGCCATCTATCTGAGGGAAAAAAACAGACAAATCCATCCTCAATCAACCCTTACATATTCTATAAAAATTAACTCGAGATGCATGACAGCTCTAAATGCAAAACATAAAACTAAAAACTTTTACAGGAAAACATAGGGGAAATCCTAAATTTGGGGTACACAAAGAATTTCAGACATGACACGAAAAGCATGAGTTGTAAAAGAAAAAGTAAGGTGGACTTCATAAAAATTTTAAAGTTTTTTTCTGAAAAAAAAAAAAAGGCACTCAAGAGAATGGAACCTCAGCCAGTGACTGTGAGAAAATATCTTCATACCATGTATTTAACAAATAACATTCTAATTTAAAACCTGGCAAAGACTCAGACATTTCAATAAAGTAGATGAACAGCTTGCAAAGAGCACAATAAAATTCATAGAACTGGACAGTCAATTTTACTATTAATATATGTTAATTTTAAAAACAAAGTAAAACTACTTTACTATTAGAAAGAGAACTTGTACCAGGGGCTCCAAGGCATCTATTTTACAGATTATTAGAAATCTATGACAGGATCGCTCGCCGCAAGTGACACTTTAACCCAGGAAGAGACAGTGAGCATGTGAGGAGATGACGGCATATGCACAAGATGAAAGAGAAAAATAAATTTCAGTAATATTCAGAAATGTAATTGACCCAGCTCTTAACCTGCTGTTACCCAGAAAACTGTCTTAGGTCCTGGTGAACCGCTGTACAGAAAATTAGGTAGTATTTTTTTTTAACATATTTTAAATTCCTTTTAAGAAGAATATTTGCTCTTCTCCCTATGGTTTTCATGAAGATTCTATATATATCATATAAATATCACAGCAGTCATGAAAGACTCTGTCTAAATCCACTGTAGGGACTTTCCCTCCATCGCCCCAACATTCTGATTTCAATTCCAACTCAAAAGGCACATTTCCTTCCTGATTACTTCACCCAATAATGAAACTCCAGTTCCCTAATGACATTCGGAATGACAAAGTCAACTCCTTTTGACTTCTGGATAACAGACAAAAGCATTTTAAGAACTAAGAGACAATTACATAGAAAGACCTCAACCCCTTCATCTGCTGGTGTCTGCAAATGCCCTCACTCCCAAGTCCTCAACCCCAATGCCTGCCAGTGCAGAGTTACAAAGAGCAACAGAGAATATTTATCCTCATGGCCCCATACTGTATAAGTCATTGTCAAATCACCACTGGACAGAAATCTGTTCAAATGCTCTGTGGAAAATAAAAACCATCTCAGATAGATACATGAAGAAAGCAATTCTGAGGAGGAGGATCTCTGCCCCAATCCGAGCTGACATTCCTACTTCCCAACGCCTCTGTTGTAGGTGGGCAGTCGAGAATCCCCCACGTGGTGTAGCCTCTTGATGCCACAGAGCAATTCCAGGCATGAACCACCTGCAAGTTCCAGGATGAAAACGGTCCACAGTTCCTGCACCGACTGTAACAGATTCACCACCACCACCCCGGTTAGGACTAAATTATAAAGGATAAATAAAAACAGGATCTGAAAGTTACAGGATGACAATTCAGAAGAAAACAGCCAGAAAACTCTGATCTAAATTACAGATAATGGAGATTTTTTTCCTAGTATCTTTCTGTTATCTCACTTTGCAACTAAATAACTTGGTATAACTTTCTTTAAAAAAAAAAAAAAAAGAAATCATAAAGAATGAACAAAAAATGACAGCTAACCTAATTCTTTTCAGCTTCCTACTAAAAACAGGAACAAATCAAAATTACTGAAGTATCACATCTTATATCTGCAATGTCCCCTATTTCAAACGGTAAACCCTCACTGTCCCAAATAGAACCTACCAAATAGAAAGAAAACAGGTAGGCTCTTTGTTTCTTAACATTTAGAACCACTTTTAAATATCTTTATGTGAGCACATGTGAATGACTGGTTCAGTTCAGTTCAGTTACTCAGTCGTGTCCGACTCTTTGTGACCCCATGAATCTCAGCACACCAGGCCTCCCTGTCCATCACCATCTCCCAGAGTTCACTCAGACTCACGTCCATCGAGTCCGTGATGCCATCCAGCCATCTCATCCTCGGTCGTCCCCTTCTCCTCCTGCCCCCAATCCCTCCCAGCATCAGAATCTTTTCCAATGAGTCAACTCTTCGCATGAGGTGGCCAAAGTACTGGAGTTTCAGCTTTAGCATCATTTCTTCCAAAGAAATCTCAGGGTTGATCCCCTTCAGAATGGACTGGTTGGATCTCCTTGCAGTCCAAGGGACTCTCAAGAGTCTTCAACACCACAGTTCAAAAGCATCAATTCTTCGGCACTCGGCCTTCTTCACAGTCCAACTCTCACATCCATACATGACCACAGGAAAAACCACAGCCTTGACTAGACGGACCTTAGTCAGCAATGTCTCTGCTTTTGAATATGTTATCTAGGTTGGTCATAACTTTTCTTCCAAGGAGTAAGCGTCTTTTAATTTCATGGCTGCAGTCACCATCTGCAGTGATTTTGGAGCCCCCAGAAATAAACTCTGACACTGTTTCCACTGTTTCCCCATCTATTTCCCATGAAGTGATGGGACCGGATGCCATGATCTTCATTTTCTGAATGTTGAGCTTTAAGCCAACTTTTTCGCTCTCCTCTTTCACTTTCATCAAGAGGCTTTTTAGCTCCTCTTCACTTTCTGCCATAAGGGTGGTGTCATCTGCATATCTGAGGTTATTGATATTTCTCCCGGCAATCTTGATTCCAGTTTGTGTTTCTTCCAGTCCAGAATGACTGGTGGCTAGGTTCAATTCATTCATTCATTCAACCAACACTGAATGAGCATGGCTGTGAAACCCTGCTCAGGAGAGCAGGTTCTAGCGTGAACATATACATGTGCTGACATTGGAACAGCCCAGCTGTTTTGCTGGACCTATGTCTGTCCTAGAAGAGACTCACAGAAGAACAGAGGATGGGGGTGCAGTTACCAAGTATTTTGAAGAGCAACTTCAATTCCAAACTTTTAAAGGAAACAACTAACAGTGAGCACCTCATAAATAAGGAGTTAGTAACACTCCATCTATTCCTACAATCCTTCTTAAAGCATACATGAGCCATCTAAAGAGTCCCAGGCTCCCCAAGCAGCACAGTGGTAAAGAAACCGCCTGCGATGCAGGAGACACCAGGGATGCGGGTTCAATTCCTAGGTCGGGAAGTAAATGGCAACTGGAGAAGTAAATGGCAACTCATTCCAGGATTCTTGCCTGGGAAATCCCATGGACAGAGGGGCCTGGTGGGCTACAGTCCATTGGGTCACAAAAGAGTCAGACACACTTAGCTACTAAACAACAACAAGGGAGTCCAAGAGACACTGTTGAGGAGAACAGAGAGGAAATGTCAGGGTGGGGCTGCTTCTGTGCCGTGCTGATGCAGCACACGAGTTGGGGAAGAGTAAGGCGATGCTTTTCAACTTTCTCTATCCATCAAGCCTGTCTTTATTTCCTTTCCCTGCATCGTGGCTACAGTAAGTGTACAGCTCACCTATTGCCCCTAATGGGTCTTTTTACATTTTCTGTTCATAAATATTTACCTTCCTAAGGCTTTGGTATTAAAAACTTTAAAATGCAGTGCAGGGACGTCCCTGGTGGTCCAGTGGTTAAGAATCTGCCTAGCAGTGCAGAGGACACGGGTTTGATCTCTGATTGAGGAACTAAGATCCCACATGCTGTGGAGCCACTAAGCCCATGTGCCACCACTACAGAGTCTAGGCACCCCAACTAAAGATTCCACATGCTGCAACTAAGACTCGATGGAGCCAAGTATTTAAAAAAAAAAATTTTAATGCAGTCCACAAATATTTCTGGTTTTAGTTTGTTTCTGTTTCGTTTTTGCCCTAGAGACACATTATTAAGGTAAGCCAAATTCACAAAAATTATATAGGTTTCCTGAAAACTAACTTCTAATTACAAGGGGAAAAATGACTTTCTACTATTAATAATGATATAGAAGAATGTTGATGTCTTCTTGTAGGAAAGGGAGAAAAACACTGAATATTTATACATACATGAGCACATGTTATCTGCAGTGGTATCCAAACAACTTAAGTGTTCTTACAAATGTGGGTCCAGCTACTTAAAAAACTGTAAGTTAAAATCAAGTGACTTTTAAGAGTCCTATACTACACTTTCTAAATACATGTACCCAATACTGGGTATTTTCCTTCAGGGTCACTATTCCTAAATTAACATTCCATTTTTAGTCACTGGTTTTAGAATTTGTGATTAGTTTTGGGTAAAAGAACTATATTTAGTTTCTGATATTGAATTAATGACTTCCAGAAAAAAAAAAAAGCTACTGAATTAATGACTTTTAGGGAAAAAAAGGATAAACTTTCAAGCTAAATTTGCTAGACCTCATATAAGCTAAAAGATTTGGTTTTTTAAGTTACCTCTGTTGTGTTTGTGTAATTTTCCCTTGAGAATGGAAATATCCACCTAATTTTACTCAAAAACAACAGACATCAGTGCAGGGTTTGACCCACCATCACTCTTCAGTGTGGCCCTGACCCTTCACTGTGCCTGACATACCCTCCAAGTGGAAGTCAGTAATGATAACCAAGAGGATATGAACAGAAAGGTGACAACAGTCTCAGTGTTTAGCATTCATGCAGGTATTTACACTAGTAAAATATTCACCACAGGAAAACAAACAAAATCCACCCACATTCACTCTTGATGGCAGGCAGATTTGTACGGTATCGTTCGCACAATAGTTTTAAGTATCTTGTTAAGTAAAAGGATCTAACTGGAACCTTCAAGAGAAGCAAACTTTTATGCAAAGAGATAGGCATTTGCAAACACTAATGGTGAAGACAGGACTTCACACCAGGCTATCCGTGGTGCAGGCCACAGGAGGCGGAAGCCACGCTCTATGATCCCTGTTCACACAGTGAATGCAGTTTCCCAGCTCAACAATGTAAAGACTCAGATGCCAGATGTACTTAAACTGTAAGTTTCCAAAGAGTTAGAAAACAGGAACATGAACCAGCTCCCAGTGACACCCCGTCATGTCCACCTATGGGCAAGGAGAGCATGAATGTAGTCACATCAGAGTGAAAAAGGTCCCATCTGTCTCACTGGTTCTGAAGGATGTCTACTGAATCCTATTACAGACACCTGTCCACACTGATGAACTACACTATCTCCTTAAGCCTCATTCTACCCAGACCTTCTAACCAACAGGAGTGTTCCCTTCAGCCCTGCTGCTCACAAAATCTGAGCTTCCACTGATTGCTTGAGAAGTTTAAACAGCAGACCTGTGGCCCAGTTCAGGAAAGGGTCAAGCATTTCCTGCTTGCTGGTGCCCAATGGTAGTGAAAGCATCAGCATATTCTCAGCATCCTTCCATCCCTGATTATAGAATCTTCACCGCCTGCCTCTGGAACAACTGCTCCTGCTAATGGCTGCTGCCAAGAGAGCTAAAGCTGGGAGGGCCAAGCTCAGACCAGCCAGGGCAGCTGTCCTGGCCCTGCCAGAGAATGGCTTTTCCAGGGACAGGCCTCAGGGATTAGTCCAGAGGTATCTGCCTCCTCTTCATTCTTAAGGGTCCCAGACTCCAGCCCTCAAGGGCACTGCTGCAGTTTTCTCGCCAGCATTTTCTTGTCTTCCGTGCTCCCAGCCCATGTGCATCACAGGCCTGGTGGCCCAGCGATTCACCCCTCTAGTAGCCCGTGTATGGTTAGGACTCCCACATGACAAATGCCAAGTTCATGCATATTATCATCTATTTCTCTGCATCTAATAATCAGGAATCTGAATATTGGAATTGTAGGAGACTATGCTTACTTAGTGTTGTGGAAGTGCTAAGTGCTTACAATGACCTCATTTCTGTAGCTAAGCAACCACAGTAGTGGCAAAAGGCAAAATGGGTTTTTAACATCTTCTTTCTATATAAAATGAATGCAATTTAATTTTTTCATGTCCACATTGTCAACATTTCTCACCTGGCAAGCATGCAAATACTAATTTCCAAAGAAATAAGCTGTCCTATAATTTTAACATTTAGCATTATTGCTACTGAAAACCCAAGTCCATGTGCCTGATGCACAGACAGGCCAAACAATACTAAAATATTGCAGTTTGGAACCAAGAAAGGTTTATTACAGGGCCATGTGAGAAGATGGGTGGCTTGTGCCTTAAGAACCCCAAAGTTACTGAAAGTTTTCAGCAAAGCCCTTTTTAAAACAAAAGGTGAGGGAGGGGCGTGGTTAGTTGTTGCAAACTCTTGGGTGTCAGATCCTTTGTTCTTGAGGTCAGGTCATCATCAGGTAACAATGTTCCTGTAAATTTCTACCAATCGATGTTATTCTCTGTCCTGACAAGAAAGGCACAACTTTCACCCTCCAAGGTCTCGGTTCTGGCTAAGAGGTGGCAAATCTCAGCTGGTGGCTCCCTCAGGGGCCCCCCCAACCCTGTCCCGCTGTCATCACAGAGGAAGCCAGGTGATCAAACCAACTGGCCCTCAGGCTCCTCAGGCCACCCAAGTAGGGGTGGGTAGTCAACAAGGTCCCACAGACTGACTCAGGCAGACTGATGCTACTATCAGGTCACAGAGACAAAGGATAGGGGAGAGGTTCACCACTGCCTTAAGGCCTGGGCTGCACCAGTCCGTGGCCTTGCTGAGGGCTCTGGAGCCCAGCCGGACACAGCCCCGGCCTGTTCCCTTGGTCTCCCAGATCACCCACTGGCCCAAGGATAGCGAACAGGCCGGAGAGCCCAAGGAAGCCCTCTCACCTCACTCTTCCCCTGATGACCATGTCCTCAACCACACACTGGCTGAATCACCTCACTGATCCTCACTGACAGCTGGTTACCAGTGGGCAGGGCCCACTGCGCTGCCAACCAATGGCTGAGCAGGACCCGTTACCTGGTAACAGTGTAAAGATGCACAACCATGGCTGCATGCTAAGAGCTGCGTTCACCCTGCTGTGTTGCAATGAAGCAAGAATTATCCCAAAAGAGACAAGATAATCTTGTTCTCACAGTCACAAACTGATAGTTACATAGTTCAATATCAATTTAATGGAAAGGAAATGTTTTATTTCAGGTTTCTGATCTAAGAAAAATGAACTGAGTTCTGGCAAAGAAATTAGCGTCAATTATGGAACTATGCAAAATGCCCCAGGAAAAGTTAACAAATAATGTAAAACAATTAAGTCTTGAAAATGTTATAAATGCAACTGAGTTTTAATAGTAATCTGTCCATAGTTAAATTGTCACAGAAATTTTTAAAATTTTGATACTAAAAGAATAACCCTTCTGGGTTTGTATTTCGTATCCATTTACAGTTGACACTTGGAATAGTTTTATTTAATATTTTTAACATATGCATAGTTATTATTTACTCAGTTGAAGTATATTCCTTTCTACTCCAAGACTGATTTTCATACTTATGCTGATTGCCAGTCAGTGAAGGCAGCTTTAAAAGATGTGAACAGGAGTTGTCTTGAGGGCTAAACTCTTTATTTTTCAGGATATCTACAAATAAGAGTTTAGCACTCAAAAAAGATGTAAGCACCCCCAAAGGGATCGCACAGCCATAGTTTCTCACCTGATTTCAGTATATGAAGGTTCACACCCTCTCTCACACAATGATAAACAATCACCATCAGTCATAGCACTGCAAGCTGGAGCTGGTACACCTTCCCCTCGCCCCTCCCCAGAGCCCTGTCCTCTGCTACACAAGACCTTCTCAAAGTGCGAAACCCAAGCAGAGAAACTGCTTAATCCAGAACCGCCATTCAATTAAGAGGAAACCGCATTGCATTTCTCATCAGCAAACAAGTCAAAATTGTCCTCTTACATCAAGCAACCAAAACATTTTTTTTCTTACTTAAAAGATCTCGCTGTCTTTGTCCATTCAGAACCGATATTTCTTAAGCTAAAATGATTTAACTTGATCATGTGAACTGTGTTGTGCAGCTCATAGCCCAGCCGCAGGGGTTACAGAGATTTTCCACTCTTATCTATTGAAGATCATCATCTACGGAAGGGTCAGAATTGACCTCCCCTCTCCTAGTAAATTCTAATGGTAAAAATAGTTAAATTCCATGAAAGTTGAGGAGAGACAGGTTTAAAAGCTAGTGAAATTAAAAATGTAGTGAAATTCTGATGCTCCATTCATAATTAGTGTTTTTAAGATGCACCTCAGTTACTTTCCTAAGCATCTAGCTGCACATCAACTGCAAGCAGCTACCCAACTCCACAAGGCCAAGCCTTTTCCCCTTGAGCAGATTCTCAAAGGACACAGATTTCTAAAGCCATCAGAATGAGGAGATACTACACTTGGCCACACACAACAGAACTTAAGCCAAGGACGTGCTCCATTCCTTCAAAATAGTCTCTTCTTTTTTTTAGGGTAGACAGCTTCCTAAGATACTGTTCAAGGTGCTAACGTGTTCATCTAATGTTGGCTTCTACTTGGGAACAGAGACAGGACCGTGCGGAATTACAAAACAACATGTCACAGCCATCTCAGGAAATGGGAGGGCTCAGCATGCTAAAAGCATTCCAAAATCCTTCCGAGAAGGTACTCGACCATGATGCCTAACGTACGTCTTCAGGAGTCAAAAAGACAGTACTGACAAACTGCAGAGGAGACTGCTTGCTATCCCTCCCCCAGCACACACACACACGTCCATTCTCTTCTTCCTGGAGCAACAAACCTCAAACTTCAGCTGAGCACATTCCTCCCACACAAAGACAATGTTCATTGGCCTCCCCTCCAGTCAGGTAAGGCCTCGTGATCAGGCATTTACCGTGGGGTGTGAACTGGTCAGTCCCAGACTGAATGGGGAAGGCATGGTGCACCACCTTCCTTCCCCTCCTTCCTGTTGACTGGAATGAGAGAAGGGAGCCTGGTCCCTGCGAGACTTCAGACAATGACCATGAACCCACCACACACCAGCTGACCTGTACCTTGCAGAAGTGAGGTAAACCTTACCCCTGGTCTAAGGTCTCTAGTACAAAAAATGTTTGCTTCTGTTCCTTTTGAAAAACTCAGAAATATGAAATGGGTGTTTTACTGATTGACAGCATCATAATTATTTAGGAGTTTAGATCAAACAAAGCCAAAACAGAAAATATAGAACACTCTTGTTTTAGGAGACCCAATTCCAGCCTGATGTACCATGAATGGGACAAATGACCTCAAGATACTTAGTTATTTTATCTCACAGTACTTCTTAACTGCTGGATGATCAGTGACTTTAAATTACAATTGTTCTCAAAAGAGCAAGTAAGAAACTCATTTCTGCTTCTGGGGAGGTGGGAGCCATGCCCACTATTCTATTCACACTCACTTTTCCAGATAATGTGAAGCTGCCTCAGAAATGTTGGGTCCACAGAGCAGGCCACCGGACCACAGAATCTTCAAGCCTGCAGTACAGGCAGCTGACAACTGTGCATGTCCACAAGCAAACAGGAGCAATGCCCAAGGAGATCTTCTGCCTCAGAGTAGTGCTTGTCACCGGCGACCTGGCCCCCGACCACCCCCTGCCCCAGATCAGCCCTCAGCCTGGAGAGAAGGGAAACACAAGCTGGTTAGGAAAAAGGGGCTGAGAAAATCACTGATGCTGACACGAACCATTATTTACTTCAATGTGCCTGCCAAACCCAATTTCTAACTGATCGTTTGACCTAAATTCCTTGAGGGTATTTAAGTTAAACACTAAATCATCAATGTCCAGGATTCTCCATAACATATATTCTTCACAAATAGGCCAGCACTCAGTGACAGGTGTGTCCCAGTAGGTCCCCATGGGTTTTCTCTTAAATATTTCACCCTGAGCTACAAATGGTCACCATGCTAATATTCTGCTGTGATGCATGCTAAGAGTCAGCATGCCCCAATCACAGAACTCACAGCAGAAAATCTTATCTTGGGGACCAAGATGAAACAGTTAAGTCTAAAAACACAAACACTGGTCCCTATGTGGACTGTAGTCTCTGAGCCACAAACCCTTACTCAAATCTCCAGCTCAATGGCCACTGAGAGCATGTGGATTCACTCATTCAATTACTGCATTAACTTGGGAGGTGTGACATCCTGTATGTCTATGCACATGCATATGTACACATATGTACGTGTTTGTGCCATACTTTCAACACGAACCTCCACGGCCATGTAAACTTTCGTCCTGGGTAGTGATAGTGTGCAATTAATAGTCAGATGGATGCTACATTCGTTGCCTAGGGTTGCCATGACAATTACCACAAACTGCATGGCTTACACGACAGACGTTGACTCTCCCAACTCTGGAGAGAGCAGTCCAAAGTCAGGGTGTGGGCAGAGCTGCACTTCCTGAGGAGGCTCTGTCAGAGGTGGCTTCCTACCTCTCCCAGCTTCTGGAGTCCTCTGGCATTCTTGGGCTTCCAGATGCACCCTCCGGTCTCTGCCTTGTCTCCACATGGCCTTTTGATCTGTGTTTCTATGTTCCAGACAGACCTCCCTCTCCTTTCTTACAAGGGTGCCAGCCATTGGCTGGAGTGCCCACTCCAACACCAGGATAGTCTCACTTGGGACACTCATCTACTTCCCAATAAGGGAACATCCACAGGTGCCAGAACTGAAACCTCTTTTTTTAGGAAGACACAGTTTAACCTACGGCAGATATGGAAACAGCCAAAGGGATCACAAACTTTCTCATTTTAACTCTAGAGAGCTGTGGAGGCAGAAGTCATTGTGAGAGGGAAAGAAAACAGAGGCAGCCATGAATTATTTTTGGAAGTCTAATCAGTTTTTACGGCTAAACCTTCCTAACAGCATGTTGTTTCTATGTGGGCAGAAAAGAGAAACTGTATAAAATTTGAAGCAGGAAGGTAAAGATCTGAAAACATGTTATTTGTCTTCAGTTACCACGGTCCCATTTCCAATTGTGAAGGGTCTCAAAGCCCCATTTAAAAATCACTAGCTAACACATTTCAGTTTTTCGTTCTCCTCCCTGACCCCTCATTACACATGCCACTGTATTGTCATAATGGGAGATAAACCAGAGGATTTCCGTATTTAGTGTCAACAGCGCATCCTCCTCAGCACAGAGCATTAAAGGGCCCAAGTCAGTCTTCATTAACACCCACTGCACAGCCTGGAGGACTCCACCCAGCGAGGGGCCTCCTTTGTTGCAGTCTGATTTACCCCATGGGGTGGGGGAGGCCTACAGAGTGAGCTGATAATCAAAATCACACTAACCTATGGCCACACAAAGGAAGTCAGCGATTCCGGTGGCTGCTCTGGAAAATCTGTATCAGGTTCTTGCAGGTACATAATCTCCACTGAGGCCCTATAAAACCTCTCTGAAAACTCCCATTGCTAACAAATAGGAATTATGGCCCTGGCACAGACTTCTGGTCCTTTCAGGCCCAACACATTCACGTGGCGTCCTGAAGCCCACTGGCATGGGTGTCATCCCCACCTAATCAAATTTTCCATTTTTCTCTCAACTGCTGCTGCTGCTAAGTCACTTCAGTCGCGTCCGACTCTGTGCGACCCCATAGATGGCAGCCCACTAGGCTCACCCTTCCCTGGGATTCTCCAGGCAAGAACACTGGAGTGGGTTGCCACTTCCTCCTCCAATGCATGAAAGTGAAGTTGCTCAGTCGTGTCCGACTCTTAGCGACCCCATGGACCACAGCCTACCAGGCTCCTCCATCCATGGGATTTACCAGGCAAGAGTGCTGGAGTGGGTTGCCATTGCCTTCTCCGTTTCCCTCAACTATGATTCCCCAAACACAGACTAAAAAACATGCCAGGTCGGGCAGAGCCCCACCCCTTATCAAGCAGGCAGGCCTCCTGCCCGCCCATGAAGTAGATTCAAGTGTTAAGCTTTCTGTGCTCCCCGTCTGAGGGTCTTCTGGGATTCAGACGAGGCCACAGTCACAGGCCCTTCCCATGAGTAGAAGGGGCTGATTACTGAGGAAGTTGAAACTAAGGAATTTCAGGGTAAGGTGATTGAGAGGGCCAATCTAAGTTGCTATCAGTGCTCTCCGATCTAAGTTGCTATCAGTCAGCTGGCTTTACTCTCGTTCTCAAATCTAACTTAAGAACCTCAAATATAAGTCTAAGAACCTTGGAAGAGTCAGAGAAGGATATAAACATGGTTAAGTTTCTGATTTAGAAAATTGTTTTCAAAAAAGCCTACCTGTTAACACTTTTACCAATGTCTGTATCAATGCAAGCACTGTAATGTGATTTTGAAAAATTTGCTAGAGATGGAAAAAGAGCATATGTTAATTTAAACCTTTGTGAAACTAGTAAGAAAAAAGTTCTTTCCAGATGTTTGTTCATCTTCTGTATCACCTCAGTTGTGAAGTACCTGCTCATTCATCTCTGCACATCTACCTTTTAGTCTTAAGCTGTTTTTCTTACCAACTGGAATAAGTCCTTGATATAGTAATCATATTAGGCCTTTAATCCCTCACTTAATTTGATTATTTTTAAATTTATTTTCTCTGGATTTGGAAATGCAGAAGTTTTTTAAAGTTTCT
Organism: Oreotragus oreotragus; assembly: GCA_006410675.1. Lineage (NCBI taxonomy): Eukaryota > Metazoa > Chordata > Mammalia > Artiodactyla > Bovidae > Oreotragus > Oreotragus oreotragus. Next base: position 773,995 of record SJYX01002577.1, read on the forward strand.
TTAAAACAAATCTAGGTAATCTTGTATTAAGAAGTCACTTATATTATCTGGAAGTCCTTCCTGGTCCAGACACTTGATGTCTTCTGTGTTTTGATTAGAAAAAAAAAAGAAATTTTAATTGTGTCCAAATATTGAACTAATCATCCCAATTTACTGATCCAGCCGACCATTTTTAAAACTAATTCTTAACAAAAATCCCATTCATATTTTGAGAGAGCTGTTTTGGTTTTTAAAGGAACCAAGAGTTTTGAAAAGCAGCAAGATTATTTACAGGATAAGGCAGACTCTTAATATGCAAAATACATAATTTCAAAGCTACCCACAATGTAAAGCACATCACAAAACCCCAAAATACTGAAATCCATGACCCACAGGCACCCTGGAGACAACCCCAGGCTGGAGACAGCCCTGGCCTGTCACTGAGTCCCTTCACTCCGCAGTGTCTGTCTGAGCAGGAAACTGCGGATCAAACACACACATCACCATGAGAACACTAACAGGCAAACTGAGGACCCAATACACACCCAACAAGTGATGCGTGTGCTTTAGAATCGACGGCGAACGTCCACACTCCCAAGTCTCCCTGAAACATTAGATGTGAGTCACCAAATTCACATACTAGCAAAGGAAACTTGGAAAGAGAGCAAGTTCAGAATTCTTACCATGACAGCGTCAACCCCTCTCCCCCGCCATGATTATCTGTGTTTGAGGACATGTGTCTGGTTCACGCAGGGAAACAAACCTTGAGGCTGTGGGGATTTATCGTCACATGACCCTGCTCCCCTACATCTCCCATGGAAACAGGAGAAGATGATCTAACAATCTTCAGCCCTAAAGACAGTCTCCCCCAGCCCTTCTCTTAAAGTTACTAATGACTAATCCGTGGTGGGGGACAGGGGCTCGGGTGGGCACCGGAGTTGGGGTTTACCAAAGACAGAGCTCCAGTTTGGGAAGATAAAGAAGTTCTATAAATGATGGTGATGATAGCAGCCCAGTAGTGTGAATGCAGGTAATGCCAATGAACTGTACATTTTTAAATGATGGAAACAGTACAAATTTAAGTTATGTAAATATTACCACAATAAAATTTTTTAATTAAAGATAAAAAGTAACCTAAACTACCATCTCCAACTTTATGCATCCTGTAACCTCCACACTGTGGTGTGAGAAACAAGATCTTTTAAGTTCAAAATACAACTGTAAAAAGTTACATGACAAATCCATGGTAAAAAGATGGTGACAGCTATGCTCAGAGAGGAAGCACCAGCAGATGCTAACGTCCCAAGGCACCTGGATATGAAATAGTAAGGATGACTAACATACTCGCTGAATATTCATGAGGCCTCAGTCAGCTGCCACCACTGACAACCATCCTGGCCCCACATGATCTCTGCCCAAGAAGCACCAATAAACCCCTGGCTATTCACTAGGCTAATTGGCAAACATCTGTGGCCGGGCACAAGGGCCCTGCTGGAACCTCAGTTGCTCAGACAAAGGCCTAAAAACAAGACAACCTGGGATCCAAGCAGAGCAGCACCCTGCCTGGCTTCACCTTAACCTAGCATATATATAAATTATCCCACTTCTCCCCCTTGCTTTCTTTATGTGTGTCCTAAATCGACTTAATAAACTGTGACAGGCACGTGAGTTGAGTCTGCGAGCCTTCTGGTTCCATGACCTCAGGGGCAGCTGGCCTGGAAGGACCTCCAGGGCAGTGGGCTGACTTCCCACAAGACACACGCTTTCACCTGTGAGCCGGCGCCAGCCGCACCACTCCAGCGAAATAGTCCTGGAGAAGAGGGAGGTTTAAGGCAAGTACCGTGGGCACCTGCAGCCCTCACCATACCTGTCAGGCCTGGCCCGCCCAGTCCTCTGCTCCCTGAACACCTCGTCCTCTGAAACTCCTGTGAAAACACATCGCAAGTTGTGCCTACATCCTTCTCCTCTCTCACTCCATGCTGTCTCTGCTCTGCCAAGTCAACATTTCCAAACCAACCTTGCTTCTAAGTTCTGGAACCACAATTAGCCCTGGATTCAAATCCCACTTCTGCCACTTCTTATCTACGTGACATCAGGCAAATTATGTAACCTCCCAGCTTTTACCAGATTACAGTGATTTTGACACTGAGACCTATCTTCAGAACTGTATCACACGATGCAGTGCCTAGAGCACTGCACTCCTGAGCAAACATTCCCTCTCCCCTCCCCGAGGAGCAGAGTCTAGAAAGAAGGCTGATTCCTCTGGGTTCCTACTTCTTACGCTGGAAAAAGGAAGCCTCAGAATTGGACAGGAGCTAACAGAATTCTCAGGAGCTAACTCAACAGCATGATCAACCACCTGGATCACCTTAGTATTTCAGAAATCATATACCCAGCATTCCCAAACTATCCACTACTGACAATTCAGGCTCAGGATATGCAGAGTAACCTTAATATTTTAATTAAGAGCAATTAAAAAGTAGTAAAAATGCTTCAAAGCCAAGTTAAGTGACACTTTGACACTTTTAAATGACCTAGCTAGGAATACGTATTCTAATTCTGTCCCCTCAATAGCACAGATAACAAAATACTCATCATTTTTTTAAAATCAGCATTTTTCTGCAAGCTATTTTTAAAATGTTGTGAGTTTCACAGTTAAATATTTTACAATCATTAGGATGCGCCCTTGTCTCAAAAAAAAAAAAAAACAAAACACAATTCTTAGTGCTGCAAAATCCTCAGAAAGAAAATCTGTGCCAACAATAAAAGGGTTTACAGGAAGAAGCTATTCTTTAAGCAAAGCTTCACCAAGAATCTACCTAATAAAATTACAGAAACTATCATTCACTAACGTGCTAATTTATATGAACACTGCAGGTGAATGATCTGAAGGGACATGCCTATACAGGTAAGTCAAAAAACAAGTTCATACCACTTTGTGAACTCTTGAAAGCAACCTTACGTCCTCACGCCAGCAGAAGAAATCTTTCCAGGTGACAGAAAGGAAACCCAGGGACACTGTTCTCCTGAAAATCATTTTCTCAACTGCTGGGTCCACCCTAACCTGGGTTTTCTCACCGACCTGTCCAACATGGCATTTGCTTTAGAAGACAGATCAGTGACTACGTTGGCTCTCTCAGGTTAGAGCAGGAAGAACTGGAGAGCATCTGTGAAAAGCACAGGTGTCCTAGAAATAAAGATTATAGAGAGAGCCATAAATATAGCCTATCAAAAGTACCTCAGCTGGCTCTGATCGCAGCCAGGTTTGGAAACCTCTAGAACTGGCTCTAGCTCCATGATGTCAACATGCCCCCTTCCTCCTCCATACAGTCCCCAGGCTGAAGTGCGTGGGCAAGTCTCAAGGGTGTTCAGGTGCACAAGCCAAGCTCTGGCCCAGCAGAGTGCTTGGAAGGCCCGCCCTGGCCAATGTGCAAAAGGACAGAGCAAGCAGGCATAAGAAACCTACTCATCCTTGAGCATCAGATGCTGCCACCCAGCCAGCCCAGCCACTCCAGTTCGCGGGGGCTCAGCAAGCACAGGGCAGTTATGTGAACTCAGTATGTGCCAGGTGCCAATCCTGGCAGGGACGGTCACATGCATGCTTGCACAGCAATGGTGGCTAAATGCTCAGATACAAGGAACACCTGTGAAGGGCTGTAACCATCCTGCTCACAGCTCAAGCCGTTAAGATCAAAAAAAAGAAAGAAAGAATGCCATTTGTAGCAATATGGATGGACCTACAAATTGTCATACTGAGTGAGTACAGTCAGTCAGAGAAGAACAAATACCACAGTACTATTTATGTGTGGAACCAAAAAAAAAAAAAAAAGGTACAAATGAACTTATTTACAAGACAGAAATAGAGTTAAAACAAACACGGTTACCTGGGGCAAAGTGGAAAGGAATAATGGGAGACTGGGATTGACATATATATACTTCTTCCTTGCCCAGTCGTGTCCGACTCCTTGTGACCCCGTGGACTGCAGCACACCAGGGGCCCCTGTCCCTCACCATCTCCGAAAGTTTGCTTAAGTTCATGTCCACTGCATCAGTGATGCCATCCAGTCATCTCATCCTCTGACGCCCTCTTCTCCTTCTTTCTTTAATCTTTCCCAGTATCAGGGACTATTCCAATGATTCGGCTGTTCGTATCAGGTGACCAAAATACTGAAGCTTCAACATGAGTCCTTCCAATGAGTATTCAGGGTTGATTTCCTTTAATATTGACTGGTTTGATCTCCTTGCTGTCCAAAGGACTCTCAGGAGTCTTCTCCAGCACCACAGTTTGAAGGCATCAATTCTTTAATGCTCTGTCTTCTTTAAGGTCCATCTCTCACAACCGTACGTGACCACTGGGAAGACCATAGCCTTGATTATATGAACTTCTGTCAACAGAGAAATGTCTCTGCTTTTAAACACACTGTCTAGATTTGTCAAGGTTTTCCTGCCAAGAAGTAACCATCTTTTGATAACATGGCTGCAGTCACCATCTGCAGTGATTTTAGAGCCCAAGAAGAGGAAATCTGTTACTATCTGCACCTTTTCCCCTTCTACTTGCCATGAAGTAATGGGGCTGGATGCCTTGATCTTAGTTTTTTTTAATGTCTGGTTTTAAGCCAGCTTTTTCACTCCCCTCCTTCAGCCTCATTAAGAACTTTAGTTCCTCTTCATTTTCTGCCATTAGAGTGGTGTCATCCACATATCTGAAGTTGACGTTTTTCCCACTCATCTTGATTCCAGCTTATAACTCATCCAGCCTGGAATTTCTCATGATGTGCTCAGCATATAGGTTAAATAAACAGGGTAACGACAGATAGCCCTGCCATACTCTTTTCTCAATCCTGAACCAATCAGTTGTTCCAACTGCTGTGCTGTGCTTTGTCGCTCAGTTGTGTCCAACTCTATGCAACTCCGTGGACTGCAGCCCGCCAGGCTCCTCTATCCATGGGGATTCTCCAGACAAGAATACTGGAGTGGGTTGCCATGCCCTCCTCCAGGGGATCTTCCCAACCCAGGGATCGAACACAGGTCTCCCTAATTGCAGGCAGATTCTTTACAGTCTGAGTCACCAGGGAAGCTCGTTGTTCCATACAGGGTTCTAACTACAGCTTCTTGACCAGCATACAGGTTTCTCAGGAGACATGGAAGATGGTGTGGTGTTCCCCATCTCTGTAAGAGCTTTCCACAGTTTGTTACGATCCACACAGTCAAAGGCTTTAGCACAGTCAATGAAACAGATAAGCACAGTACTATATAAAATAGGTAACTAGTCAGGACCTACTGTACAGCACAGGGAACTTTAATCAGTATTCAAAGACCTATATGGGAAAAGAATCTAAAGAAGAGTGGTTTTAAGTACAACTGATTCACTGTGCTATACAGCAGGAAGTAACACAACATTGTAAATAAACTGTGTGCTAAGTTGCTTCAGTCGTGTCCAACTCTTTGTGCCCTCATGGACTGTAGTCCGCCAGGCTCCACTGTCCATGGTATTCCCCAGGCAAGAATACTGGAGCGGATTGCCATGGCCTCCTCCAGGGAATCTTCCCCACCTAGGGATCAAACTCACATATCCTGCATTGGCAGAAATAAAAATTCACTTGCTGCTAAGTCGCTTCAGTCGTGTCCGATCCCACAGACGGCAGCCCACCAGGCTCCCTCGTCCCTGGGATTTTCCAGGCAAGAACACTGGAGTGGGTTGCCATTTCCTTCTCCAGTGTGTGAAAGTGAAGAGTGAAAGTGTAGGCGCTCAGTCGTGTCCGACTCTTAGCGACCCCATGGACTGCAGCCCACCAGGCTCCTCCGTCCATGGGATTTTCCAGGCAAGAGTACTGGAGTGGGGTGCCACTGATAGGGAAAAAATATTTAGGAGTCTCTCTGGAGTTAGGACTCACACATGCCTGTCCTGTGACCCTTTGCCAGATCTATGCACCTTTCCAGGAAAGCAGCTGTGCAAGTCTTGTTACCTGTTTCTATGGGTATGGACATGGGCAACTCTGACAGTAACCTTGCAGGAAAAGACCTGCAAGGATTAAATATGCCAAACTTTTTTTGCCATGGAGATGAAACTAACTTACTATGATTGCATTTCTTGCTGCGCTACCAAACTAAGGGCCATCTGAGCAAAAGAAACTTTCTTTTGCATAGCACTCAGGTAACACCTACGTGTCCACTCTTTCTCTGTAGGAAGAAGAGCAGTTAGGTTGCTAATACAGAAACTAAGAATACAAGTTATGAAACAGAACTGTGTCTAATACGCTCACATACACGATCTGAGATCCTATGAAGATGGAGCAAGGCCGACGAATCTTAGCATTAGTTACATGATTACACACATTAAATGTAGCATCCTCAACATTCTAAGAGAGCAATACCAGCCAAATAAGTTCTGAGTTTCTTTTTAAACTGAAATACAGTTTACAAACCACAAAATCTCGTCTAAAGTGTAAAATTCAGTAAGTTTTCGTATACTCACAAGGTCGTATAACTCTCACCACTAATTCCAGAATGCTGGTTACCACTCCCAAAAGAAACCCCATAGCCCCTAACAGTCACTTCTCATTCCTCCCTCCCCCAGTCCCTGGCAACACTCATCTACTTTGTCTCCACAGATTTACCAGGAGTTCTGGATCTTTAATATATATGGGATTACACATTACATGACCTTTCCTGTCTGTCTTTCACCAAGCATGTTTCCAAGGTTCATCCCTTCTCAAGGATGAATGCTATTTCATCGCATGGATACAGCACATCTAGTTTCATCCATTCATCAGCCGGTAGGCATCTGGGTCATTTCTGCTTCTCCACTATTATGAATAATGGTGCTGTGAACCTTCTTGTTTCTGTGTGGACATAGGCTTTTCCTTTTCTTGAGCTTATACGCCTAAGAGTGGAATTGCTGGGTCATATGGTGAGTCTTCCCTGTTGTCTCCTCTCATTGGCTCAGAGGTAAGAGTCCACCTGCCAGTGCAGATGCAGGTTCCGTCCCTGGGTGGGGGAGACCCCCTGGAGGAGGATTCGGTCCCTGGGTGGGGGAGACCCCGTGAAGGAGGATTCGGTCCCTGGGTGGGGGAGACCCCCTGGAGGAGGATTCGGTCCCTGGGTGGGGGAGACCACCTGGAGGAGGGCACAGCTGCCAACTCCAGTAGTCTTGCCTGGAGAATCCCATGGGCAGAGGAGCCTGGCGGGCTACAGTCCACAGGGTTGCAAAAGAGTCAGACACAACTTAGTGATTAAACAACAACAAATGATAATTCTGTTTAACGTTTTGAGAAATTGCCAAACTTTTCCAAAGCATCTATATCCCATCGGTAGTGTATGAGAATTACAATTTCTCCACATCCCTTCAAATATTTGTCATTGTCCAATACTTTGATTACAGCCATCCTAGTGGGTATGAAGAGGTATTTCATAGTAGTTTTAAACTGCATTTCTATAATGACACATTATATTGCACATGTTTTCATGTACTTTTTAAACCAACTGTGTATCTTTTTTGGAGAATGTCTATTCAAATCCTTTGCCCATTTCTAAATTGGGTTAGTTTTCTGATTGTTCAGTTGTAAGAGCTCTGTATGTATTCTGAATATCAGACCCTTAACAGATATATAACTTGCAAATAATTTCTTCGACTCTGTGGGTTGTCTTTTCACTTTCTCGACGTCATTTGAAATGCACATATTTTAAGTTTTGATAAAAGTCCAATTTATTTTTTTCTTAGGTGACATATCTTGAGAAACCATTGCCTAATTTAAGGTCAAAGATTTCCACCTATTTTTTTTTTCCCACTGTAGGGGCAGTGAGTAGTCTCAGCACACAAGCTGACACCAAGAGCCCCCAAGCACTTCCATACACAGTTTAATCTGATAAAGAGGAATTACTGTTTTTACCATTTTATAACTGAAAACTGAGATCCACAGAACTGATGAATATGCTCTCCCAACAGAATCCCCAAAATATTTTTCAAAGAGAGAGATTATATGCATGTATGTGTATACATATATCTCTCTTCCCTGGTGGCTCAGATGGTAAAGCATCTAACTGCAGTGTGGGAGACCCAGGTTTGATTCCTGGGTCGGGAAGATCCCCTGGAGAAGGAAATGGCAATCTACTCCAGCACTCTTGCCTGGAAAATCCCATGGACGGAGGAGCCTGATAGGCTACAGTCCATAGGGACGTAAAGAGTCGGACACGACTGAGCAACTTCACTTCACTCCACATGTGTATATACATGTACATACATACATAAATACACATTTATGACATAAACAAAACCACACAGACACGCCCCTCACTTGCGCAGGGATTTCAGGGCTCATTTCCCCACTTGCAACCACACCTCCACTCCCTGCTCTGCTTCTGCAGCTCCCTTGGTCTGGACCACTCGTTCCCCCTTCAAACACACTCCTCGTAGGGTGAGAGTGTGACTGTGGCTTACAGAGTGCTGCTGCCTGTCATGACACCCAAGGCCACTTCTCCCCACTCCCACGCCTGCACACGCCGGCATCCCCTCCGGCACCTGTCTTCTCCAATCCACACGTGCCAGTCTGTGCCCCCCAACAGGGGAGCAGGATGAGAGGGGGAAAGACAGTTGTGCTCAACTTCCAAAACACTGTTACCTGAAGCATCCAGGCTCTGAGGCCCACAGGTGAACACAATGGAGGGTGCTGCGCTTCCAGAACACACCCAGAGAACAGGCAGTTGGTGGATGTTTGAGGGGGTTCTCAGGAGGGCAAAGGTGGGGGTGTCCTCGAAAACCCTCAGACCCTGGATCGGCCACACCTGCACAGCTTGGCTGGGAGCTGAGTTGTATGTGACATTTTAATTGAAATGTTGTGCTTAATTTTAAAGAAACGTAGCAGTTTAGGCCACTGTGTATACATTTAAAGCATGATGCAAATATAACACACCTCTAAAACCAGAGTACAGGCAGAAGGAAATACAGGGCAGCTCAACTCACCCAAAAAAATGTGAGTAAGGAAAAAATGATTGAGGATTAGAAACAAACAGTCCTTATGGTTCATCTCTCTAGTTTCCACCCAGATGGGAATGGGGAAAAAGGAATGTAAATTATAGAGTCAGAAATGAAAACCATTCAACTGTACTTATTACTTGATGGAAAACAAGAAATCCATCAGGAAATAGGGATGTAAAGAGTCGGACACGACTGAGCAACTTCACTTCACTCCACATGTGTATATACATGTACATACATACATAAATACACATTTATGACATAAACAAAACCACACAGACACGCCCCTCACTTGCGCAGGGATTTCAGGGCTCATTTCCCCACTTGCAACCACACCTCCACTCCCTGCTCTGCTTCTGCAGCTCCCTTGGTCTGGACCACTCGTTCCCCCTTCAAACACACTCCTCGTAGGGTGAGAGTGTGACTGTGGCTTACAGAGTGCTGCTGCCTGTCATGACACCCAAGGCCACTTCTCCCCACTCCCACGCCTGCACACGCCGGCATCCCCTCCGGCACCTGTCTTCTCCAATCCACACGTGCCAGTCTGTGCCCCCCAACAGGGGAGCAGGATGAGAGGGGGAAAGACAGTTGTGCTCAACTTCCAAAACACTGTTACCTGAAGCATCCAGGCTCTGAGGCCCACAGGTGAACACAATGGAGGGTGCTGCGCTTCCAGAACACACCCAGAGAACAGGCAGTTGGTGGATGTTTGAGGGGGTTCTCAGGAGGGCAAAGGTGGGGGTGTCCTCGAAAACCCTCAGACCCTGGATCGGCCACACCTGCACAGCTTGGCTGGGAGCTGAGTTGTATGTGACATTTTAATTGAAATGTTGTGCTTAATTTTAAAGAAACGTAGCAGTTTAGGCCACTGTGTATACATTTAAAGCATGATGCAAATATAACACACCTCTAAAACCAGAGTACAGGCAGAAGGAAATACAGGGCAGCTCAACTCACCCAAAAAAATGTGAGTAAGGAAAAAATGATTGAGGATTAGAAACAAACAGTCCTTATGGTTCATCTCTCTAGTTTCCACCCAGATGGGAATGGGGAAAAAGGAATGTAAATTATAGAGTCAGAAATGAAAACCATTCAACTGTACTTATTACTTGATGGAAAACAAGAAATCCATCAGGAAACATCATAAGCAATGGTTTCATCAGTCCTCCAATTAAAAATCCACCTTTTTGCAAAGTTAAATCAATCATTTACATATGCGCACGTGTGTGTTTGTGTGTGTGTGTACACAAAGGTTTTTCATCACTGATTCGCAAATCCCTACACGTGTTCTTAAACTCTGCGTTAATCAACCCCACCCCGAGGAACTTTGAACAACTAGATAAACTACCCACTTACACGCTGAGTGGGGCACTAACAGTTGTTAGATTCTCCCCAAGAGCAAGTCACCCTGTTGGAAAGCATGACACACACACGCATGGATAAAGGCCCCACAATTAAAACTGAACTGTCTATGCTAGCATACAGGAGATGTGGCACCTGAAAGGGTAACGCTAAGACGCTCAGACATCACCCAGGACCACCAAGCAAGAGGCAGTGCAGGCAGCTTGCTATCAAACACCAAGACTCTCCCAGAAGACCCTGAGGGGCCTGACCCCACGATGGGATGTTCCCCTTCTCACTGTTCCTCCCTCCCACTCCTCAGGCGCAGATCTTCACCACAAAACAAAGTATCTGTGAGACAGATCACTACCACAGCCACAAACGGGCAGACACAACAAGAGGACCTGCCTTTAAGAGCAGGAGCCACATACAAACTCAACACTGCAACCGTATCCAGCACCGGCCTCCCTTCCAGAGCCCTGCTGGCCTCGCAGGGCTCAAAGTCCATGACATTAAAAGTTCGCTTCCTTATCTGCACTAACTGCATTTCAGGTGCTCAGCCCCATGTGCGGACAGCTCAGAAACACATTCCCATCACTGTACGGAGTTCTAGAGCAGCACCATCCCATACACTGAAGCTACAGATGTTGGCCCTCTTCCCACATGAGATAATCAGAGCCGTTACAACATCCGATCTGCACAGACTTCATCTCAAGTGAGACAAGGATTTGCAGAGCATCCCCATTCCACTCCCACACTAAGGGTTAGCAGAAACCTGAACTTCTAGGCTCCTCAAATCCCAAGGCCCCTCCACCTGTCTTTATTTTTTTTTAATACCTTTAGCATCTGGGATAATCACGACAGTAGCAGTAAACAAACATCCTCGGGACATTTGATAACAGGGAAGAAAGACAACGCAGGCCCCTGACTCACATCCACCGTGGCTTCCAGCTCCCTCAGCTTCCACCTCCCTGCCCAGGTGCCCCCTCTTTCCTCTGTCCCCCTCCCTCCGTTAACCTTCTCAAAAGCTTTCTTGCTTTTAGGAGGAAAGGACCTTCCTTTAATTCCCATGTGTGGGTGTTCTCAGCTGGAAGCAGCTGTGGCATGTCTGTGAGGGATCTGGGGCCTCGGGAGGGAGGGTGTGTCTTTGTGCGACACTATGGACCTTTGTTGGCAAAGTAACGTCTTTGCTTTTTAATACGCTGGGTTTGTCAGCTTTCAAAATCCAGCTTACAGAGAACACTGCAGAAGTTTGAGTTCAAAATTTTAAGGATGGCATGATGATTCAGAATTTACATAAAATTTCAAGTCACTACCTGTATTTTTCATTTGTCCATTCATTCATTGAACAAGTGTCTCAAGTATTTGCACCGAATGCTTTGGAATTGAAGAGTAAGATTTGGTTCATACCTTCAAGAAAAAGATAGTACACACACAAAATTATACACATACACACACTTGTAACTACAATACAACAAAGAACCAAAGAGAACCTTTAAAATGTTACTTAGGAAGAACTCTAGGAAGAAGAGGAAGCGGTCACTTCCACTTGTAGTAGATAAGCACTATTTCTTGGAGGAAGTAACATCTACAGTAAGACCTGCTTTTTGTTGTTTAAATTTTGGTCTGATCAGATTATGAATTACCACATTCTAATGTCATCTATATAAAACGCACCACTTTTAGAGGAGACTGTAAGTTACTACTGAATAACTTACATACTTCCTGCCACTTCAAGGTGACATTCCAGGGGTTCAGGGGAGTGGCAACGTGGGTTTCCCTTGCCATTGCCCTAAGCTCTTGAGAAACAGAAGGGGATGAGGCCCTGTGCATCCTTCCTCCTCCTGCTTCCCCACCAGGCAAGGGAACAGAGGATGTGCTGTTAGAAATGGTGCTGGAACCAGGGCTCTCAGTGTGCAGACTACACCCTTTCCACCCAAAATAAGGAAGCACAGCTCTGAGGAGAGACCACCATGGACTGACAGTTGGCAGAGAGGCTTTCCCTGAGAAGCACGTGCCTCCAGAAGGCCAGTCAGAGCGAGAACCAACAGCAAAGTGTCTAGGTGATTTCTGAAAACTGGGCACAGTGGAATGACAGTGGAGGGGAAGTACAAATGACATGAGAGCCCCAGGACAGACAGGATCTGGGAGGGCTGGAGACCCCCTGAGACATAGCAATTTCATCCTTTCCTAACTGGAAAACCTGGACAACTACTTTAGACCTTAAAACCAGGACACAACATCCTGGCAGGGCTGTGATGGGACAGTGCTGACCTCATGCCTGGACACCTCTCTGTGCCTGGACACCCACGACGGCGACTGGGAATGATGTCCATGCACGTTCTCGTGCTGTGTCACACAGGCAGACGGCCCTTCTTATGCATTAAAGACGCATGCTCTGGGCTTCCTACTTAAACATGGAGATCAAGGTACAGAAATGTCACAAAGAGTTTGTAGACAAGTATCTCCAGGATTGCATTTAATATATTTACCCTGATTTTTTTTTGCATATTTTTCAAAATAATGACCTGCAATAAACTAGAGCAAATTCAACAAAGAAAATAAGGATAATGAATGCAGAAATGCATGCCCACTAAAGGTAAACCATGGCCTCTTTCCCCACATGATACTCAAATTTCAGTTTATGTTTACATCAATATTTTATTGCTGCTCACACTACCCCCTCCCTGAGATGCATCCAATTAAGTCTATTCCACATTCTTTCTCATTCTTACTTTTTCTCTTTCACTTACTTTCAAAATCCAACTATTTTATCAGAAATGCAAAATAATAAAAGAAACAAACATAAAAGTAAGATGCCAGCAAGTCGTGCAGTCACTTTCATGGCCTCCCCATCACTCTTCCTAGAAACTATCACACTGCCAAACTCCTTCACCACCCTGACATGACAGGAGCTCACTCAGAACAGGCCTCTGAGGAAAGCGTCGGACTCCGGAAGGCAACAGTGCCTCAGCTTTGCAGTCAGCAACCCCCACCCCCACCTGACCCTTTTTACTTCAGACTGCTGCTCAGGCTCTGCCCCAACCTGCCACTTCCTTCTCCTCCAGCTCAAGCCCCATGCATGTCCTCACCCCAGCCAGACTCTCCCTGCAAAGGTCCCTACAGCCAACCAACCACTGCCCATCTCCATGGAAGATCTCCAGGAACTTGAACATACTTAGCCTTCTTAGGCTAATGTCAACCTCGTGCCCTACAAAACTATCTCAGAAGTGACACCGCCATCCAGCTGGCACCCAGAGCATACCTGGGAGTCTCCCCAATGCCCTGCTAACCCGCCACCAGGTAATCTGCCCACCTGATGGACCTCCTCTAGTGCCAACCTGGCCCTCGTGCAAGTCCACAGCTGCAACTCCCCTTCAGGACATCCTGTCTCCTGCCAGGGTCACTGGGACAGGCCCCACCCAAGCCCCCACTCCCACTTTATTAAAAGACCACTTTTTATTGCAACATCAAACAATTACAGAAAACCACCCAAAACCAATGTATGCCCTAATGAATTACTTTAAAGTGAACCTTCTAACCACAACCAAGACAAGAAACAAATCCTGTGACCCACCCCAAAAGCTCGCACAAGGCCTGGCCCAGTCACAGCACCTTCCTTCCTCTCCCTGAGAAGCAACCTGATCTGATTTTTGCAATCAGCACCCAAACACCTGTCCACTTTCCCTTTCATTCTCTATGTTGTAGTCAGATTATATCAATTCCCCATTTAAAATCCTTCCAAGGCTCCACTTTAAGATAATGCCCAAAGCCCTACACGGCAGAGGAGCCAGCTGCAGGAAGGCCCCAGGACCCACTCCTGGTGCTCACTATTGCATAGCCCCTCCCACATTGTGACAGACCAGTGCTCTCTCATATCCTGGCTCTGGGGAAGCCAGCCGCCCCACAGTTGGGAAAGGCCAGGGATGAGGCCCTAAGGCCTACCACCAACAGCCCTGTGAGGGTACCATCCTGGAAACAGGCTCTCCAGCCCCAGGCAAGCCTTCAGATAAGCACAACCTGGCCAGCACTGGGACCACAACAAGAGGACCACAGCCAGAACCACTCGTGAAGCAAGGCTGCTATGAACCTGTGACCCACAGAAACAGTGTGACAATGAACGCTGCTTGTCTGAAGGTAATCTGACACACAGCCACATTAACTGATATACACAGGCTCCAGGCCCTGTGTGACTGGCCCGGGCCCATCCTTCTAGTCTTATCCAGAATCACCCATTGAGCTCCCTATATACTAGGAACACTATACTCCTCTCAGTACCTCAAAGCTTGCCAGAGTTTTTTCCATAGGATATTTTAAAACATGATGAAACATTCACAATATAATGTTAAGTGAAAAAAAAAGCACTGTGCAAAGTACACCATACGATCCTACATGGGTAGGTATGCACCGCTACCCAGATCAAACTGCCAGCACCCAACGGATCATAGAGAAAGGAAGAGAATCTCAGAAAAACATCTACTTCTGCTACACTGACTACACTAAAGCATTGACTGTGTGTATCACAACGAACTGTGGAAAATTCTTTAACAGATGGGAATACCAGACCGCCTGATCTGCCTCCTGAGAAATCTGTACACAGGTCAAGAAGCAACAGTAAGAAACGGCCATGGAACAACAGACTGGTTCCAAATTGGGAAAGGAGTACATCAAGGCTGTATGTTGTCACTGTTTATTTAACTTATATGCAGAGTACATCATGCGAAATGCTGGGCTGGATGAAGCACAAGCTAGAATCAAGATTGCTGGGAGAAATATCAATAACCTCAGATATGCAGATGACCCCACCCTTATGACAGAAAGTGAAGAGGTATTAAAGAGCCTCTTGATGAAAGTGAAAGAGAAGAATGATAAAGCTGGCTTAAAACTCAACATTCAGAAAACTAAGATCATGGCATCTGATCCCATCACTTCATGGCAAACAGATGGGGAAACAATGGAAACAGTAACAGACTTTACTTCCTTGGGCTCCAAAATCACGGCAGATGGTGACTGCAGCCATGAAATGAAAAGACGCTTGCTCCTTGGAAGAAAAGCTATGACCAGCCTAGACAGCATATTAAAAAGCAGAGATATCACTTTGCCCACAATGGTCTATATAGCCAAAGCTATGGTTTTTCCAGTAGTCACATATGGATGTTAGAGTTGGACCATAAAGAAAGCTGAGCACTGAAGAACTGATGCCTTGGAACTGTGGTGCTGGAGAAGACTCTTTGAGAGTCCCTTGGACAGCAAGGAGATCAAGCCAGTTCATCCTAAAGGAAAGTAGTCCTAAATGTTCATTGGAAGGACTGATATTGAAGCTGAAGCTCCAATACTTTAGCCACCTGATGCGAAGAACTGACAAACTGGAAAAGACCCTGATGCTGGGAAAGACTGAAGGCAGGAGGAGGAAGAGATGGATGAGATGGCTGGATGGCATTGCCGACTCGATGGATGTGAGTTTGAGCAAGCTCCGGGAGCTGATGATGGACAGGGAAGCCTGGCGTGCTGCAGTCCATGGGGTTGCAAAGAGTTGTGCACGACTGAGCGACTGAACTGAACTGATGCACAGACACACAGGCATCAGTTTGGAAATTCTCCAAACTCTAACCATTATATTTGGCTGCTCACTCCATCAAGACTGGTTGTTCCCCCTGTAGCCCACACATGCCATCACACATACCAGCCCTCCACCTGCCTCTCAGTACACCGGCTGTGCCTCTCTCCGTTAAATTTCCAGCAACCAGCAGAGAGCAGCAGTAAATATTTATTAAACCAAAGACTTGCCCATGGACAATCTGAAAAATTGTTGTTAAATAGGATCTAAAAATTTTATCAGAGATCATACTATTGTTTCCTCAGTGAATCCTGTGGAACTTCTAAACGTTTGGAAAGACTGTCACCAAGAAAACCAGAAGGCTCAGTATAAGGCACTTGCAGCCACTGGAGCTCTAACGGAAGGCTCCAGATTCAGACGATGCAAGCATAAATAATAGTGACTTTGTTTTGACACTTGCCTTTTGTACTTAAAGTGAAAAACAAGATACAAAAGTAGTCCACATAAAATTCCCCGTATTTCTGTAGTAACTGGGCTCTTTCCCTCTAGGTTTCCAGCCAAGTGTTAAGAAGGGACAGCTGGGATGTGTCAGAGTCTGGTCCTGTGCCATAGTGGGAAGGGGACAGAGAGAGTCTACTAAGAGAGATGGAGAGAGATGGGTAGAGAGGGAAAAGGAGAGGCAAAGAGGGAGAGGCAGAGAGATAAAGACAGACAGAGAGTTAGAGAGCTGAGGAGACAGGGAGAGAGAGAGAGATGAAAAGGGAACAAGAGAGAAAGCGAGAGAGAGAATGCACGAGCAAGCAGCCTGAGGCAGGGAGAGCAAATGCTCCTGGGCAGCATTCCATTCCCAGGGGTGACCCAGGGCCGGCACCATCGCCAGCACAGCTGGATTACATGCCAGGACTGAAGTAACAGAAGTCCTTCAAGAGGAGCCTAATATTGCTTGAGATTAAGGTAGTTCTTGGTTTACTCTTTTTCTCATACTATTTTCTATAAATTATAAAGATAATCCATGTTGTTGTAAGACATACTATTACAAAACAGTAAATATTAAAAAAAAAAAATCACACTTGAGAACTTGGGCCAGATGCTGGGGCTCCCTACCAACAACAAACAGAACAAGAAAAACTCCCTTCTTTCTCTCTACCAAGAAATGGGCTCAGAGAAAATTACCAGGTTACACAGCCAACACAAAACCCTGTACCTTCCTTATTGTTACCTGAAATGAGAAGGCGTGAGCCATCTGCATAATTTAATCTGTTATGCTTCATACAACACTAAAAATTTACCCCCAAATCTCACAATCTCTATTATTCAGAAATACGTATAAAGAAAGATACAATTTTGTGCTTGTAAACTACCATATTACAGACAGTACTCATCTGCATGACTCTGCATTACTCTTGGTCTATATTAATTTAAAGAGGTGAACCATCATAGCCTTCCTAGCATAAAAAAAATCCAGGGAGGCTCTAGGCCCCTCTACCCAGGGCACATGGCCGTGGACAGGACACAGAGAGGGTGGGCGACAGGGGCGACTAGAGTTCAGAATTGGCCCCTGCAGCAAACGCATCAGTAGGACATGAGTGACCAGGAGATGGGTCACGGTAAGTCCCCTGTCATCTGTCAACATTTGGGGGAAAGATCTTCATCAGCAGAGGGGAGCTGGGGTAAATTACTAGTGTTCTGTAAAATGACCCTTTACGCAAAGATTCTTGGTACTGCTTTTGATTTACACATAATTCCAACAAGTTCTCACTGTTTAGTTTGGCTTTTCATGAAAACATTTGTTTTCAGTGTTTACTCTAGATATCCTTTGCAGAGGGTTTATAAGGCAGTTTTCTTGGGGGGTTTTGCCCTATGAAAGAGCTTTTTCCACCTTCCATCATTTACACTATTCCAGAAGTGAGTATTCCTCTTAGATACACTGACACTACAACACTCACACAGGCACACATGCATTTCAAAGTCCTCAATCCATAATTTGGTTACTTATAAGCCAGCAGAAATAGAGCAGCCTTAAAACAAATAAAGCCTGAGCTCACACACAGAATTCTGGAAAATAGGTCTTTACTAAGAAATGACTGTGTCACTCATCCTCTTATAAATGTTTATCAGATGACCCTACAAATCCGTCACTATTATAGGACAGAGGACAGCTCTCAGAGTGTCACTGTTCTGGAGGAAGGAAGGAGCCAGGGAGGAGGAAATAGAAACAATAAAAGATCAATACTGGTAATTGCTAGGGTTAAGAGGATGGTGCCTGGAGTTATCACTTCAGATTAAGTCCTCAAGACAACTCTTGAGTTGATGAAATTTAAAGACAAAACACCCAGAGATTCAGACAAGGGGCAAGGGCAGGAACAAGCCTGGCTGGGCCCAAGGGTCAAGGGTCAAGGCACGGCCATGGTCTGTCAGACCGCCATGGTCAAGGAAGTCACTGTTCCTCAATGTGAACCTGATACCTTAAGGTGTGTCACTGACACAGGTAAGCATAAGCTAACATTTCAGAGATCAACGATTTGCCAGATAGTTACCTGTACGACATGAAGACGATTAAGTCTCTCCCAGCTCTGAAACTCTGGGATATTCCTCTATCAACAAATGGTCACTCTACAGAAAGCACTTTAGCACAAAGAATTCCACTGCTATGCAAAGGTAGGAGGGCCCTAACTTTGTCTCTGGGAAATATTATTTTTCTAAGTTAACTGAGGCAACATTGGAACAAAATAATGACAAACGTCAGATAACCCACTTGACCAGTTTAACAGTTCCAGCTGGGTAACTCACTCCCCTTCGAGGTTGTCTTGTTACTGAGGTGAAGGGAAGAACGAGGAAAAGTCCCAGCTTTGCCAGGAGAAGACCCAGCTATCCAGGAGCACTGAGACCCTGAGGAAGTTACTTATCTGTTTCTTCAATTTCCTCCTTGGTAAGAAGAGTAAAGCACTGAACAAAACCTAGGATTTCCAACAGAGTCTGAAAGAGACTTTAAAGAAAGTTAAATAGGAATTACACATTTGTATCTATGAGCTCACACAAGCTAATTAAGAGTAAAATTTTTCCTCTTCTCTAGAATTATAATCAACTGGGTGTGATAGCACTGATCATATTTTATGCTGATCAGAAGATCTCAGGCAGTGATGTGTCTGGTCTGAACCACCAGATGCTGGAGATGACAAGCAACTGGGAACACAGCCTAGCCTAGATGGTCTGGTGTTTGTGGGGGAACTTCAGAAGGAAGAGCCAGAAGAGGACTGCAAAAACCCAGAGCAAGTTCTGTGCTTCCTACACAAGGTACTCAGCAAGGAGGGCAGCAGAACACACAAGGCTGCAGGAGTTCAGGACACGCCGGCTTCGGTGCTGCTCGGTGCACTGACTGTCTTCAGTGGGAGGCACCCGAAGGGCAGCAGGTGCAGAGGCAGCTCTGCCTGCACCCCCTCATCTGCCAGAACACGGAATCTCCATAGGAACTTGGTATCACAAGTCTCCTCCCCAGCAGCTTCACCACCAGGAAGACTGACTCTTGTCACAGGAGAGGAGCCTAGAAGTGGCCCCACAAGGAGACAGACTCTGTCACAGACCGCCATGCTCTACCCATGCTCCCAAGCCCCTCACCTTCCCTAAAATTTCCTCCTCTGCCCTCTCACCTTCCTTCCCAGAGTGACTCCCCACCTCCCCTTCGCCTGTTAGGGCGGTTTTCATGTGTGAATTCTAAGCCACCTCAGGAGTCACTCATTTCCCCCTGGGTATCCCTTATTTCTACTTGAGATATGAATGTTAATAAACATGTTTTTCTCTTGTTAACCTGTCTTTATCATAGGAGTCTCAGTTAAGAACTCAGAAGGGTAGAGGGAAAATCACTTTTCCTCCTCTACAGCATCAGCCAGAGACTTTTTAATTCAGGAGGAAACATATTAGCCCCAAAAAAGTGCCACTGTGCCAGAGCTCCAGATGCTCTGACATGGCCAGGATAACTAGCACCTTCATAGTAACAACAGCAAATCCTATACAAAGTTCCAGCAGCAGCCCGAAAGCCAAGATTTCACTTTGTCCTTTGGGGAAAGTTCCAGCAGGAGAAATCCCCTGAACAAGATGAGCTCATGACTTTGCCAGTGAAGCGGCTCACGGTGTCCCTCCTGTCTTGGTGCCCATGCACCCTGGTCCCCAGACCCTCCTGTCCTCACGCCCTCCAGTATGTTTAGCCCCACCTCAGGGGATCCCCTCAACAGCAGAGAGGCGGCAGACAAGCAGGTGTGGCTACAAGGCCTGTAGGAGCTGGGCCCCGGGTGTGCCAAATGGAAGCCTAGCCACACCAGAGGAAATATCCACTCACTGGACCAATGACCAGAGACACAGAAAACGTGAGACTCTTATCTATGCCCTTTACTAAATTCTCCTCCCTGCTGGCAGCCTCCGTCCACTCAGTGCCCCGTCTCTGTCATGACTAAGGTTTCTGGAATTCAGACAATTATCGTTTTTAGAAGCTCAGAGCCCTGCGAGGCAAGTGGTTACTGAGCACCTACTGTGTGCACGGCACAGGCAGGGCTCCTTTGAGACTAACACATGTGAGGAGAGGACACACACGCACAAAGGAAGGGCACTGCCTCAGAGGCAACATCAGGAGGTGGAGCAGGAACTCAGGGAAGGGAGGGGCCTGGAAGACAAAGCAGTCAGTGGCTGGAACAGGATACAAACAGAAACAAAAAGCCACAGTGACATGTGAGTCCTACAAACACCCATCTTTTCAAGGAGAATACCTACCTCACTGTTAATTAAGAGTTATCAAGATTTGAATTCTTGAACCACTTCACACAACAGCATGCAGGCTTCTCAAATGTCCCACTTGCTGGCAATCAGTCCTTGAATCAATCTTACTGAAGAAGAGCCACTGTTTCCTTGAAATGCTACTGGTTCCCAGGCCAGTTTCACAGTAAACTTTCCCTTTGCTAAAAAAATCAGTAACTGACATTTGTAAACACTCAATAACTTCCAAAATGATCAGCTAATTTAAGAAAATGTTAACTACCACACTGGGGGGCTCCCCTGGTGGCTCAGATGGTAAAGAATCTGCCTGCAATTCAGGAGACCTGGGTTTGATCCCTGGGTCCAGAAGATCCTTTGGAGAAGAGAATGGATACTCACTCAGATAATCTTGCCTGGAAAATTCCATGGGCAGACGCAAGCTATAGCCCATGGGGTTGCAAAGAGCTGGACACGACTGAGCAACTAACACACACTTTTACCACATCAGTTACTATCAACAACCACCACCAGTTACTTCCTGGTATTTTTTCATATGTGTCTGTCCATTTTCTGAGGCAGGGACAGCTCACAAATGACAAGAGGAGGTAATTATCCTGCTGGATGAAAGTCTCCCAAAACAAGACTGACAACCAACCTCTGGTCAGGGATCCCACCCCCTGGAGGAGACGTTCCTGCATAGGTGCAAGTGTGCACGTACTCCCGCTCATCTACTGGCAGACCTGCACCTCACAGGGCTTCTTATTTCAAAGTCTCAACACTAAAAGCTCTTAAACTTGACCAACATCACAAAGTATTTGTCAAGGCTTGTTTACGTATTTTTTTTTTCTTTAGCTTTTCCTGGAGATTACCATCTAACTACTGCAATGAGAGCACTCAGACAGAGGGGTGACAAGCTGGTGGCCCAGCCTTTACTTTAAATCTCCCCAGATCCTGCACCCAGAGCCCTGGCTCACATCCTAATATTGTCCTTGGAGTCTCACTGAACCTAAAGACCATCTCCCTGAGAAGGGCATCTCTACAATTAAGTAACCACAATACCTAAAGACAAGCCCTTCTAGACTTTGTCTGCTGGGAAGGGCAGAATCCTCATTCCAAAGATGAAGGAAGATTCCACAGAAACAGGGTTGGAACTACTGGAAGTTCATGAATACTCTTCCCTCCTGAGAGACTCTCTGCTTTGTTCTCTTCTAGACATTATCAAGACCACACGCCCAAACGTGGCCACCAACATGGAGATGTCTTCAGAGTCTGCCAGGTCTTCTGAGGTATCTGAGGATACTTCTTGCTGCTGTCTGTGTCCCTGCCCACTTGCTAGGTCATGTGCTCTTTCTACTTACTTCTCTTAATGGACTGTGGGCAGAGAAACCCGACAATCAAGATTATTATAACTGAAAATAAACAATAAACTGAAAGTTTAGTTCAGAAGGACATTACTTCAACAAAAATAAGTTTTACTGCCAGTTACATCTTTTGTTACTGAAGTTTTCTTTTCTTTTCCCAAGGTTCTCAACAATAATCCTACGTCCCACTTACAAAAGGAGTGCAACAGGCTACTTTCTGATGTTGAGAATATAGAGAGGCATCAGAGAGCTAAAGAATTCTCTCCGGTCAACATCATCATCAAGAGAATAAACTTTCAGTTCAGTTCAGTTCAGTCACTCAGTCGTGTCCGACTCTTTGCGACCCCATGAATTGCAGCACGCCAGGCCTCCCTGTCCATCACCATCTCCCGGAGTTCACTCAAACTCACGCCCATCGAGTCCGTGATGCCATTCAGCCATCTCATCATTGGTCGTCCCCTTCTCCTCCTGCCCCCAATCCCTCCCAGCATCAGAGTCTTTTCCAATGAGTCAACTCTTCGCATGAGGTGGCCAAAGTACTGGAGTTTCAGCTTTAGCATCATTCCTTCCAAAGAAATCCCAGGGTTGATCTCCTTCAGAATGGAC